>CM039473.1:10855818-11258895 GCA_022433065.1 Begonia loranthoides
CTTCCTTAACTTTAGCCATTACCAAGGAGTCATCATTGTTCTTTTCTTCATTTTGTGTAAAAGATCCTTCTTCCTCATCTTCGCTAACCACTTCATTAGTTTCTCCCATTAGAATCATCACCCTTGAATTCGGACAATGTGAGGCAATGTGGCCAAACCGCAAGCATTTGAAACACTTGACATCTCTAGATCTCGGCTTGTTATTGTCATTAAAGGCTTTCTTCTCTTCACTAAGCTTCATGGCATTAAACTTGCTATCCACCTTTGGAATTATTTTTGGAGGATTATTGCTTTTTTGGAAAGGCCGAGACATGCCTTCTTTAAGACTTCCTTTTCTTTGTCTTTCTATTCTCAAAGCCAATTGTATAACATCATCAAGAGTTTCATAAGATTGCAATTCCACAATGTCACCAATCTCTTTATGCAGCCCCTTTATGAACCAATCAATGATTTGCTCCATTGGTTCCTTCACATTGCAACGGATCTTTAAAACCTCAAACTTGGTCAAATACTTGTCAACCGATTGTGAGCCTTGTTTCAAATTTTGAAGTTGAAGAAATAAGTGTTGCTAGTAGTGGGGAGGAACAAATCGTTTTTTCATGAGTGCCTTCAAGGCTTCCCAACTTCGGACCTCACCTTCTCCTTCCTTTCGCCTTTGTGCTTTAAGGTCCTCCCACCAAATACTAGCATAACCCGAAAGTTCTAAGGCCACCATTTGAATCTTAGTTCTTTCGGAATAGTCATACCAATCAAAAATCCGATCCACCTTCTCAACCCATTCTAGAAAATCACCACCATTACTAGAACCTTTAAATGGAGGAATAGATACCTTAACATGCCTCATTTCATGCTTGACATTTGGCCTCCTTCTCGGACTAAGCGATTCCCTCTCTTCGGATTCCTCCCATTTCTCGTCAAATAAACTAGCATCTCGACCTCTTGAATCAATTGATGTACTAAGTCTCCTCCTAGGCTTTGGAGTTCTAGGACCCCTCACATGATCATTGTCAGAAGCTGCCATTTTTTGTTGAAGCTTAAGAATCAGTTCAAACATTTCACGCATACTAGGCTCAGCTTGATCATGAACTTCCTCGGGTGGTGCACTAGGATTGTTCCTCATCTCCCTATTATTATGATACTGAGCTCCGCTTCTAGTACTCATGATGAACCACTATTAGTAACAATAATACAGCAAAAAACGTGAGCAAGGCTCTGATACCAAATGATATGCTCCAAGTTGCAAGAGAGCACCTAGCCGAATTGGCTAAACAGATTCTGAAATAATCTTACCAGACTCGCTTCAATCAATAATAACTCCTCAACCAAAATCGAATAGGAGCCGAATTTTGGATGACTTGTTATCAACATACTCAGAATCATCATGTCAAAATTTCAGCTCAAAAGCTCGTCAGAATCTCCAGATATAGCAATAACAAGACAACACCAAAATTAGAGTTATGCCCAGAACAGATTCGGCGACTACATAAGATTTGATCAGTGCTCAACGTGCATACGACCAAACAATGTCCATTTTTGGAGGATAATATCTTAATACATTGAAGATTAACTCAACCAAAAACGAACTTAAAAGGATGTGCACAAGGATGCCAAAAACCAGCCACAATCGCAAGATTCAAGCAGCAATATTCCAAGGACAGTTTCTACGGCAAGTAGGCATTCCACAATAAAACATATTCACTTTAAAATCTTCAAACATAATCACCTTTCAAGATCAGAGGATTCTAGTAACAATGGAAATATAACAAAAGGACCAAGAACTCTTTTGATGGAATAGCAAGAAAACACAAAGAACAACTGAGGAGTCTGCTATACCTCCTAACGTGAGAGGAGCGACTTCAATTGGCTTGACCGATTAAGGAAGCACTCTCCAAGGGCTTGAATACTTCTCCTACTTCCACATCACAATGATCTCCACTAGAAGGGAGTATTGGAAGAAGTAGCAACCCTTCCAACTCGGCGAAGAAGCATCAAGAGAGCCGAGTTCGGGCAAGATGGAGAATCAGCCAAGGAGGGAGATCCACACACCACACACCACAAAGGAGAATTGGAGTCTTAATTTTATCAAAAGTAATCTGCGTTCATGCTTGCCCTAGAAGGGACTAAATACCCTCTAGGGGTTTTACAACGAAATGACAAAATTGTCCTAAATGAAATGACAAAAATGACCCCAATTAATAAATCACAAAAACAAGTCCAAGGATGGTTTTTTTGTCTCTGTAAATGTAACGTTTGACATGTCAAAAGAACCCAAATATAACGTCCAATATCTCTTTTGAAAGCTCTGGATGTTGGCTACAATTTGTATGAAGGACAAAATGTGAAAAAAAGTCATCCCGATTGCCAAAAAGTCCTTGAACGTCAGGAGGTTAGATTCTAGGTGGAAAGGACAGCTCGCAATTTTCTCCTATGATTGCATGACCTCCAATAGCCCAAATGTACCAACTCCTGTTTGTTGAATTGATCAAAAGCTCTCCTCCAAGTTAGCTAGAGAAGAAAAACCTACAAAACAAATAAAAATATTAGAAATCAAAGGAGTCCATGGTTTGGCTCAGGTGACGGGACCTTGGGGCACATCAAAAAGTCTCAATTTTGGCATCCATAAACTGATTTCTATCTTTTAGCATAAAACAATCTTTAAATGCTCAACATGTTCATCATGTGACTTTGAGTTAAAATATTGTCAACCAAAACCCCCCACGAACTGATCAAGATAGTGTTGGAAGACTTGATTCATCAAATCTATCAAATCCATAAAAGTAGTTGGTGCATTGGTTAATATGAACGGAAGCACGAAGAATTCAAAATATCGAGCTTGTTTCTGAAGAGTCGTTCTAGGAATATCTTCTTCCCAAATTTTCAACTGGTGATATCCCAATCTCAAATCAATCTTTAAGAAATACTTAGACCCTCCAACTTCCTCCGACCACCCAAACAGGCTCATAAAACAAGGTTTACAAGAAACGTATGAACATTCCATTGATGCATCAAAATTTTTCCATATGCTAACGTGAGAGTTATATTTCTCTGGTGAAAGTCAATTTTGGCCTTGTATTGACTCAAACAATCCATATCTCGAATCACATCATACTGATCCATAGGTATTACAATAAGATCAGTCGATATCTCATGCTCACCAATAACGTGGAAAGGAAATTGGATAACAAAAGATATCTTATACTATTTATTAGAAGGAATACTCAACATAAGAAGATTACCCAACTTTTCTATAACCACATCCAATGAACGAACAAGAGATGTAGAAATAAAACTATGTTGCTCTAGTATCAAATAACACATGAGCAATAGTAGAGAAGATAATTGCACCATTAATAACTCCTTGGTCAGACTAATCAAAATCATAAGATCCAGAAACTACATACGTCGAACCAGTAACTTTTTCCTTCCCTTTCCTGTCACCACCACGACCACCCCTAGATGAACTAGGGGTTAAACCAGTCATATAACTAGCAGATCCAGAAGGAGTATGACTAGATTCAAAACTGTATTGGTACCTAGTAGACTTCTGAAAGTCAGTACCAGTTGTACGATAATGATGCTGATAAGGAGCCCTATATCTAGCTGGCTATGGAGAAATAAAAGTCTACGATCCAGAATGACTATGTGGATTCTTTCTAGAAAATTCTTTGTCAACTCCAAACTATGGTCTAAAAGAAACTGTATGTATAGGTGCTAAATTTGCCTAAGAATGCCTTTGATTAGTCATTTCCTCCTTGGAGATCTAGGTTGTAACGACCTTTTTATTTAAAAGCATTTTTCTATATTTTAAAATTTGGTTACATAAAATTTTTTTCTAAGTTCATTTAAAACATGTAAATCATAGTAAAGATTGATTTCAAAATATATCAGAGTAAAACGAGTGGAAATATAAGTAAAACTTTTAGAACATAATTGCGTTACTTCCAACAAAAGGCAATGAGTACAAAACGTTTTACCATGTCAAAATGGGAAGTTAATTGTTCAAAATAACCAACACCATTTACGTGAGCCACAACCATTAGGTCGAACCGGCTGATAACCTAAGGGATCGTCCTGCAATGCCTTCTCCTTGGCTTGCACACCACAAGAATCATAAGGATCACCTACATCATGGGAAAAAACAATATGCCTAAAGCTCAGCAAGAATTAGAATGGAATGCGATGCTAATGCTCATACATGATCATGCGATGCATTACAGAAATGAAACCTATCTTTTCTATTAAATGAGAGTTAGATACGTCCTATGGTCATGTTGCTATTCATCACTCCGACAATGAGATACATCTTATGGCATCACCACCAAGACCGTCACCACTCTCCTTTGTTGAAGACGTTGGGGAATTCCCTACAAGAGAAGAGGATATATCCTATGGTTCACATGGTTAACCGTCACTCCTATGGGGAGATACATTCTATGGTGTCCCCACTGAAGGACTGTCACCCATTCTCCCGAACCCCCACACGCTTATTTACATATATTAAGTATGTCATGCAATATGTTGACAATTTCAAAAGCCCTAGGTATGATGCATTGATACCATGTACAGTTCAAAGATGTATATATGTAAAAAGGAAAATAACATTTATCAAGGATCTCGTGAAAGCAATATAGAAATCAGAGAAAGACTATCAAGTAACTTAAACTTTTACTAGTAGTGAGGGAATTTAAATTCACAAAAAGTAACTTAAATATACTTAGCAGAGCACAAGAGCAAGTATTCAATCAAGTCCTTAAATTTAATTAACAGGGGATCGACATGTGTGTTCATAAAAAGTTCAAGGACAACCAATGCCTTATCCATGCTCTTACCAACACTCTACAAGTTCAATTTCTGCGTTTTCTAGGGTTTTATAGATTCAATTCATGCTTGGACCAACAATATACAGAACAAGGACGTGACTATCTTTCAACTTAGAATTTCATCACACCCAATCCAAACAATATTTAGATTTTCACAGAACAGTAATCTAATATTCATCAACACAGGTTATTCTACTAAATCAATCTACCAACTTTGATCGTATTCCTCTACTCAGCATGAAGGTAAGGAATTCCAGTGAATGTCAAGAGAAATTCACATTTTCAACAACCGACATAAAATCTGACAACAACTCAACCATAAGAAGTTGTAACAATCAAACAACTCGTGATGTAGGGCCTCCTCTAGCCAACTACATCATAATCCTTACCTTTAGTAGAATGTTACTGCACTAAAATACTTCGCAGCTACGGTATTTCTACCAGCATAGCACACACACCCTGGAATTTCCAACAATAGGAGCCTGCTTCAATTTCTCCACAGCTCACAGACAACGCCCACCACTCTCACAGAACAAACGTAGCACTCACCACTTCTCTTCACTCAGTCGCAACACACACAGTGTAAGAAGGGAGAATTCAGAATGCTCACCAGGAGACTCCATTGACTTATAGACAAGAGAACACCCACGTGAATGCTGTAGGTTGAAGGATTGTTCCCCCTCTCAAGGAAAGAGGTCCAACAGGTAATGGCCATGTGGAAAAATCCCAATCTTCTTGGGGGAGGAATTCACGTCAAAAGAGATGGAGAAAATTGAAGGGAGAGAGAGAATTGTCTGACAGAGAATGGGTTTCTTACTTTAAAATGGTTTTCAGTCGAGTGAAGGCATCCGATCCTCGACCGCATGTGGAACGAAATGTCCAAAAATACGAACATATTCAAATCCTTCTTGTCCGCAAGTCAATTGCTAGTCGACCATAATTTGACAAAAAAGATCAAGTAATTCTATAGATTCAAATCATTCTTGTCCCCACTCAATTGCTAGTCGACCGCAATTCGACCAAAAAGACCAACTGTGACTTGGAACACGTTTAACGTTAAGATACTTATCTGAAGTCTCAACCTCAACTCAACCCAAAATGCAAGGAGTCACCAGAATACGTTTTCGGTCAACACACTCGACCCAGCCTCGACCGCGAGTCAACCGAATATGTAAAATACACAATTTGTAGCCATTCTTCCTTTAATTATTTTTCCAAAAATATTTCCTTCCACAATTACAGCGCATCTAGTCCCAATTTAACGATTTTTTAAACATATCCTCTTTTATAAAATATATGTTCATTTCATATAATCTTTTACATAATACATGGAAGATTTATTCTGACATTACAATCAGGCCTCCTTAACAAAATTTTGTCTTCAGAATTTGGCTAAGTAAATAGCTCCGGATACTTAGCTTCCATGTCATCCCATCTTTCCCATGTTACTTCTTCTTGTGCGACCTGGTTTTGCCATAATACCTTAATAAGCAGGATATGCTTATGTCAAAGCTTCTTGACTCTAGAGTTCAAAATTTTAACCAGCCTTTCCTCATATTTCAAGTTGGCTTGAACATCAATCTGCTCTTAAGGCACAATCTGAATGGTCTCCCTAATACATTTCTTCAACATTGATATGTGAAATACGTTATTCACCCTTACCATGGCATCTAGTAGTTGTAATCGATACGCCACCTTGCCGACTCTTTCTGTGATCGTAAAGGGGCCAATATATCATGGATTCAACTTTCCTTTCCATCCAAACCACATAACACTCTTGAACGGTGATAACTTAAGAAAGACCAAGTCTCCAACGTTGAATTCCATGTCTGATGATGATGGTCAGTGTAGCTTTTCTGGCAACTTTGAGCAACCAGCATTCTTTATTCGATCATTGCCCCTGATTCAGTTGTCTATTGTATCACGTCTGACCCATGATATTCAGCTTCACTAACTTCACACTAATATAAAGGGAACTGACACTTCCTGCCGTATAATGCTTCATAGGGTGCCATACCAATAGTCACTTGGAAACTATTATTATAGGCGAATTCAACCAACGATAGCATCCTTCCCCATCCGATTTGGAATTCTCGAATGCAGGCACGTAGAATATCATCCAATATCTGGATCATCTGTTCACTTAGGCCATCATTCTGCTGGTGAAAGGCAGTACTAAACTTCAATTCTGTGCCCATGGCCTTGTTCAAGCTCTTCCAAAACATAGATGTGAATCACAGATCCTTGTCAGATGCAATGGAGACTGGAACCCCATGTAGTTGCACAATTTCTTTAACATACAGATCTGCAAACTGATTCATTTTGTAAGTCATCTGCACTAATAAGAAGTGGCCAACATTCATCAATCTATCAATAATCACTCATATCGTCTCATGCACTTTTGCAATCTTTGGTAACCCAGTAACAAAAATCATTGTGATGTGCTCCAATTTCCATTCAGGTACTGGCATTGGTTAGAGTATCTCACTTGGTCGTTGATGTTTGGCCTTAACTTGCTGACATATTTGGCAAAGTGTAACATAGTTGGCAATGTTGTACTTCATCACAGGCTAATAATAGTACACCCTGAGATCCTTATACATTTTATTACACCTAGGATGATTGAAAAACTTGAAGAATGGGCTTCTTTCAATATCTCTGAATGTATTTGTGAGTCAGCAGGCACATACCATCTACTTTTAAACTTCACTATTCTTTCTGTAGATATAGAATAGTCTCAAAACTCAAGTAGAGTCGGATTTAGCTTGAAATCTTCACATTGGGCATATTTCTGCTGAGCTTCCTTAATTCTCTCAAGTATGGAAGGCTTAAGTGTTAGTGCTGATAAAACATCCGCCAATTGTGTAGGAGCTAACTGCACATCCAATTCTTGCATGTCTTTTCACAATCCTGCAGGCATATCTTTGCATACTATGCTCATCATAGCAACATTCCTTATTAGAGCATCATCCACAACATTTACCTTTCCCGGGTGGTATTTGATTTCACAATCATAATCTTTACAAATTCTAGCCACCGCTGCTGCCTCATGTTTAACTCTTTCTACGTGAATATATATTTCAAACTTTTATAGTCCATGAAGATCTCACACCATTGCCCATAAAGGTAATGCCTCTAAATTTTCATTGCAAAGACCACAACAGCGAGTTCAATATCATGAGTAGGACTATTCATACTATCAGTCATGCTTGTGAATAAAAGTAGGACTATTCATACTGTCACTCATATAGAAAATTCATAGGATTGCTTTAACTATAATAGTTCATTACTATGACTTTTAAAGAATTTTAACATAACCAAACCACATGTTCTGTAATCCATGCTTTTTACTATTTCAGTTCAATATTCATTCAAAACATAAGTCCACATGAACTTATGCTTGCAATCCATTCTATATTTTGTACACCACCAAAATATCCCACTGAACCTATCTATCACGTTGAGATAATCCAAGACCAAGAATAATTTTAACTTATCTCAACAGACACATTGTAGAGTCAAAGTTTAACAATAACACAATTTAGCAATAACACAACTCAAACACAAATCAGCAGGATTCCAAAGACAACCCTTTCATTTTATAATGAGCACATCTTACTGAACTCATTATGTTAAGGTAATCCAGCACGATTGAACATTTATTCATGTAGAAACTATTATTAACTAATTATCAACTAGAAGAGTTTCAATATTAATCACAAAACATCACAAAACAAGCAAACCCCGTGATGTAGGCCTTCACAGGCCACACATCACTCCAATTCTTACCTCTTTTAGTATTCCCACGTTCTTACTTCACTTCTTCCTTCACAGCACCACTCTGTCCATCAAATTCCCAAAAACAATTTACACACATAGGTATACAGAACAAATTTATCCCAACCGTGTGTAATGAAGCTTACCTTACTAGCTCCTGTTTCCTTATCAGACAGAGTAATTCAACTTCACTCTTCAGTCAAAACTATACACAGACAGAAGAGGAGAGGAAGGGATTATATACACGGCATACCAACTCCCCCCCCCCCCCCCCCTTTCTACGTGGAGTATAATCACCCCATGGCTTTGGAAGAGGTCCAAAGGTTGGAGGCCATGCAAATGCTTCTCCCTCGTCAGCAATATCGTGTCCCATGCAGAAAAGTTGAAGGAAACTTGAGAAATGACAAAGCAAATCCCCAATTTTAAATGGGTTTCTCGTCCAATTTTGCCTTTCCAGACGCAGTTAGTCGTCCGCATGACTCGTCTGCATCATCCGAATGCTCCCAAAAAATATTACAGATTCATTTCGGACACCAATTTGTCGCGTTCGCATTCTCCGAATTATCCCAGAATTAGGATAGATTCATTCGGATGACCCTGTCACCGTCCGCAGCATCCACACTTTGACAGTACAATGTCCACATTTTGACAGATGAGAGTTTAGGATGCCAAATGTCATCCCCATCGTCCTAAACTCCCAATTTGGCATTTTCTTTTAACTTTTTGCACTATATTTTTTCATCAAAGTTAATTATACATTATACATAGATTTACACGGTATTTTGGGACATTACAATCCACCCACCTTACAAAAATTTTGTCCCCAAAATTTAGCTCTAGAATAACTCTAGATACCGAGTTTTATGACATGTGCATCATACATTATATATCACTTACTGAGCCTTAGGCTCATTAGTTAAGTCTTGCGATGTAGGTACACGCACAGGTGAACAGACTAAGAGGCAGTGGATAAAGGATTTGCACGAGTGGAACTTGTGGCTTGCTGGGCTAAAGAGTTAAATGAGATTATTTGTAAAAGAATTTGTAAATTATTTAATATTCTTTAATGTTTTAATTTAATGCCGCTGCGTTTCATAAAAATGATTTTATTACTTCCACTAAAATCGATAAATGATTTGAGTAAAGAGTTTTAATGATCAAGTTTTTATAAAAAGAAAATACTCTGATGTTTTTATAAAAAGAAAAGTTTTAAATTTTACACGATTTTCAAAGTAAATAAAAACCGGGTTGTTACATCCCAATCCTTACCTTTAGTAGAATGTTACTCCACTGAAATACTTCATAGCTATGGGATTTCTGCCAGCACAGCACACACCCTGGAATTTCGAACAACAAGAGCTTGCTTCGATTTCTCAACAGCTCACAGACAACACCCACTACTCTCACAGAACAAACATAGAACTTACCACTTCCCTTCACTTAGTCGCAGCACACATAGTGGAAGAAGGGAGAATTCAACATGCTCACCAGGAGACTCCATCAACTTATAGGCAAGACACACCCACGTGAATGCTCCAGGTTGATGGACAATTCCCCCTCTCAAGGAAAGAGGTCCAACAGTTAATAGCAAAATGGAAAGCTCCCAATCTTCTAGGGGGAGGAATCCATATTGGAAGAGAGGGAAAAAATCAAAGGGAGGAAGAGAGAATTGTCTGATAGAGAATGGGTTTCTCACTTTAAAATGCTTTTTTGGTTGAGGGAAGGCATTTGAGCCTCGACCGCATGTTGACCGAAATGTCCAAAAATACAAATAGATTCAAATCCTTCTCATCCTTTCCTCAATTGCTAGTTGACCGCAATTCGACTGAAAAGATCAAATAATTCAATAGATTCAAATCCTTCTCGTCCACACTCAACCGCTACTCCACTATAATTCAACCGAAAAGACCAAGTGTGACCTGGAACATATTTTAGGTCGAGATTCTTATTTGCAGTCTCGACCTCGACTTGACCCAAAATGCAAGTAGTCACTAGAATGTGTTTTCAGTCGAGGCACTTGACCTAACCTCGACCGTGAGTCGACCGAATGTGTAAAATACACAATCCGTTGCCATTTTTCCTTTAATTATTTTTCCAAAAATATTTGCCTCCACAATTACAGTGCGTCTAGTCCAAATTTAACGATTTGCGAAACATATCCTCTTTTACAAAATATTTGTTCATTCAATAAAATTGTTTACATAATGCATGGAGGATACATTTGGGCATTATATAGGTTTCCCACAAGTGTGACAAACATCGAGGCTTAAATGCCCACCAGCATAATGATGCACCTCAAGAACCATGGATAAGGCCCCTAACCAAGAGGCTCGCTAACCTCTTTATTTCTTCTTATTTTGCAGGTAAAATACTTTCATGATAATTTGGAAGGAGAACCAACCACAAGAGACAAGGAGCAATCATGACATCCACTCAAATGGGAGGGCTATATGGACACCCAAAGCATTTTCCTCTCCAACATTCAATCGGCCATGCTTATAGAAAATTTAGGGCATCAACTTGAGGGAACCCACTTCAAAGTATTTTTGGGAGTCCTAGAAGGTAGCATGGAAAATTGTTGATGGTTTATTTGGAACAATTAATCTAATATCACTTGATACATTTTTAGTGCTCTTGGCTAGCTAGTGGCCGGCAGCTTCAAGCTTCTTTTATGTTGTGAGGTTCTTTTGGTCTTTTGTTTGATTTGGACAACCCTAATTTGAGGGGTATATATACTCTCATTACGGCTTTTCTAGGGTATAGAATTTTCAGCTAAAGACTCATTCATTTGTGAGGTAGGTTTACCTCTTTTTGGCCCTTGTCTTCTTGGTGGATTCCAAGTTGATTTGTGGTAAACAAACTGGTTTCACTTTTTTGTGAGAGTTTTAAGTGATTCCTTTTATTGCTGCTTCCTTCTCCACTTTATACCAAAGGTGGACATCCATAGCAAGGTAGTAGAAAGCAAGCTGAACCCCAAGTTGGAGTGTGTTGACCCATTTGATGGACTAGAAGTTCCATTCACAACAACAAAGGGCCAAGATCTCACCAACACCTTCCCTTCCAACTACTTGGAAGATAACTTATCAATGGGACAGATGGAAGAGCTACTAACCCAAGATGACCAAGAAAGGCCCACGTATATTCTACAATGAAAAGAAGCCCAAGAAGACAAGCTTGAAGGGCAAGAAAGAGTAAAAGAAGAAGAATTATAGGAAGCTTCCAAATCGACCATGCAAGTGGACAAAGGAAGGCCAATTGATGCATGAATATGGCAACCATCCAAGTGGAAAAACTTGATGAGAAAGTAGCTACCAAAAGCCATAAAAAAGGTGGAGCCAAAGGCAGCAAAGAATAGTCAACTATTTACTTTAGAAAGTTACCTAAACCTAGTATAGTAATCGACCAAGTATGACCAAGTATTAGTTTGTTTTCCTTTATTGTTATTTCCTATTCTATACTTTGTAATTGGCTATATAAAGCCACCTAGTATGTGTGTTTTAGATATTGAAGTTTGATTACTAAAAAACTTTTACTTTCTTTTGAAATTGGTGTAATTCCTTTTTCAATCCTTTAGTGAGTTGTAACCAAAGTCTTGTATGTGTTGCATCACAAGATCAAGCTTACTTTGTGAGTTGAGTGAGTTCTCTTATTGACATCCACACTCTTACTTCTTGGAGGAAGAGTGTGTGAATTGGTGTCCAACTTTCAAGAAGAGTTTCATTGGCAAATACATCCATACGGGAGTTACAAGTGTGCATACTTGCTATTTTTGGCCAATCTATTTCTCTCAAGCTTATTTCCAAATCCATGGCGTTTATTTCCATTATTCTTGGAAGAGTTATTTCTTCATTCATCAAGGAAGATGTGTTCCAAATTTCAGACCAAAACTACTAAAATGTGGGAGTTATTAGTTTCTAAAGTCAGACCTTCCATATTGTGTTTTGTGGCAAATTAAGGAAATTATTCATCAAGTCGATCGACCATCCTTCAGCCAACAGACCGCTCATCCGAACGCATAATTTTGGGTGTTTGAATCTATAATGTTTTGCACATTACTTATCAACTGCTAATTCGTCTCCAAGTTTGTGGCTGCTCATTTGCGGTCATTCACCACCTAGCTTCTCCAATCCTTGAATGACCGCTCACCTACTCTTCCTTTAACACCCAGTTGCTCTCTTCAACAACTCTTCCAACAATTCAATAGTCAACTTATAGTTTAACCCTTTTTCGCTAGTGCATCACCATTGGAGGCCATCGAAGTCTATTGGTGTAATCTTAGCACCCATTTAGACCAACTTATATCTTTTTGTAAAAAGTTTCATTTCTAGGGCTTTTTTGTTTTTGATTTTTGGAGCAGCGTTATTTCATTCATAGAGTAGCTTGTGGGCAAAATTTAACTCCATTTGGATGCCATTTGAAGGAGTTACAATTCATTCCATTTAAGCCCTGATTCTGCCCATTGGTGCCTCTTCGGGGAGCTTGTAACTTTCTTTCACATTTTCTTTTTCCGAATGATTTTGGTTCTGATTTGTTGGAGGTTCTGCTGTATACACTTAAAAAGGTACATGATCCAATTTTCGTTCAGTTTGAATTAGAAGCATTTAACGTGTGATTATTCCTTTTCTGGATTAGAAACTGCCTTATTGGTACCCTTCCAGGCAGTCATTTTTACATTTGCATATGACCATCTCTAGTTGGAATTTTTGCTTGATTTTTGGCAGGCATTCTCCTCTTTTATGAAAGTTAAAATGGTTCAATTTTTATGGTGATTGGATGACAAACAAATAAGTTACATAATCTGGAAATTAGTGTTCTGTTTCTCTAGCTGTGTAACCGCCAACCTCAAAAGATTCTTTTCAAGCTTTGAATCTGTTGGTGCATCACATAAGATGCACCACTAAACTGTCTACTCTATGTATGACCTTCCCGGTTCTGACCCTTCCTCTTATTCTTTCTAGTAATCTAACCACCCATTGGTTGTTCCCTCTTTTCTTTTCCCTTGTACACACTAAACTGCCCATCAAGATTAGCCTAAACATGTTGAGCACTAGTGACCACCATAGAAATAGAGCTAAACTCCATAGCCGTGAGTAATAACAAATCTTTGGTCTAAGATTTTTCCTGAACTTTACTATCTTATCCACAGAATCCATGTCTCTTATATACCGTGACAACTTCATAAACTTGGCATAATACTTCAGTACAATAAGATCCTTTTGTTCTAAATCATGATAGACATTGATCATATTCTGATGATAACCAGCATCACTATAATTATCTTTGAAATTTGTATCAAACTGACTTCATGTCATTATATCCAGCAGGTAATCCAATCTCAGCAATTTCCACCAGACCTCAGCCATCTTCTCAAAATAAAATATTGCAAACACAACCTAATATTAAGTTGGAACACAAATAGTGATCAGTCTATTCTGCATCACCCTCAACCAATTCTCAGCACCCTGAGGGTCAGCTCCACAAGCAAACATTGGCCGGTTCATACATCTAAACTACATAAAGAAATTCAAAAAGTGAGTCTTTTGATCTTGATTGCCGCTATCTCTTGAAAGATTCTGCAGCACATCTCTCAATGCAACAATAGGATCAACATGCTACAACTCAGCAGTCTGTACAGTAGGTACAATAGGTACATGCATCTTCGCGGTTTGCTTCTACAGATGCACTCATATTTGCAAAATCCGTCACTTCTGCGAACATGTTCCTCCTTCGTGTTTCTGTGGAAACCTTCGCTTCAGCGGATGAATGCGCTTCCGCAGAAACCTTCGCTTCAATGAATAGAATAACTTCAGAGTTAATTTAAATTCATTCAATGCATAAATTTCACTCCTTTTTTACCACTGATTTTCATTCCCCAAAACAAAAACCAAAATTTTCAACAGACCAACATAATTCATGGCTAAACACAATAAAGAGAATCAGGGTTTTAAACTTAAGAGAATGTCCAAATTTTAGGTCTTTCACACTCTAATTTGTATGTCAGAACTTACAACCTAGATCGAACCAAAAGTTAAATTTGGTTTTTACGCAATAATTTTGCCAAAAAAGAAAAATAAAATAAGTTTACCCACTAGAATTTTGTTCACCTAGGTTTTTAGCAACTCGAATTCACTCTCGCGCATGTTCTCTTCTAGAGTTCTCAAAATTTTCCTAAAGAGATTTAGTCTAAAAGATGGCTCTTCATAGGAGAAAACTTCCATGGAAAACTATCCAATAATCCTGATATGTGGTTTCCAAATTAATATAATAAAATTAAATAAAAAAATAAAAAATCTTTTCCTTAAATTTGAAGTGGCAACTTTTACAATTCTCCCAAAAGATTCTCAAAAGGGTGATGCAACTACATCAAACTTTTTGAGAAAATGTCTTTTTAACAAATGAAGTCATAACTAATCATCAAAAATATTCTCATAGTGCTTTTTAGAAAATGAAAAAGAAAACCGTTCCACAATTTTGGGACGCAACTTGAACTAAAGTTTTAGCCTACAGCCAATTCTCCAAGCTATGGCCCCAACTCAGATTTCATAAATATGAATTTAATGAATAATTTATTAGTTGGCTAATAAATTGAATAACCAATAGTTCCAATAATATATGTTAATTAATATAAACTCTTTATATTAACTAACATAATTATTAACTCTAAAGTAATTATACTAAATACTTAGAGTTGTACTTTTAAAATTATATAGTATATTTATTTTAAGTGACCACATATATGTGTTAGGTTAATAAGAATTAACCTTAGTTGTTTTGATGATATGTAATTCAATTATCTCTATGTTGTTTATAAATTAAAGATATGATTTATAATGAATATATTATTTTTTGGAGTATATTATTTAAACTCATGAAAAATACCCTTGAGAGTGGGTATTTAAGTGTGTCATCGTATTTGTTGAAGTCCTCATAATCAATGTTCAAATTCATGGAACACATAATATTTAATTCAAGGCAAACATGAAGAAGCAGTCAACCAAGGGGAAGAGTGGTCGACCAAACATATTTTAGAGAGCGTTCATGTTTTAGCATAACATATAGTAGTCGACCTATATAAGACGTGGTCGACCAAAAAAATTATAGAGAGCAATCATTTTTGTATAACAGACAACGATAACTTGTGAAGAGTTGCAATCAATCGGAAAAATTCTAGTGAGCATGATTTTTTTTAAGAACACAAAGTGGTGAACCATGGCTGAGAGTGGTCGACCTGGAAAATCACAGAGAGCGTGAGTTATTTGAAGAACACAAAGCAGTTGGCCATGGCTGAGAAAGGTAGACCAAACAAATTTAGAGAGTTCTAGATTTATGAAGTATGCTATAGCAGTTGACTGGAGCCAAAATAGGTGATCAGGGGTGGAACACCAAAAGCTGTCTTAGACGATTGGATGCTTACAAAAAATTTGTAATGGCATGAAACGGTCAACTAATGTGGTTGGGTGTCGACCGATGCATAATTTTTCTAAAGAAGTCTACAAATAGAAGAGAAGTCCACTGAGAAATTTAATGAAAGGAGTTATCTAAAATAAAGTGTTACTAAAATTTCTTGAGATTTTCTTGCATACACTTGTGATTCAAAACCCCTAAACTCTAACTTCATTCACTTTAGTTTTAGCTTTGTAAGAGTTGGAAAACATGTTGTAAACTCATAAACACCAACTCATATTTTTTATTGTTTGATTTGAGGGTGATGCCTAAGTAAAGACACTATGAGTTTAGATTAACGCTCAAAAGATCAATCAATTGTATTAAAAAGGGAAATTAACAAATCAACCATCGTACTTTGTGGTCAGTGACAAGTTAACCACTAAAGTATTTTTGCTAACAAATTAACCACTGAACTATGAGAAAAAGTCATCACAAATATCACTGTCACATTTTCCATTAAATGCATAGATTTTGTTCTGCTGCAGAACAAAAATTTAAAAATTAATCATCTAGCACTAAAGTTCTGCGGTGGAATGTTAATGTCTACAAAATATTACAACGTTCCACCATAGAATATTTACTTGCCACCAATGAATGTCAACCTTCGACCATGGAATGACGACGTCCTCTGCAGAACCTCATGCGTCGTTCTACGTTCCTGTGCTCTAGTAAGACTCGATTATGCACTCTGGCGAGCTCAAAGCAAACCACAAAATCCTCAGCAAATGTTCGTACTCCAAATCTTTGTTCCTCACTGTTTAATTGATTCCAATGGATTCCAAGGCAAATTAATTGACTCTTGACTCTCAAGCGAAAGAGTGGTTCATCGCAACCTCAGCTGCAACCCGAGGTAGAAATGATGGACTTTGCCCGTGAACACCATCATCTTGCAGCCAAGTTCATTGTCAGTAAGTTGCACCATAATGTACTCACCGTCGTTGAAGATGGAGCACCCATGGTTGAAAGAGTAGCAACTGCAAGTCAAGTTGGAACAACTACAGTTGCCTTTATTAGTCGAATTGAAGCACATGCTGAGGTTGAAGCAGAACCTCAACCTCAACCTCATTGTGGACAACAACCACCAGTAGGTGCATTGGTCTGTTTCCAACCCGTTACAGCGATGTTCCACTCTCAACTCTTCAGGATAGCCAAACGAACGAACGGTATGAAGTTCATGTTAAACACCGTTCGATTATTGTTTCTAGAAGAGTAGATTTCGAGTCATTGGCTGAATTTGAAATTGAACAATTGTTTGAGGGGGCTGGCTTAGCCTGTAACGACCCAGTTTTTTGTTACCTTTTAAAAATGCCTGAAATTTAAAATTTTGTAAGGCAACTGTAAATCATTATTAAAACCTTTTTAATATGAAATCAGAGTGCGCTTCTTACAACCGGACCGTTAAAATCCTTTTATTTTGACTCATTATTAAAGTCGTGATGATTTTGTAGAAAACTATAATTACAAAATCTTTTATCAAAACATAGCGGAAACATAAATTAATTTTTATTTGAAAACGTAGTGGAAGCGTAAAATAGTTCATTTACAGACAGTTAATTAAATCGTTACTTTATCTTTTACAATTGCTCTTCTTAGTTACTCTTTACATTAGTTATCCTAACTAGCCGCAAGTCTCGCCTGTGCAAATCCTTCATCAGCTGCTCCTACATCTGTTCATCAATGTTCTCTCATACTTGTACCTACATCGTAAGTAGTCACCTATGAGCCTAAGTTTCAGTAAGTGATAGTACCTATCATGCTATAATACTGCATGCAGTTTTAGTTCTCGTCTTTTTCTTATCTTCTTATCTTTTACGTTTTAATCATCATTTTTCATTGTTTTCTTCTTATCTTTTTATCCTTTATGTTTTAAATCATCGTTTTCGTCTTTTTCTCCTTATCTTTTGTCTTTTGTGTCTTAATTATTATCTTTCATTGGTTGTTCTTTTCATCATTGACCTCCAATATAGCATCGATAGCATAATCTGAAAGTCTGCTAATCATTAGCCGTTTGTCCCGACATAATCTAGGGACCTTGCAACAAATACGAGCAGCAATGGCATAATCCGAAAGCTTGCTAGCGACAATGGCATAATCTGAAAGATTGCTAGCGGCTGTGTCCACGAAGGACTTAAATGGCCTCACGTCATATCGTTGCCACTCTCGTTTCTTTACTTTATGATGACCAATTTATTCGTTCATTATCGGTTTCTTCGTTCGCGATTTGTTTCTTCATTCGCTATTTGTTTCTTCGTTTGCTTATTACTTTTTATGGTTTATGATTCGTCTGTTATTTGTATTTTTTCATTTGATGCTCGTGAATGCATACAATTTCGGAAAGCATAAATAAACATTCAACGTGCGATTCACCAAAACGTGCTATAAGTACTATAGACATGATGTAGAAGTACTAAACAACGAAACATGCTAATAATAACTGTAAGCATGCTTTTAAAAACAGTAAACAACGAAATATGCTATTAAAGACTGTAGACATGCTTGGAAAGTGATAAGCAACAAAACATGCAATTAATAAATGTAGACATGCTTTAAAATGGTAAACATCAAAGCATACTATTTAAAATAGTAAACAACGAAACATGCTATTGAAACTGTAGATATGCTAGGAAAGTGGTAAGCAACGAAACATGCATCTCCCATTCTTGCGATGTAGGGTCTGAAGACCAAAACACACATATATCACTTACCTTGATTGCTTAAAGTGGTCAACGCTTATTCGTTATCCTTTTCTTCCTTCTTTAGTACCTTCACAATTTAATAAAGCTTAATCATTAATCAACTCGATTAATCAACTTATTAATCTCGTCGTCTTTTTCTATCTTTAATTCTTATACGTTGCTTACTAGAGTTTCCTAAAGGAAACTGCTTCATTAATTACAACTCGACGTAATAAATTAATCTCGATTGATAGCGTCTAGAAACTAAGTTTAATACGTAGCAAAGACCAACATAATTTCACCCATTAACTATCGGTCCATTATCAACACTTACTAACAATATTTGAATCGAAACATTAATCTACACTAATCTAATTTCCATAATATATTTATCCAATTAGTAATCCGAATCGAAAGCGACAGAACATGTTACCACAATATACATTATCCTTATCAAAAATATTAACACAAGGACTTAGTGGTAGACAATTAATCTCTTTAATGTACCCATTGACCGAACATAGAAACCCAATCCAAATGACAAGGCATCGATCAGAACATACATCCAACATGATAACCAACAGTAGAGACATTAACTTATTAACCAACTGCAAAGCTAATCCAACACAATAGATTATTCCATCCAACAAAACCATCCAATCAGCAGTATATGTCCAACAACTAACCGAACATCTCAAAACTAACTTAAGCAGTCCCAAACATTACTCAATATCAATGTTAGACTTAACATCCGAAACAGAACCAATTGACTAAATAGTAGATAGCATAATCATAACTTTATACTAATCACAGGGAGATTATAAACAACAGCGGATTAACCAACTGATTCAAACATAATCATGCTTCCGGCAATAATCAACAGAGAATGTCTGAAAACCCAAACCAATATTACTTTCAACAGATTATTGATTCCTTTATTTCACCCAACTTACATAGAAACTTTACTATAACAAAACAAAAATCATTTCTAGAGAGCATATGTATTTTCTATCCCTCAATAACAGCACTCTAAAATGTAGAACAACCAACCAATATTCATAATTACAGAAGTACAAAAAAAGCAAATCTGTAATCGGCCATGTAAGTCCAAATGATTAAAGCCACAGAGAAGAAACCTTACCATTAGAACAGGGTAGATCTCAACCAAGAGCTCCAACACTTCATGCATCCTCACCCTTCTCGGTGGAGTTCTCATCTCTAGCCTCCCACTCATTTTCTCCATGTCTCTGCTTTATATATCAACACCATAAGGGACACTCTCTGCCAAAATAAAGGGTAGAGAGTATAACTCTCTCATGCCCGATAGCCTGTGCCTCCCCTCTATCCATCTCCAGACAAATCTTCGACAATATTCCTTACTCTATGCAGCTTTCCAGAGGTTGTCCATCACGCGGTGTGTGATTCTAGGCTGGAAAGGAGGCGTGGGTTGTCTGCTCGGCAGATGACAATCCAATCCAAACCGGGTCAAACTGGATTCAGCCACACCTGGGTTGGAGCACCCATCGCAGCCCAACTCGACGCCCAACCCGACGCCAGAAATCACCGCTACACCGATGCCAAGCTGTCCTTGCCAGCCTCCGACCATCAGAACACAAAGGAGAAGAAAAATCAGTCAGACATACCTCAAGTCGTCGTTGGAAAACAACGCTCGTGGGAGATTCAACTTCGAGCCCTAGCCGCGACCCGCGATGCCATCTAGTTGCTCGAACTCACACCACATAGTGACTCTGGTCGCGGAGAACCGACCCAAGCGCCGAGCTCCAAGCCTCACGCGTCGTCCTTCACTCGTCGTCTCCCTCTCTGTCACGCCCTCTCTCCCTCTCGGTTCTCTCTTTTTCGTCGCGAATGGCCAAAGGCCAAAATAAAATACCCCTTTCTAATATTGCTTTCTGAACCAAACCTAACAAACACAGCCCGAACCGGACCAGCCAACCAACAAAATTGAACCGGTTCTCCTTCCCAAATTTCCATTTAATTTTTCCTTTAATCCAATCATTCACTTAATATATACTTATCTCCAATTAATTTCCTTCATTATTTTATCTTTATTAATTCGTCATTGATCCCCAATAAATCACTCTCTAACATATTTCCATTCTCAATTAATTATCCGATAAATTACTTCTTCCAAATAAATCCTTAATTATCATCTGATAAATTTTCATAAATAATAAAATATCGGTTACATCTTTTGTAACATCCCGGTAAATACCCAATTAATCCGAACTTCTCCAATTTCTATCTAATTATTCTTATTAAATTTTGATATAAAAAGTCAGGGTATTACATAGCCTGGTTGTGCAGATTAGATGGAAGTTTCTGTGAACAGATTGTCAAACTCTTTTATGCCAATTTGGCACTGTCCACCCAATCATTAGAGGTCCGGACTTACATGTTTGGACGGGAGTTGAGAATGACTCCCAAGGATATTAACTTGCCGCTTAGAGGTTTGACGGAGGAACCAAGCGAGTACTATTACCACATGTCTTGGGAGCCATCTTTCATCAGATTAGGAGAAGGTCTAGCAGTGCTTAGATTGTTGCACTATGATCCCGAGATTAGAGTGTACAAGAAGCCAAAGTCTAATAACTTGAATGTCGTAGCCTGAGTGATTCACACCATCATGACGCACACCATTTTGCCTTGGGATGGACATCGAGACCATGTTATTTATATGGATCTCTATTTGCTAGAGAAGGTGTTCAATAGGAAAAAAGTTAACATCGGCTATTAATTTTATGTCCACAACAAGTTGAAAGTGGAGCAAATGCGGATCACTAGAGTTGAAGGGGTATGGATATGCAAGACTCCATCCAAGCCCACCCCAAAAAAGCGAGCTACAATTTCCCAGCCACCAGCCCCCCGCCCACCACGCGCTCCCCCTTCCCTAGAGGAACAGCCTCTAGCTCCGTTGGAGGAACAACCTCCAACATCACCTATGTAGCATATGGAGGATAATTGTCACGACCCGGAAGGGGGCCTGACAGAAATGCCGGGCCAAACGACCCGATCTTCGTAGAAGACCCGTTCGCCCAGCCCAAGGCTAGTTAAATTGTTGCAGAAGACTTGTTTAAATACCCAGCCGTGACCCACATGTGATGGGCCACGGTCCATTTAGTGATTGTGAGAATTATAAATAGAGTGGAAATAATAAACTTAATAATCCAAGTAAGTACTGTGCATACAATCCAAGAAAATCCAACAACCAAGTTTGGTATTTCTACAGTCATCCAAACTAAAGATTATACAATTATCCCGAATATTTCCTAATGATTAAATAAAGTTTAACTATATGAAACATATGAAATAGAACAAAGTCCCTACCCCGAATCACTCAAGTCTAATTAATCTTCTCTTTACCTAGGAAAAATAAGTCGATTGGGGTGAGTGACTAGCTCAGTATGGAATTTATACTAAATACTATGCATGTGCAAAACTTGTTTTAACTTTTCTTGAAAACCATGACTTTCGAGGAAACATGCACATTTTAATAAACATTTAAATCCTTTTCGTCTCAAGGAAATCAGGCTCGAAGGCCTTCGACGAGATATTAAGGAAACATGGTTGCATACATAGACAACTATATATTAAAATACTCTCGTCGTGTTTTATACCGGAAATCGTAGTCCGTGAAAAAGGGAGGAACACTCATGGAATCCCCCGAACAAACACACAGAAAGGTGGCGACCGTTTCCGGGCAGCACCTCATGAGCCTGGTGGAAAGAGAAGAGAAAAATGACGGTGGTCCATAGACTCGACTCGTCACCCAGGTTGTCATGCAAAAATTCCGCTACGACACGCCCGTAATATAAACAGATAAAAATATAACACCCTGATCAGGTTTAGGGATATGCAACCCACGGAAGCGTCGTCACCTTCCCAATGTCTCCTATTTTCACACAGCGCGCAAACAAAACATCTCCACGTAGCAGGAGATGAATAGGGGATGTCCCCTTGATACTTTGACGTTCGCGACCGTCCAAAGTGTCAGAAGGATTTATCCCAGACAGGTTATAATCATCATATAAAAACATGAAATCCAATGCATGAAAGTAAACGTGTAAAACTTTCGTACTTATATAGTATAAAAAGCTGACGTGCTATCGAACAGTCTCCGTCAGGTTTTTCATGTGTGGTACTCCACAAAATAGGGTTTTAATTTGAAAACTATGCAATGCAATGCAAGAAACTAAGTATAAAGCCCCTACCTCGACGGCGATCTCTTCTTTTAACCGAAGGTGTGGCTATCTCAGATGTCGGCTCGAAATCCTCAAACTCATCCAAGCCTACAAATCGTCCAATACAGAAAAACGATCTTATAAAATATATTTCGAAGAATAATGAAAAAATCCTATTCCAGGTTCAAGCTTAACATTTATTCTTAGTAAACAGAACAAGATTCCAACCCAACTACTGCACAACAGAATCATCTCCAATATTCTTTATTCTATTCACAACAAAGTAGTTGGACGACCTTTCTTTAAACGAGCATAAATCCTTATCTCAATTTATCAAGCCCTCAACCCTTGCAAAAACTGAACTAAATACATTCCTCAAGTCGACCCAAGGACTTGAGTGTTTAACTGACAACAAGGGACCAAACCCAAACCAATTTCCACATTGGACTATACATAAACAAATTTCAATTTAGAATAACATATTTGAAAAACTTGAAACTTAACCAACATCTAGTCCACCACTGAAGGCTATTAATAAAACTATAAGTGACTTACTATGCTCAATATATATATGTGAAAACCATTCCAACAGAGGACCCTACGTCAAAATAGAATCCAATTTTCCATTTGTATAACCTTAGTGACAACATGGCAGATCTTCTGCACTCAAATCCAACAATAATCATAAAGCATACATCAGCCAACAAAAAAGGGTAAAGCTCTCGCAGTTTGTCTACCAAAACCGAACCAGAAATATTGCAAACAGAACCCAAACTCATCAGCTAAAACTTTGGTAAAAACAGGGGCATATCTTCTGTATTTTCCCATCCAAAACAGCATATAATTATATCCATAGCTCACATCATCAAGCAGAAACCAAAATGAAATCCATTATCAAAGCCGAATCCAACGTCAAAATAGGAATCCAAAGAAAAATCAGAACTGGGTATTTGCATTTTCCTACTGAAAATCAAAGGAGTTTAGCATTACTCACCGAATACACGAAATCGGAGGATGAAAATGGAGCTTCCCAGTCAAGCTTTCGTCGCAGATAACGTCACCGAGCTCGAGCTCCGGTCACGCCTCTCCTCCTTGCAATTTCGTCTCCGGCGAAGCGCACCCCAGCAGCAATCGAGAGACGCCCAACAGACGGCGGCTCCTGTTGTCGGAACCGACGAATTGCCTTCCTCTCCGGCGATTTTCCCTCGGGTTGCCCTAGGTCTCTCTCCTCCCCCCTTTCGTGTTCTGCAGCACGAAAAAATGAAGGGGGAAATTCTTCCCCTTCATTTTAGCTTATTTTATTTTATTATATATATATATATATATATTCCATTTAAAACCTCCATCTTTCCTATCCTCTTTCTCCTAATCCATTCCATGTATATACATAAATATACATCACACATTAATATAACTTATCTCCAAAATCTTATCTTCAATCCCGTTCTAGTTCAATCATTGTCCAACGATGTTTATCGGTCCAACAAATTTTTCAATTCTATTTTCCTCAAATAGATTTTTCGTTTCGGGATTTTCAATTCAACCGATTTGATTAATTGACCAAAATTTCATTCGTGTCATTACGCAATAATTTGCATCAACTGCTCAACGTCATGCCCGATTTAAATGCGAAAAATTTACACATGGAATTTATCCTCTTAAAAATTCTCGGGTTTTACAATAATGCTTTGTAGCCGATGACTCCGCCCCCTCCTCAGTCATCTCATTTTACGTCGATGCAGCAGTAGAGCGGCATCTTTCGGTGATGGATTGAGTCTGAAGGATGGTGGGCCAACTTGTACAGATGGAGGAGCTCCATCAAATAAGGCTGCAGAGAATTCGAATGATGGAGGAGCATCAACAAATGGGGTTGTTCCAAATGCAAAAAATGGAGGAGCGAGTAGAGGAGCACCATCTACGAAAATATTTCCACCATCCTCTCTAGTAACCTCTCAATCAGCCCTTGCAGTACCCTTGTAGTAGCCTCTTTAATGGCCTCTCCATCATCTTCTTCAGCAACTGAAGACACAAACTGCTTGTAAGTTATTTAGTTTTTACATTACTTTATTTGTATGTGAAAAAATAACGTGGCTCAAATTTTCAGCACCATTGCCCTCAGAGGTTAACCTTCTCCTCTTTCCGTGCTTGCCAAGGTGCAGGAGATAGTTGCCCCCATTCAACCATCGACAGCCACATCGGGTGGATCGTAACCTCTGCCACTTAAAACTATGCGTGTGGTATGTCTTCGATTTGGTTATCTGTGTGTCTGCACTTATTCATGCCTTATTAGTCTGACGGTAACTTGTCCATGTTTTTTGTAACCAAGTAAATTGATGGATCTTTTCGTGACTTATGTTCATGCAAATACCCAAAAGAACTTGTAGACGTGCGTAATTTTTTTGGTCATTATGATAGGCTTTTTCATTTTGTATCATTAAGTGTTTTGACTTCCTACTTATGATATTTCTCTTGCTATTTTCATTTTCAGGTCTAGGATGAGTACCACATAACTGAGATCATCTTCCCGAATCAAGAAAGGATAACAAACACGATGAGAATTACGTTATGTTAAATTAAGTAGTTCAGAAGATGGTACTCATCCTTGCTTTGCATTCTTTGTATGAAGTGCTTTTCATTGAACGAAGAAGAATACTTCAAGGATCAATTTAAAAAATTACTAATGACATTAGGGTGGATTCACGTAAGTAAACATCTCACTTTTTTTTTTGTTTTTTTATCATGTTTCAACAGTTCTAATGCATGTTGCCTTTGTATTTCAGTCACACCCAAAGCTAGCATATTTTATGTCATTCGTTGACCTATACACTCACTAGCCGTACTAGCTATTACTGCCTGGAGCAATTGCGATTGTCGCAGCTCCAACAGACTAAAAGTGGTATATCTTTTCCCTTATGTAGATTCATATTCCTTACCACTTTTGTGTTGATTTTTCCCTTTGTATTTCAGCCTGCACAACGTCTTTCTGTGTACGAGTGATGGGTTAGGGGTGATTTGAGACTGCAAGAAGCCCGACTTCCACCATGACAATGATCTACCCTATAAGAGTCCGTTGTTCGCCAAAGCATCCAACGTATACGCTGACCCGCAGTTGTCATTTGCGATCACGGATTTGCACAAGAAATCTCGTAAGAAGGTGGCTTAAGTGTAGTTGAGATGTGTAAGGATACAGATTGTGATACTTATTTTGTTGTACGTAATAAGAAATTCATTGTCGCTTAATATTTTTATGTTAACTTAGTGTACTTAGATAATATATTTATATTTTTGTTTTCTTAACTTGGATAATACCTGTTAGGAAAATATCTTTTTGGATTTCTTGTTTGCATAATACCACAGGGGGGATAGACTAAAACAAGGAAAACTCTTGCAAAATTATAATTTTTTTTAAAGAGAAATTGACTCAAACCATTTAATTCATCATCAACAAACAACTAACATGTTCATTGCAACAATTTAAGAAACCTGTGCATAACACTGAAATATACATGGCAGAGGAATGTTGACGTTCCACTAGGGAAAGTTGACAATCAGCCATGGATTGTTGCTTGTTGTTTGATGCTTTGTTTATTAATATTAGGTTATTTAAGTTAAAGATATCAATCGTGCTTTGAGGATTAACTTGAGGATATAGAATTGTATGCTTTCACGGGCAGTCATGGATCATGGTTTTGAAAATGTTACAAAAATGGTTTTATGCATAGTTTTTGAAAAGGAAATGGAAACTGATATGAAATGTGAATAAACGTAAATAGGTGTGACGAGATGAGAGTTCTTGAGTTTTCCACTCTCCCCGTCAAGTTTAGACATCTCTAATGCCTGTCAAGATCAAGGAACTAAAGCTAGGTTAACATTTTAAGTTAAGATCAAGATAACGATAAAGAAAAACAGAAAACTACATGACGTATTTTTAAAAGTTGCATAGCATGTGCATTGCATATTTTATATCGCTTACTAAACCTTGGGCTCATAGTAAAGTCTTGTGATATAGGTACATGTGAGATCAGGTTAAGGAGCAGTTGAATAAGGATTTACACGTGGGGACCTTGTAGCCAGCTAGGCTAAAGATGAAGAGAAATGTAAAAGGTTTTGTAAAGTTATTAATAAATGTATAAAAGGATTCTTATATAAGTTAAGCAAAGTTTTTCCTAAGTTTTTAAGGTTTTACGAAAAGGATTTTATGTTATTTCTTTAAATGCTTTTAAGAATGAAAATGCCTTTTAAAAATGCCACATTTTAAGAAAGAAAAAACCAGGTCATTACATTTTTTGCCTAGAAACTCGCATCTATTCCTCGTAAATATGTGTGGATTACCGGGTCAAGCAAAAATATCTTTGTCATCTCTCTCTCAAAGCGCACTGATGTTGTGGCTCTAGAAGCGGCCCACATTACATTCTTGAACAACCTCCCTTTAAATTGTTTTTGAAAATTTGCATACGAGTGTCCGATGCAAAAATGATGCTCCGCTTGCCCTATGAACACTCTAACAGTTGGCACCGGCCCCTACAAAAAATAATAGTATGAGTCAAACATTGGTACACAACGCATAACACAAACATAGATGGAAAAAGCAATCGACCACACCTTTTGTCAATCAGAAATGATTGGTGGAAGTTGAAGATTTTAGTTGGTTTACAGTTCTGTTTTGGATTTTAACATTAACTGAGGGATTTATGTACAGCTGGTCTTTTTATAGTCCTGAGAATTACAAAAGAAAATACATATAACATTAGGTGAACAGTGCATCGACCATCTTTAGGTAAGGACTTGATGTTGGTGTTTGTTGAGAAATATTGTTCACTATGATTGTGCTATAATTTTTACTGAATGACTATTGAGAATCTGTTGGTTTTTGACACTAATGAATCGAGGAGTATATGTTTGTTTACTTGTTGTTTTGATGGGAAAATTTTGATAAGTTGATACTCTGTCAATTGTGCTTAGTTTGGTTTTGCTATTGTAAAGGATAAATGAGTTAAGGAATGTTGATGACCTATGACACAACTTGTTGATTATATATTGCTCACTAATTTGAGAACCCATTTCCCTAGGTTTTTTGTATTGTGTGAAACTGCTTCGATGGTGTTATTTTTATTGGAACTGTTAGACTCTATTAAAGTGCTATTTGCGAGGTGTTACTTGGAATTGTTAGTGAACTCTTAAGGTGGAGTTGACAATGGTTAATTTTTATGAATTAAGGATGTGACGATACCTGTGAGGTTATTTCCTGATCAATTGGGCATGTTGAGTCATAGTCTATGGTAGCATAAAGATAGATGTTAAACTTAGTCCTGGTATAGGCTCCCCTCACTTTTCCTCGAGACATATTTATGAGATTTTTCCATGTTTGACATGTTGTAGGCTCAAATGAGCTTGATGACTTCGAGCCGGTACCTACGGTTGCTGCTCTTTTGGATACGAGGAGAGACCGTCGTCGAGGTAGGGCTTTTATACTGAGTTGTTTTGCACTACATTGCATAGTTTTCAAAAACCTTATTTTGTGGAATACCAAAAACCTAATGGGGACTATTCGACAGCACGTCGGCTTTTTATACAATATATGTACGAGAGTTTTACATGTTTACTTTCGTGCACTTGATTTCATGTTTTGGTATGTTGTGATTCTGATTTGGGGGCAATGAATCCTCTTGATACTTTGTATGGTTTTTGGTCTCAAAGTATTAGGAGGCTATATCCTCAGTACATCTCCTACTACATGGAGATGTTTTGTTTATACGTTGTGTGAAAGATGAGATTAGGAAGGTGATGATGCTTCCTTGGGTTTTAAATCCTTAAACCTAATCAGGGTGTATATTATGGGCGTGTCGCTGACAACCCGGGTGACGAGCCGGGTCTTCGGACTGCCGTCATTTATCTTCTTCCAGGCTCATGAGGTGCTGCCCAGAAACGATCACCGCGTTTTTGTGTGATTGTTTGGAGGAGTCCTTGAGTGTTCCTCCCTTTTCACAGATTACAGTTTTGTGATGAAACACGACGAGTGAATTTTAACCTATAGCTGTCTATGTATACAACCATGCTTTCTAAATGCTTCATCGAGGGCCTTTGTGGCCGGATTTTCTTAAAAGACAAAACGGATTTCAAATGTTTTGGAAAAAATGCATATTTCTCCCTATGGTTTTTATGAAAATGGTAAAACAAGTTCTACACACGCATTTCATTTAGTATAAGTTCCCTACTGAGCTAGTCACTCACCTGTTAGACTATATTTTTCCTAGGTTAGGATTTTGGTTGAAGATTTTGCTGCTATTTACTTTATTTCATTTCCCTGGTTGAACCTTATTTCCTGGTAAGCAAACTGTTGGGTAACTGTAATTTACTTAATCTGGTTTTATGATAAACTTGGATTGTACGCACAGTATTATTTAGACTCTTTTAATTTATTATTCTGTATTATTAATTATTCTCGCAATCACTATATGGGTCGTGGCCCAACACAAGTGGGTCGTGGCTGGGTATTTATACAAGTCTTTCACAATAATTTAACAAGACTTGGGTTGGGCGACCAGGTCATGTACGAGGGCTAGGTCGTTTGGCCTGGCATTTCTGTCTAGCCCGTCTCCAGGTCATGACAAGCTTGAATGTTAATAGAAGAAGTTTCATGACCCGGAGGCGGGCTTGACAGAACCGCTAGGTCAGGACACCCGATCCTCGGAGAGAACCCAATCACCCGATCCAAGGTGTGAGTTTTTATGCGAAAGACTTAACAGAAATAATACAAAGCCCAAACCCAAATCACATGGGTTGGGGTCCATAGAGTGATCAACTAGAGACATGACAGTATAATAAAGGAAAGTATTGTGCATGAATTAAATCAAACAACACCAAAACTAAATCCCAACACACCAGGAACAGGGGGATTGAACCGACGAACCTCCACCCATTCGCAGGGAGATCGAGACACCTACCAGGGACACCAACATTAACCCACGACAACATGTGCAAATCCTGTGCACTAAATCTACACCCTAACCTGGGGAAAAATATAGTATAAGGGGTGAGTGGCTAACTCAGTAGGAAAATCTATATTGAATACAATGCTTGCAAAAATTGTTTTCCTCATCTTTGAAAACCATTTCATGCTTCTCATTTACCATACATGGATTTTTAAATTACCAAAACCAGTTTATCATTTTATAAATCTGGCCCATGGCCCTTGAAGTGGCTTTATTAAAACTCATTGTATACATAGACAACCATAATCGCAAAATATGTCAATATCGTTTTTTGTATGAAAACGTCAACAGTGAAAAGAGATGGTCACACAAGGACCCATCCATCGCTCCTCATAGAGAGGTGGTATAATCGCTCGGATGTTCTGACGAGCCGTAACCAGCGCCGATACAATCCGTGTAATCAGAGTAACAAATAAGGTTGCTTGTGATAGACCGCTTCTTACTATGTACCTTTATGTTCCAAATTGATGAGGGTTGCCGACAAGTAAAGCTACAAGCCGTCTGGCTAGCCATCAAATGAAACAATACTAGGATAGGCCAATCTCAGCAATTGACAACCTTCAATCCATTCTCAATGAAATGGATGGTCACGCAAGGACCTACCCAACACATGTCACAGAAAGATGGCTATCAGCCAATATCAACACCTCATGAGGCAAAAATGAATACCATTGACTGTGATCCGCAAATCCAGCATGTAACTCTCGAGTTACCAATAAACCAGTCAGCAATGACACAACTTGTACAATCATATACCCAAAGTGAGGTTGCTCACGATAAACCGCTTCTTGCTAAATACATCTATGTTCCAAATTGACGAGGGTTGCCAACGATCAGAGCTACCAGCCATCCCGCCACCTGCCAAATGAAACGGTACTAGAATAGGCTAATCTTCATGACTAACAACCCTACTAACTTCATCTGACAAATACCCTGGCCAGGTTTAGGGACTTGTAACCCAAGGATGCGTCATCACCCTCCCATCCTATTTCCAACTTTTAGGGCTTGCGACCTAAGAACATGTCACCAATGCCCCATCCTCTTTTTCCACTTCCAAGGATCGAAACCTGAGGACATGTCATGAATGCCCCATCGCCATTTTGCATGTTAACGACCAATCTTCACGTAGCAAAAGATTGCACGGGGATAGCCTCATGATGTTTTAGTGCTAGAGTGCCTAAAACATCAAGAGGATTCATCCTCTCAATGTACATATCAAATCTTTTCGCAGTAGAAGATTTCGAGGGATAGCCTCGTGATGCTTTAGCGCTAGAGTGCCTAAAGCATCAAGAGGATTCATCCCGCAATGTTCGTATCATAGAACCCATCTCCTCGCAGTAGAAGATATCAACGGATAGCCTCGTGATGCTTTAGCGCTAGAGTGCCTAAAGCATCAAGAGAATTCATCTTTCCAACACATGCATAGATGTCACATCATCAATATTGCAGAATATCAAGAATAAACTATGGACATAAAAACTGACATGCTATCGAACAATCTCCGTCGGGTTTTCAGGTGTGGTATCCCACAAAATAGCAGTTTTGAAAACCATGATGCAATGCAGTGCAAAAAGTATAAAGATCCCTACCTTGATGGTAACCACAACACGCTTACCAACAAACCAGCTCCATGTGTTGTTGTAAGCAAAAAGTGGAATCAACCGACACCTCTAGAACCCAGTAGAAACTAAGCTAAAGTGTATAAACACAATAAACTGAACAGAACTCCAAGGATGTCTATCCACTGGTGACCAAAAGGAGAAATGTAACGCAACAACTTGACAAAATTTCAGTATTGCCTTATTAATCAATGACCAAGGTGAAGAACCTAAACCAAATTAACAAAATAAAAATCTCACCAAATCCAATTCAGAGAAGAGAAAAAAACAGGGTGAGAACTAGAAATCTAAAAATCAAAACCGATATTTTAGAAAGTATAGGCTCATTGTTTGATGATTTTATTGGTATCATGACATTCAATGCACATCCATAATAACCAATCCATCATATTAACAAGAAAGTATAAAAACATGGATGAAATTCATTATCTTGCATATTCTTTCTCCATGAACTCTTCAATCTCCTTTTGAGGTTCTTTTGCTTCTTCAAGACTTCTTTCATGAGCTGGTTGGTTTGAAATGAAGACTCCAATGATGAAATAATCTTGATGTTCTTCTACTCGACTTCAAGATAAAAATCTATCATAAACATCGTCATATTCCTCATTCAGTTTTTTTTCTATTGTTTTTCTCCTTCATAGTGATATTTCTTTCAGCTTCATCGGCTTTGTTTTGTTGTTCAGCTACTATTTCTTATGTTTCTCTTGCAATTTGTTGCTGCCCCTTTTCAGTCTCTTTTCTTAAATCATCATGATTTTTTTCTTTTCTCTATTGTTTTTCTCCTCTATAGTGAATTTTCAATCAGCATTGTCAACATCTTGTTTTTCTTCATCTTCTCTGTAAAATCTGTGATTATTTACATTAATCATCCCACATGTAAATATTCTTCACGTAGTTTTTGGTCTAGTATTGAAAACTTGACACATTTTGTCGCGTAGCAGCCACGTTTTAGATTTCAGTCAAATTGGGTATTTCTGAAAAGTAAATTAATTAAAAGAATTAATTTAGTAAATTATTTTTTAGTAAAGAATCGTTGTCAGTTACTGTTTTAAAGGAGTCGGGATTTAAATCAGATTTTGAATTGGATCTAATTAATATATAAATATTTTTTTAATATAATATTTTTTTTATAAAATATTTTTTTTATATAAACAAACTCTCCCCTTTACATGAGAGAGTTTGCTGCGACCGAGATTACAAGGAGGAAGAGGGGGAGGAGCCAACGAGCAATCCTCACCATTTCTTTGCCAAATACGTGTTCTCGTCGTTGTGTACTCCGTCTTTCGTGAAGGCGTTTCATGGGTTAAGTCAATTTCTAGCTTCGCTTATAACATTTAAAGTTTAGGTATTTTGTTGGCTTCGGATTTGAGCTTAAAAACTTGAATTTTAGGGAAATTTTAGGTTTCTATTGGTAGAATGGAAGTCTACACAAGGTTATTTGTCATTAGAAGTCAAAAATCAGGTGAAAACAAGGTGTTTTCTGTTAGAAAATAGTGCCTTCGCGTTGTCTCATTGACCCCTGTGTGCTATACGGTTGACAAGTCATGTGGGTGATGTGTTGGTCGACCAAAATGTGATTTTGGTTGACTGCATGAACAGTGGCGATCGACCGCAACAGTTCTGGTCGACCGCCGAACTATTCTTGGTCAACTGTGATTTTGATAGTTTCGATCGCGAGAGGTCCCTAGTTGACTACTTAGTGTATTTTGTCATGTTTTTGGACCGTTTACCCGTTGTTTTTGTCCGTTCGACCTTTGTTGAGTCTCAGATAGCTGCTAGTGATTCTTATCGACTACTGTGAGGTCCCTGTGGACCGTAGTCATACTCGTCGACCACAGTTGTGTCTCTGACAACTGTTTGCTCTCCGCTTGACTCTAGTTGAGTTTTGATGACTGTTGAGTGGCCTCGGTTGACTACTATGATGTCGTCTTGATGGTGATCAGGTTCGATTGGCTTTACTTATGTTTTCTCCACTGCTGAGTTATTCAAGTCGAGCGTGTCATATTCCGTCAACTATCACCCCATCTTGTCGATTGATGGATCTTTCAAGTTGTTTATTGAGGTGCCTGGTCAACTATGGTTATGTTTTTATCGACAGTGGTTATGTTTTGGTCAACCACATTATTTGTTTCCTAGAGTTTAGCTTGGCAAACTCCATTCAGCTTCACTAGTCATACCTGGTTTTCGATCTGGTCTCATATTTGAGTCTCAGACTCTTGGCGTATTCCTGAATATGATTATCGATTTGAGACTAGTGGTTGTCCCTAGAGACCGTCTTGGATTCCTAGTCTTTATTGAGACTTATTTGTTACCCCTGGTGTGATTATTGGGATGTTGATATTGACCTTGTTATAGGTTTCGGAGATGTTGCTTGTTCGACCTGCACTTCTGATAGAGCGTGTAGCTAGCTAGTCAGTAAAAGTGTTCTTGTCATCTATAAGGAAGAGCTTTTGATATTTTCTGCACGACATTGCATCATGTTTTCAATATTTTGTGGGATACCACACTTGAAAACTCGACGGGGACTATTTTGACAGCATGTCTGCTTTTACGTATATGTATGTTTTCGATTGATATTCTGCATATATTGGGAGGATGAATCCTTTTGATGCTTTAGGTAATTTTGGTGGTAAAGCATTACAAGGCTATCATGTGCAATCTCTACTGCGAGAAGATTGATTGTTTGTACGTGTTAAAGGGTGATAAGGCACCGGTGACATATCCTTAGGTTTCGAGCCCCAAAAGTCAAAATGGAGATAGGATGGTGATGACGCGTCCTTGGGTTTCAAGCCCCAAAATGTGGCTAGGGTTTTAGTCACATAGATCAGAAGGTTGTCAGTCGTTGAATTACTATCCTAGTACCATTCCATTTGATGGTTGGCATGATGGCTCATAGCTCTGCTTGTTGGCAAACCCCACTAATTTGGAATATGTTGGTAGCTAATTGGGGAGCAATTCATCGCCGACAACCTGATCCATTTTACTTGATCATATGGGTTGTGTTGACAAGGAGCATAAGCTTACCATCAACTCAGTTGACACTCCGGATCTCTAGATTGTCGTCATTTATATTTTCTCTACCTCATGAAGTATTGCTATCGATAGATGGCCACCTATTCTTTGATGAGTGTCAAATGGGTCCTTGAGTAACCATCTTATTTCACTGATAACGTTTTCATATCAGAAAACAGTGATGACATATTTTTTAGGTATAGTTATCTATGTATATAGTAGGTTTTTTTATATAAAAGCCTCATCTATGGCCTTGGACCTATTTTATAAAATGATAAAGAGTTTTTTTCAATAAAAATTCATGTAGAGTAAATGCGAAGCCTGACAATGGTTTTCAAAAAGTTGAGAAAAACAATTTTTAGCATGCATTACATTTAGTATAGAATTCTCTATTGACTTTATCACTCACCCCTTAGACTTTATTTTTTCCCTAGATTTATGTATAAGATTTGCGCAGGTATTTATGGGGTTGTCGTGGGGTGTTGCTAGTGTCCCTCTGGGGGTGCTTTGACCTTCCCTTGGATGGGTGGAGGTTTTTCGGTCCAAGTCCATTTGTCTCAGGTACGTTTAGGAATTGTTGTGTTGTTTAGTTTAATTCATGCACAATACTTTCTTTTGTTTATTATTATACTATTTGGACTCTTGCTGATCATTCTGTGGATCTCAATTCATGTGATTTAGATTTTAAGCTTAATTTCATGTTAATACTTCCGCTTCTCCCTAGCCTTGGGTTAACAATCGGGTTCTCTCCGAGGACCAAATCGCCTGACTCGACGATTTTGTCATGCCTACCTTTGAGTCATGGCATTCTATCTCTTCTGTCAACGTATCGTATTTGTTGAAATCCCTCTCTTGATTTACTTCATTCTTATCATTTTACTTCTCCATAGAACTCGATGTTATAGTGTTGATGGGCTTCTTCTTTAAACAAGATCTATAAAGATTCCCATAATTCTTTGTACAACCTTATTCTCTTTTCTGTCAAAAGCTAATTTCCAAGTAGATGAAGAACATAAAGTCTCCGCATATATGATGTTTACTCTTTTTCGTATGAGTTGTCTTTCATCCTTAATTACCATGAGCACCATATCCTCTAACTTCGTGTACTTTTGCATCTTCACTGCATTAGCTATATCATAATTCAAACTTCGTAAAAATTGCTTCATGGTTGCGTCGTGATCCGATCCTCTTTAGCATTCACCCTTGTCATGCAAATTTTAAACTCCTTGTGGTAATCTTCCATGTTCTTGGATCATTGAGTAAGATTTTGCAATTTTCGAAATATATCCACTGAGTTATGACTTGAAATAAATCATTTTCTCATTCTACTTTTCATCTGTTCTTATGTCTCAATGGCTCTTTCTCTTCTTGCTCAAAATTACATGATACCACCAAACAATAGCATAATCAATAAATCCAATAGCAACTAAGTTTACTTTTTCCAACTTAGAATAATTGTGACATTTAAATACCAATTATTTTTATTTCTCCCACTCCAAATAATCATCTCGATCAGTTTTACCTTAGAAAGAAGAAATCTTCAAGTTAATATTTTTTAAATATTTGTATCTAACTTCTCTACCTCCACTATCATGAGCAATTCCTCTTAGATTAACATTGGAATGCTTTCCGTTTCTATCTATCATAAGCAGAAAGCGACCAAAAAAGAAATCCCTCAAAGTGTGGAACAAGGCTAACTTTGGTAAGAAGATGTTCGATGCAAGAAACATGATTCACATGATATGATTTGCATTCATAATAATCATGCTACTCATACCTCGGTGGATTCATTTCTATTAGTTGAAAATTGGGACTTTAGGTGGTTGCTTCTTTTGCAAACTGAATTCTGCTTCATCTATCGAATCTCATTTCCATTTGATTATACTTTTGTTCAAAAGATTTAACAAAAAATTTGAAATCCATCTTATCTTGAGAACCCTCGGATGAGCTTTTAGATCTTATAAACCTTAAGAAAAAAAAAAGAGAAAATAATTAGAAGACCTCCCAATGCACTATCTCAAGTATTTCTCTCTACTTGATGGCACTCACACTGATGTTTACTAAAATTTTGGCTTTTATCCTCTTATGAGCTCACACACTCTTTTCCTTTTCACTCTCTGATTTTCTCTTTTAAATCTTTATTCAACTCAACATGACTCGATTTAGATTTTCTTGCATCGATCCCAACTAAACTAAATCAAATCACGAAAACTGAAAAACAATTAAAAATGTAAAATAAATGATTGTAGAATTTTGAAAACAAAGAGATCAACAAGATAAAATAAGAAAATAGAACAATCAAATAGAAGAAGAAGAAAGAGAAAGAAACAATAAAAACTTATTTAATTTACCTAGAATAAAAAAAATATCATTACAACAAAGTAATGAAATAATATAATTAAATAGAAGGATAAATTTTTTTTTTAAATCAAAGATACTTATAATTCAAAAATATGAAAACTTAAATAAACTTTTTTTTATGAGTACGATTTTTTTTAAATAAATATTAAAGACACCAACTTATACCAAGTTTTTTTCTTTTTTATAAATCAAAGAATATGGAAACTTGCATAAAAAAAAATTTTAATTCTTTTATAAAGAAAATAGAAAAAATCTCATTAGAGCCGTGCTATGATACCAAATTATATGAACCCTGCCAGGAATAGTGGAATTCAAAGAAAATAAAGAAGATTGTTCCAAATTAGTTTGAAAAATAATAGCAGACCTTGGCCCTCTATCTATAAAGAGATAAGAACCAAAGGTATAATATCGGTAAAAATAGAAAACTTTGACACGTTATCTATACAGAGATAAGAACCAAATATATAAGAAAGATTATAGACACCACACTCAAGAAAAAAGAGAAGATTGTGAGTGATAAGTCTAGATTGAATGCAATGAATTCACAAAGTTTTTTAAAAAACCAAAGAGAAAGCTGTCACTATAAAATTAATAATCTACCTATTTAATAAAATAAATATGCCTATTATTTATATGCTACAAATAAATAGATAAAAGATGTCTAATCTAGTTTAAATGCTTCCAACCACCATATCTTCCAAATTTGAACTACTTTGAATAGTTGTTTCAAATGTTGGATAAGATTTATTGAATTCAAATTGGATAAGTTTGTTGAATCTTGGCACAATTTGAAATGTCATTTGAATGACCAAATCATCTTCCAATCTAGCGATCTTGGTGTCTCCACCAATCTTAGAATGTCTACTTTAATTTTTATAAAGAACATGTGGCCATTTAAAATCTTTATCCATGAAAATCTAGAAAATACTCCTCCAAAGTCAGCATAATCAAATTTTGAACTATTTTCCAAATCTTCTAAAATCCTCATAAATCAATTTTCATGCACATTATGTCCAAAGCCTCTAATTGACTCATTCAATTGCTTTGATGACATTGACTAAAAGTACTTCATAACAACTAATTTATTCACATCATCAGTTCCAAACTTGAAATTCACCTAAGAACCTGAATTCTTCTAGGGTCTTCTTAAAAATCTTTTAGAAGGTAAATTCACAATCTTTGCAATCTTATTACCAGTTATTGTAGAACCTTACAACATATACAAATTTGTAATGCTTTTTTGTCCTTTTAACATGACAAAAGCACTCCTACTAATCTTCATAGCTCCACCTACAACATTTTACTTCTACCCTTTTTAATCGAGAGTACTCAATGACATCAGATTCTTTTTAAAATAGGAACATGTCACACATTACCAAGTCTTTTGATAACTCAATCAAACATTTTGATTCGGACAGTACCAATACTAGCTACTTTATGATATGTGTTATTAACTATCATTATAGCACCTTTCGAAATGGTCTGATATGTCGAAAACCACTACCAGTTGGAACACATATAAAATGAACAAGTTGAATCCAAAATCCAATCATTGTTTGGTTTTGAGTTTTCTTGTGTCACAATTAGAAGTCTTTCATCACTGCAGTCTTCTTCTTCAACAATAACAACTCACCAGACGTCATTGGTTTTTTTCCCTTCTCAATAGCTCTCTTTATTTCATTCTACAATTTATGGCACTCAGATTTAATGTGCCTCTTCTTCTAATAGAAGTAACATGTTCTATCATGATTCTTTGACTTGATTAACCCTTCAAACCCTGAACATCATCACTCTTTGTTGTTTGACTCTCTACCTTGAATAACGAATCCATCACCTCGAGACTCAGATCCAACAACAATCTGCTTCATCTTCTCCTATGATAACAAAGCACCATAAAACTCTTCAAGAGTTAGACTTTATCTACTGCATAATACTGTATCTCTGAAAGCACCATATGAAGCAGGTAATGAGTATAGTTGTAACGACCTAGATTTTCGTAAATCGTTAAAATGCGTAAAAATTTGAAAATTTTCTTTTCAAAACAAATTGTATTAGAGTGCGTATAACTGTATCGCTACTAACTCTTTCTGTAAACTCTTTATGAAAATCAATTGACATAAAAGCGAGGAAGCGTCATAAAATAAATCTTTGTAAAACGTGGCGGAAGCATAAATGAATCATTTAAGGAAGAACTAAGACAACTGAATACAATATAATAAAACTTAATATAATTACAATCGTTTACTCATTCTTTTCTTTGCCTGACCAGGCCCCCCCCCCCCCTGCGTGCAAATCATCCATCACTGCTTCCTTAGGTGTTTATCATCAACTTATTATATGTTCATCATTGTACCTACACCACAAATAACTGTAAGCCTAAAGGCTTAGTAAGGAAAAGGGTTAACACAATTGTGCTTATGACTCTCTTTAGTTCTTTTGGAATGGGGGCCACCCAACCCAATTCTTTTGTTACGTTTGTTCGCTTATTCGTTCGTTACTCGTACTTCGAGCTAGAGATTGGAGGTTCTCCTTTGAGATGGCCTAGTTTGATCAGCCTCTAACCTCCTATGTGCATACTAGTCCCTTTCCCGACTTGGTGAGGGTGTATCCTAGTTGCCAGGCTAGATCCAAGCTACCCATCTACCCTAACTCCCTACCCTTTTCGGCGTATCCCGCCTTCAAGGTTTCTTCCCTTCTAGCGTATCCCGCCTTCAGGGTTTCTTCTAGTGATAGGCGTATCCCGCCCATCCTGAAACATTGTTTTTCCCTTCGAGCATATCCCTCCCTCAAGGCTTTATTCCAGTGATAGACATATCTCGTCCATCCTAAATTTTTTCTATTTCCTTATTCCTTAACATTTTTTCCTAGCTCATGCATGTGTGAGTACCACCCCAAAGTGGCACTCCCTACGGGTTTCTATTAACATGATGCATGCTCAAACATTCTCAACCTAGCATGACGCATGATACTTCACGATATAAAATTCATAGAAATTGAAGTGCGCATTTAAATAAGGTTACGGTAATTGAAAACGCATATAAAAGAATAACAGTAATTGAACGTGCACACAAGGACAAATAATAACAATGGAAAACCCAATAACGTATAGCATATAAAAGAAGCAATTATAGAATTAATTAAACAACGGGGGCCATGCTTGGATATGAAATTCACAATAGTAAAGAAAGTATAATGGATCACAAGCGACGTGCATATGGAAATTAACATGCTCGATAACTTGTTATTATTTACAACTGAATAATTAACATGCTCGAGAAAGGATTATAATTATCATCTAGTTAATTATCTTAATTGATTTATATGCTCAATGGTTGATTTCATACTCATATCCTAGTTAACTAATCATGCTTCAATTTAGTGTCAACTAATCATACTTAAAGAATATTCTACATGCTTTAGTGTCAATATCATGCCCAAATAAATACTAGTCATTTAATATGCTGGAATAATCAAGTAAACATGCTCAACCCTAATTACTTGTTTTAGTTAGTTACCCTAACATGCTGCTAGATGATTTACGCGTGTTATGCTAATTAGACAATTTAAACATGCTGGTTAAGCAATCTAAACACGTTGGCTATTTAATTAAACATGCTAGTAAGTCAATGGCCAATCAAATGGTTCACAGGCTTCAACTACTATATGGGTTACACGCTCAATTGAGTATTATTCAACTAAGGTGGATAGCATACTAAAAGGGGTTAACAATTATTGATTTACATTTAGCTAAACGACATAACAATAACAAAGAGATGATCACATTATAAACCTTCAGCAACACATTGAAAATCTTAGCTCGTTTCCAGAATTCTAATACCCATTGGTCATTCACATTTTTATCATTATCACCATCGTCATTAGAAATTACAGGACCATATACAATCAAGGAAGTCATTCACAGAGAATTCTAACAGTACACACACACACACACACACACACACACATATATATATATATATATATCATGGCAGTAACTATCACTAAAAGGGAAGTAACACAAATAAAGAGAGCACCCTGCAATCAAGAGAAGGTCTTATACTGATCGCCTTTGTTTGATATGTTCATTCAGTACCAATACAAACTACAACTACACTAAAGTGTAAGGGCTACTATAGAAGCTAGAAGTAGCCTATAGGCCTAATCAAAGTGTCATGAAAAAGAAAATGACCCTTCTCAATTCTAAATCGAATGAAATCTTAATGAAATAGGGGGCTTTGCCCGCCCACCTACATCAAACTATCCATAGAATACGGACTACTAATAAATCTATACTATAATGAAGAAAAACATTTAGTCATAGTACTATCAACAAGGAGGTTGCATAGCAGTAAAATCCTACAGAGCATTAGTAAGTCCACACTATCATTCCAAACATTATCTACAAGCATCAACAAGAGCATTATTCACAGTAGCAATAAGCATCTAACAATGACTACTTGACATTAGTAATAGGCATCTTAAGACAAACAACATACTTAACAACTAACAATAACATTTCAAGGATACCAACACTAAACTCACACACACACTTGTGGTGTAGGGCCTCCAAATGGCCAAGACTCTACCCTATTTCCTTACCTCAACTTGATGAACACTAACTCACGCAGGGACAGTAGCTCCAGCTCTCTTGGCAGTTCAAGCTTCAAGCTTCACATACAGCACTCCGGCAGCTCACGACTCCAGTTCCAACAACTTCAGTTCACAATTTCACTCACAACCTCACCTCATATAGATCACACCTCACAAGAGACCACTTGGTAGTTCACCCATGCACAACGAAGGCAGAGCTTTTACTCTCGCAGGAACACTCCTCTCATGCAACTCCCCTTTTCTTCTGGATGAAAACGGACTGAAGGAGGAAGGGGGAAGAAGGTTTATACCTGGAGAGGGGACAAAAGGTACGCCCAGGAGTTGGGTACAGGGAGGCAAATCCTGCTAGTCGATTTTGAAGGGCAATTCGCGTGCTCTGGACCAGGATTTGTGTCAAGGGATCAGTTTCCTATGGGTTAGGCATCGTTGTTCTTTTGATTTTAAATCTCTGAAATCGCAGTTCTGCGATGATTCGAATGAATGCGTATGACTTGGCCTCATCTGTATTCATCCGCAAGGCTAAAATCTCACAGGCTAAACCACACTTGGGGACGAGGAGAGGCGTCCTTGTCCATGTCTGTACCGTCCGCACGTGTCATCCGCCGCCGTCCGAAAGTGTCCATGAAATGGACAGATTCAAATTGGACGATACCTTCTCTCATCCGCCATCGTCCGCTAGCATCCGAAAGTCTCCAAACTTGGACACATTCGATGCGAACGAATCCTGTCCTATCCATATCGTTCGTACCCTCGTCCGAATGTGTCCCAAAGGTGTACAGATTCAATGCGGACGCAGCATTCATCATCCACATCGTCCGGGACTTCGTCCAAAAGTCCACTATACAATGAGGTTAGGACGAGACATTGTGTCCTGAGCCGTCCTAATCCTAATGCTGGCGTGGCCAAGCACTTCCGGACGACACTCCTTCATCCGCAAGTCGTCCAAATCGAAACTCTATAATCCCCACTTTTCTCTATCTCTTCACACTTAACTCTTACCCCATAACATTTCCGCCATAAATACATGTCACAAAAATGGCACCTATAGATACGCGATGTAATATCCTCATAACTCCAACACTTCAATTACGGCATTATACGGGGAAACGTTATGGGATTGTTCCTAGTCTTAACACTTCATACGCCCTTGGTAATACCCCGATAATTATAAAACTTAAAAATATCGGGGTGTTACATACTTCCCCCCTTAAAATGAATTTCCTCCTCTAAATTTTTCCTTTCTAGTACTCTCACTAACGCTAATCTACGCAATAATCTCTTCTTAGCTACCCAATTTGATGACGTAGTCCCTCTAACGATCCTAATACTTCATTTTTTTTAGACCATCTACTCCCTTCTTGCCTATACTAGCCGCGTAACTTCGTCCAATAGCGTCTCTTGTACCAAAGATCAATCGAATTCTCGCGTCCACCCAAAGTTTCTCCTCTTCACTCTAAGATGTGGGCATTTTATCAAGTCCTAACAATGCGTTGCCTTATTCCATCTATGCGAGCACATCTCACATTTTCACCTACCATAACTGAAACCTCAAATTTTGATCCAACATTGGAATATCATATCACATCGAACTCATCTCTTCAAAAATTTTAAAATTACACCCAAATTATCAAATCCCAAATTTGAAGCCTAACAATATCAGCTCTGAAAAGTCTCAGAACAAATCCGCTCAATTAACCATAATAAACCTAAAAATTCTAAATTTTTCTTTATTCCAAACTAAAAATCAAAAATTTTATTTTTCTTTCCCCCACAAATTAAACTTCTTCACAAATTGACATTACTCAATACAAAAGAAAAACTACAGCTTTCACTACGGCCAATTAGAGGAGGCACAATGATTTGTTGATCAAAGGAGCAAATGACAATGACTGGGTTCATACCAGAGGCGTCTGTTAGCCTAAGAGATTTTAGGCTTATTTGTTCTGATGATAAGTAATTTAGTTGTTGATGATGATGAGTAATTTAGGTGTTGATAATTTTTTTTATGAATTGAATGGAATTTAGATGTTTATTAATATAATTATAATTGATTTTCATTGGAAATACCCTCTAACAAGGTTATTAATCTTTACTAATATGCTTGTTTAAGTCCATGTAGTTTACAGGTTGATTATTGGGACTTAGAAGCATCAAAATGTGCAAAACATGGAATAGAAGTCGATTGGGTAGTTGACCAGTTTGTATTAGAGTGGTCGAGGCGGTGGTCTGGGGTGCGAATGAGGTGTTCGACCGTAACTCCAATTTCCTTATTTTGGCCGAGATTCACTTTTGGAAAGTGAACTTTGGAAGCTTGTCACTCCATTTTAGAAGTTTTGGGGCTGACTTTTGGACCACACTTTCTTCAATGAATAAGGAAGATAACCCTTCAAGAACTTTGGAAATATTCCTTAAGAATTAGGAAATATTCTGAAATCACTCTAGGTGGTCATATTTGACAAATAGGGAAACTTTGAACCTTCAAATGGATGCTTTGCTGATGATGATGCCTCTTGATGATTGGACACCACTTCTCACAACTTTTCCTCAATGAGTAGGGCTGCGGATGCCAATAAGAGAACTCTCTCAACTTCAAGTGAGCTTGTAATACCCCAAATTTTTATGTTGGATAATTATTTATCGGGGTATTGTTAATGACGTATTCGTTAGATTATGGAAATTTACTGTTATTAAAATAAATATTAAATTAAACAATTAAAATGTTTGGATTACTTAAATTATTTTACAGTAAGGATTAATTTAATTGTTTTACATTAAAGAATTAATTAAGTGAGAATTAATTAGGATTAAATTACGGAAGAATCAAAATAGATTAGAATTAAAAATGGTTAAAATGAGTGAAGGGGAAGAAATGAATCGGTTCAGTCAAACCGGTTCACTTTGGTTGGTCTCTTGCTGTTCAGAATCAAATGGGAGGGAGATTTTATGTGGCCTTCGGCCAGTTTCATGAGACAGGAGACGAAAGAGAGAGAGAGGGGCCAAAGAAGGGGGATAAGAGATCGAGAGCAAGGTGAGCATCGGGAGCTCACGATGGAGTTCGAGATGACGACGATGACGGTGATCGAGACAGTTCTTCGCTACAAGATGCTCTGTGCAGCGTGTAGGCGATGGATCGGCGAAGAGGTTCACGGCTTGGGCTCAGGATTGATATTAAGTGGCATTTTTCGGCTTCGGGTGAAGTTGTGGCGATAAGCCCAGTCGATTTCTTCATCCTCCTTTGTTCTCTGATGGTCAGCATTCGCAGGGAATTGGGCTAGCTATTTACGTGTGGCAGGGGCAATCAAAATGGCGGTGTGTGTGAAACCGACAACTCAGCAGCCATCGTGGGGGACACTCTGAAAAATCTGGAGTGTTGTCGGTGGCTTTGGGTGTGCTGGTCGGGCATGCAGAAGGGGCTACGCTAGCAAAGTATTTGTTGAGGGCTGCATAAAAAGGGCAGAAGAAGAGGAGAGAAATGGAGATGGAGGAGGAAGAGCTCTCTAGAAAGGAATGAGAGCCAAGAGAAGCTGGCAGAGTTGAGTGGGAGAGCTGGGTGCTGAGTGTTCTGATTCTGGCCGAAGGTTATAGCTATTGTCTTGGTCTCAGATATGCCATGTCCAGAGGGTGATTTTTCCTTCTCTGAAATTTAATCAATTGGATTCTATGTTGATCATTTTTGTCCCTGTTTTAAGATTATGTATAACTTTGGTAACTTGGAGTGGACACTTGTATCTGTTTGGATGAGATGATATGGCTTATTATTTTGGATTTCTTGATGAGTATATTTGGATGGAATAATCTGTTGGTTTCTGTTTTGGGTGTTAAGTCCAGTGAATCAGTTTGATTAGTCTTGAATTGTTGCTTCTCTATTTATGGTGGATTTCTGGACGTAGGAAATTGTTAGCTAATATCCTTAATTAATCTGTTGGGTCAAGTTTGATGAACTCTCTGTGTTGGAAAATATGGGTTAAAGTTGAAGCATGTAATTAGTTTGGAAATATTGGACATATTTTGTGGAGATTCATGTTAAAGCAATTTCATAGTGATGAGCCGTGTAATTGATAGATTGGTTACTGGAAGTAGAATGTTGATGAATAAGTTGGAATTGGGTTCTATTGTGTTATTGATTGGCTCTACCGATTGTCCTCTATTGGATTATTGTTGTGAGAGATTCATTCTATTATTTATAATTGTTAATGTTACTTGATAAATGGGTTGGTTAAGTTGCTATTGGGAATTGTTTAATGTTAAAGTATAGAATTCAATGAGAAGTTGTCAATGATAAATATTTTTAATCTTGAAGGTATCGAAAAGAGATAGAAGATAAAGATTTGGTGTTAATGCGTGATAAAGTTTCGAGGTAAGACTTGGGTGTGTCTTGGCCATGTGGAGGCCCTACAACGCAAGTATGTGTGCGTGTGTGATAGAGTGTGTGTGTTCTATATGCTTGTTTCTATGTTTTCTATGTTGGATACCTGTACATTTCTATGTTTGGTTGTTCACATGTATTCTTGAATGATGATAGTAGTGATTCCTTGACTGATTATATGGACTTTCTAATGCTCTATAGACTCTGGTTGCTCTGTAATATTTCCCTAATTGTTAGCTTTATTGCTTTGTTATTAGTTGTGTTAACTCTCTGTTAGTTTTGTTCTTAGGGATGGTTGCTTCATTTATGGCTCTGCTTGTATTATTACTTTGCTTGCCTTGCAGATATTTATTGGTTAAGAATTCACTAATTGAGCATATTTGGATTAACTTAATTAATAAGTATGTTAATTTATTTGTTATGTAATCAAAATCTGTTAATCAAACCCTTAGTGTAATCAACTAGCATTCCAAACATGTTAATCAATTTAGTGTATATCTTTGTTCTTAGTTGGTGTTAGCCTATACACTTTTCTACATATTCTCTGTTGATATTGCCTTGTATAATTCTCTGTTAATATGGTTGCCCTTGTTCCTTGGATTTCCTCTAGGTCCATGATAATTAATCGATGTAAATATAACTGGTGTAAATAGTTAGCCTTTCGAGTATGATTATCAAATTGCTAATTAGATTAGTGTATCGTTCTTTAAAGTAAACTTCTCAAGCATGATATCGTTCTTTAACATATTGTTTTTCTTAATCATTTGTATGCTTTGATTAGTTCCTTGTATGTACATTTAGGGTAGACTCATGACGATAGAAACAATTAAGAACACCACCACAGGGTGGCCATACGCCTTGAGTGAGGAAAAGAACTAATCTTTCCCTTATTGGGATCAAAAGACCATTAACCTAATTAAGTAGAAACCATAGGTAGAAATCATAGGATTCCTCAAATCCCTTCTCCATGTATGAGCTGCTCAAGTATAGAATGGGAGAATGAAGGGGAGAGTAAGGCTTATGTTTGAAGAGGTGGGGGACAGTCCGCACCTGGAGGGGGTAGAGGGGAGGTCGGCTGGGCAGGAGTGGTTGGCTTCACGTGGCCTAGGGGTCAGATTCTTGTCAAAGGATCAGGTTCTTACTAGTTATGCATCGTTTTCCTCTGATTTTAAATCAGTTATAACGCAGATCTGGGTTGATTCGGATGGGTGCAGACGTGATGGTCTTGTCCGCATTCGTCTATAAGGCTAAAATCTCATAGGCTAAATCGCGGCTTTGGACGAGCACTAGTGTCCTCATCCTGTCTGTACCGTCTGCAAACGATATTCGGAAGCATTATCACGTCCACACGTATCGTCTGCATGCTTCCGAAGGTGTCCTAAAATCGGATAGAGGCAAATTGGACGAGGCTACTCCACATCCGCAGTAGTCCGCATGGCGTCCGAAAGTGTCTAGGAATTTGTCAGAGTCGATTCAGATGTGGCCCTCCTCATCCGCATCGTCCGGACCTCGTCCACGACTTCACAACACAGTGAAGTCAGGACGAGAATTCACATCCTGAGTCGTCCCAAGCCTAATGGTGACGTGGTTAAGTACTTGCGAACGACACTTCTCGTATGCAAGTCATCCACATGTGTCCGAAATTGACATTCAGACATAATAGGACGTATTCTCTCATCCGAACTTCTTCCCAACCTCCAAGACAGCCACGTTATACACATGCAAATGACAATTCTCATCCTCACTTCATCTGCATGCGTTCGCAACTCTAAAATTCCAACTTTTTTCTATCCTTTCGCACTTAACCCTTATCTCATAGCATTTTCCCCATAATTACATGTCATAAAACAACACGTATACATACACAACGTAATATCTCCACACTCCCAACACTTGATTACATCACGTATACGGGGAAAATGTTACCATAAATACTTCTAGACTTAACGTCCATAACACGCCTTTGGTAATACCCCGATAATTGTTCAACTTAAAAAGTCAGGGTGTTACATACTTCCCCACTTAAAATAAATTTCGTCCTCAAAATTTTCTCTACGTAGTTCTCTCACTAACACACACCTACGCACCAAATCTCTTCTTAATTACCCTATTTGATGACGTAGTTCCTCCGTCGTCCTAATACTTCACTTTATCTAGACTACCGACTCTCTCTTACCGATATTAACCCGCTTGACTTCATCAAAATGCGTCTCTTAGTGCCAAAAGTCGACCAAATCCTCATATTCACTCACCACACTTCGCTACGCAACTCTGATTACATCAATTCCAAGGAAAGAAATGTCTTAATCAAGTCATTCTTCAACATCAAGAGCAAAAGGGCAACTCTCTTATATCCAAATGTCACTTTAACCCGATAAGATACCCTCCCGTTGTTGTTCAACTCTTGAATCCACAACTAAATTTGACGTTCCACATCAAATTTTCCACTTATTCCAAGTAATTCAATATTGAGAGAGAGTCTCCATGACCTTTTTACCACCAAAAGACTCCCAACTTGACATCAAACTCATCCCTCCTTCACCATTCTTCTCTTTAGATCCTCCGCATTCCGTGACCTAAGGCCTAGCACTTATACTCTTCTCTCACATCCCACGACTTCGGCACACTCAAACGTATTCTCCACCATCAATTCATCCATCCAAGCTTCCCAAGTCATGAACTACATCGCTACATGGCTGAGTAGGATGCGTTCTGTCTTGCTTCTCTTTTTGTATCTGTACTCGTTTTTTATCGGGTTCAGTTTTCATTCCCATCTCTGTTCCTGTTTCTGTCTCCGTTCTCATTCTCGTTCCTGTTTCCGTTTTCATTCTTGTATCCATTTCCAGAATGTATTTCTGGAAACTTCGTTTCCGTTTTCGTTTCCATTTCCGTTTTCGTTTTCGTTCCCGTTTCCATTCCCGTTTCTGTTCCCTTTCCATTTTTGCTCTCGTCTTTGTTTCTGCACTTGTTCCAAGAGAAGCTTAACCGATTGAATCTACTCTTGCCGTACAATTGTGTAGTCACGTCCTTGGTCATCTTGATTGGGTTCGAACCAAGATGGAAAACATAATCCAAGTCTGACATAAGTTCTACCATCCATACAACTTACTCCAATACTCAAGTCCGCCTGAGATGACGAGATGACGAGGCAAATCGAATGCGATCTCTTCACGTCTGCCCATGTCGGGGCTCATCCGAAAGTCCACGATATGTAGAAGTTAGGATGCGTCATCTCGTCCCCCAAGCATCCATGTTAATAGAAACAAAGTAGGGAGTACCCCCTTGGGATGGTATTCACATGCATTGGGAAAGGAAAAACGATAAGAAAAGAAAAGAAAAGGGAGTTGGGAGCGGATGGGTAGTCGGGTCTAGTCTGCAATTTAGCTGAAGCCCCTCCCTTACCCGGTACAGGAGTTCTAGGTTGTAAGTAAAGGGTTAGGTCCGGCCAACTATACCATTCCATATAGGTTCTCCAATCTCTAGCTCGAAGTACGAGTAAGAAAGACCAAACAAATGAATGTAATGAAAGAATTGGTTTGGGTGGCCCCCATTCCAAAGGAACTAAAGAGAGACATAAGCGTATGCATTTGTATTAACCCTTTTCCTTAGTAGGCATAAGCTCACGTCCTTACTTGTGGTGTAGGTAATGAAGTGATCTTACTAGGAGCGGAGGAGGCCTTACCCGTGGAGCCTGCGGTGTATCCGGAGGAAACGCAGCCAAAGTAGAGGCATGGTTCAAAGGAAAAAGAGGAAGTATTTGTTCCGTAAGGGTCTAACGTCAAACTTGTTTTGTAAACGTTAAATTACTATCTTAACCCCTATCTGAGTGCTTGTTCTGGATATTAGGTGAATTACACTTTGAAACCTAAACCTTGAATTTTAATTAATATTTTAAGTGATGCTTTAATTACGCTTCCGCAAATTTTGTAATTGTAGTTTTTTCACTATTTCATAAACTGTTGAAATGCATTTTAATGACGATCGAGTTTTAGGCGACTCTGATTTTTAAGTTCAAAAACCTTTTAAACAATGATTTTAGTTGGTCAGTAAAAATTTTAAATTTTTAACGTATTTTCCAAAATAAGTAGAAACCCAGGTCATTACAAATATGATCTAAAAGTTGTTTATAAATTATAAATATGATTTCAATCGAGTATATTATTTATCTTCATTGTAAATACCCTCTAAAATGGGTATTTAATTGTGCTAACGTGTTTGTTGAAGTCCTTGTAGTTAATGTTTTAATATTTGGGACTTACAAGCTTTAATTCAAGCAAAACACAAAGCGGCGGTTGACCAAGGTAGAGTGGAGGTCAACCATAATAATTACAGAGAGCATGAGTTTTTTGGAGATCAATGAAAGCGGTCAATCAGGGGAGAAATGTGATTGAGTGGAATTTCTACAATGAGCACTAGATGCGCCAACGAAAGGGCATAAGGAACTTAACCTGTGAGTAGTTGCTCACGTGAAGGAGTCTGAATACAAAAGGTTGCAAAAGATGAACAGGGCGGTTGATCAGCAACTGCTGAGACAAAGCGCAATGAAGATAGATTTCATTGTTCGTAACTTCTAATTTGAATAGCGGTTGAACGACTGAAGGAGGGGAGATCAACTGGTTGAAGGAAAGTTTCTATCTTTGCCACAAAACACTTTATGGAAAATCTGACTTTGGAAATCAATATCACTCTCAATAAAATAGCTTTCTTTATGAAATTAGGACAGCAACCACATTGATGAGTGAAGAATAACTCTTCCAAAAATAAGGATAAGAATCGCCACGAATTTTGAAATTTGCATGAAAGTAGTAGATTGGTAAAAAATTCAAGAAGTCACAACTTGAACCCTCTTATGTATGGCTCCACCAATATAACTCCTCTTGAAAGTTAAACATCACTTCACACGTTCTTCCTTCAAGGAGTAAGAACACAGACGGTAATAAGAGAGACTACTGAACTCACAAAGTAACCTCAATTTATGATATTACATCACAAAGACTTTGGATAGAACACATCAAAGAGGAATAAGGAATCACTCCAAATTCAAAAGAGAAGCAAAAGCTTTCAATATTCAAATTCAACTTGATTACACACTTATAGTAGGTGGCTTTATATAGCTAATTACAAACTATAGAATAGAAAATAACTAGAAAAGAAACTAAGTATTAATCGGCTATCACACACACACACTTGGTCAATTTCTATACTTGACTTTAGGCAACTTAATTTAAAATAAACTACTTGAATTATTCTTGATTTCTTCTTCTCCAAGTCTTGATGGCTTTTGGCAGCTTTCCTTCTTCATGTTCGGCCATTTTGGGAAGGTTTCCATAACTCAACATGTGCTGATTTTCTTTGATCTTCAAGCTTTTCCACTTAGGATGGTTTCCATAACAAACATGCATTGGCTTTTCTTGATTCTCATGAAATGGTGACTCCTCCACTTGAACCACTAATGAGTCACCTTCCAAATAAGAAGAAAGGTAAGTGATGATGAGTCTTTGGGCCTTGACATCCATCATGTTTTTAAGTTTGTTGTCTTTAACTTCAATTGGGCTTCAAGTAGAAATTACTCTCTATTTATGAAACTTTTGGCATAGTAAACAAACTCTCATTTTAATGAAAAAAGCCAATTCTAGAAAGAATAAGAAGTCAACTACAATCTTCATGAAGCATACTTCTTGATATAAAATTGTCTAGAATGCCAAAAACATCAAATACTCATCAAAGGTCAGATTGTAGGCGGATTTATGAAGTCCACCAAATCTTCCACATTTATTTTTAAAATTCCACTTATGCTTGACCCTGAATAACTCCATGATAATTTTGGATGCTTGATGAATGTCATTAATTCTCTTTCTTCTTTGAATACTTACAAAATAGTCACTTAAGATATGGTTAGAGAATCTCCATTTTTTTATTGTTGATAGATGGAATCCGTAGTCCATCAATGCTAAATTTTCTTAATGGTGAAAGTGATTGACCTATAGGTGAAGTGGTCGACCATAAATGTTATAGCTTCAATTTAATTAATTCTTAACAAATTAGTATTCTCAATTTTTTAGGGCCATTGAAGCTATATACGAAATCCTTGATTAATAATAAGATAAATCTATTTTTGTAGGACTTCCTAGATTTATTGAATTGGTTACTATTCCTGAATCGCACAAAAGAGAGCAGACTTTTTTTTTAAGTGCAGATTGCAGTCAACCTAAGAGAATCGTAGTTGGCCAAAAAAATGATAGAGCAAAATAGTTTTTCGGAGTCATGTTGAAGCAGTTGACCAGGGATAGCATAGTCAACAGGTGTAGTGGACCTGAACGAAAATTGGTTTACTGAATGCACACGAAAAACTTGCAACGATCATGAAGCGGTCAATTGATATGATTGGGTTATTGATCGGCAAGTAGTTTTATTGAAAAAAAAAACTATAAATAAAAGCAATTGCAAATTGGAAGACAAGGAAGAGAAACCATACTGAAGTGCTGTCAACTTAACTATCGACATTTCTCTTCTACTTTTGAATGGTTAGCCTAACTCTCTCACTTTTTAAGTTGCTCTTGAGACAGTTTAGGCATTTGAGATTGTATTGCACTGTTATAGTACTTCAGAGATATTTGAAGGGTGATTCCCTAGAACAGTCATTGTAAGGCTTGATTGACCTCCGGAAGGTCAATCAATGATAACCAGGACAATTATAGAAGGAAGAAATCTTCAAGGGGAAGCCTTAAAGCCTGAACGTAGGCAAGGTTGGCCGAACCACGTTAACATATCATTTTCACTCTGTCTCACACTCTCATTCTTTTGTGTTTGGTTATTTATTTATTGCCCTAGGAAAGTTCACTTAAGAGAATGATGTGCCCCAAGTTCCTATCACTTGAGCCCGAGCCAAGGGCTCCTTTATTTTCTAACTTTTTATTTATTTTGTAGGTTTTTGATCAATTTAGCAAAGAAGAGTTGGTGCATTTTGGCTAGTGGAGGTCATGCATTCATAGGAGAAAATTGCGAGCTGTCCATTCCGCCTAGAATCTCAACTCTTGACGTTCAAGGAACTTTTTGGCAATTGGGATGACTCTTTTTCAAATTGTTTCCTTCATAAAAATTGTACCCAACATCCAGAGATTTCTAAAGAGGTATTGGGCGTTATTTTTTGTGTTCGTTTGACATGTCAAACGTTACAATTACAGAGACAAAAAAACCATCGTCGGACTTGTTTTTGTGCTTTATTATTCGAGGTCAGTTTTGTCATTTCATTTTGGGGCAATTTTGTCCTTTTGTTGTAAGGCTCCTAGAGGGTATTTAGTCCCCTCTAGGGCAAGTAAGAACTCAGATTACCTTTGATAAATTAAAACCCGAATTCCCCTTGTGGTGTGTGGATCTCCCTCATCGGTCGATTCCTTGCAAACCTGAACTTGCTACTCTTTGATTGCTTCTTGAGAAAGTTGGAAAGGTTGTTATTTCTAACAACTCTTCATCTTGGTGGAGACTTTGTGGTGTGGAAATAGGAGAAGCATCGGATCCCTTGGAGAGTGTTTGATCTTTGATCAAGCTGAACAATCCCGTCCCTCTCACGGTAAGAGGATTAACGGACTCCATGGTTTTCTTCTTGTTTTTCTTGAAGGTTCTTACAAGTAGTTCTTGGTTCTTCTTGTTCTATTCTCCTCATAATAGGTTGCCACTATTTTATTTGGAGAATATATTTGTTGGTTTATGTTGAAATTGAATCATTAGTGGATTTCTTGTTTTGCCACAAATCTGTCTTCAATTTGGCGCTGCTGGATTTATGCGATTGTGACTCTGTTTTGAAGCCCTTGCGCATGTCTTTTAAATTTCATCCCTTCTGAAGATTTGTTCTACTATTAGCCAAGCTACTTTCCATCAAATTTGACATTCATTGGACATATGCAAGGCGAGATATTTCTGTTTGAATTCGGATTTCCAATTCTGTCCAGTGAGACCCTAAATTTTGGGACTGTGTTGTTTTTGCCATATCTGGAGATTATGAGTGGTTTTTGCATTGTATTTTTGATATGATGTTCTTGAACGAGTTGATTTAGTGCTCTCCAAATTACAACTAATTCTCACATCTGGTTTGGGAGTTATCCTTGTTGGAAGATTGGTGGATGGAATATTACGGATTATTTGGCAGATTTCAATCAAGTGCTCTTTGAGCGACTTGGAGCACATCAGAGAAATTCAAGAATTTTACAAGTATAGAAATTGAGATATTTTATCTTTAGAAAATGTTAGTAATTCTAGTTCAACACCCCACCCCCCTCTTTCTCTCTCTCTTAGGATAATTTCGATACTACAATTATAACATTCATGGCATGTTAAATACATTTGATAACACGTTTAAAAAAATGATATGACAAAAAGGTCGTTACATCAACATACTTAATGTTGGACACTGGTGAAAAGTTTGTAAAAGCTCTTACGAAGTTGAAACAATATGATAGTCAATATGTGTACAAATTTCTACAAGATGAGAATGTAAATGTTCCTCTCCCTGATAAAGATTGATGTGTTGTTCGTCAATTCATAGTATTCTTGAAAGTATCTTATGACATGACATTAAAAGTTTTGTTAACTTTATGTATCACCGCCAATGCATTTTTTTCAAAAATATGTAAATTTCGTAGAGTTATCAAGAAATTCGTTGCAAATGATAACTCATTACTAAGAATCATGCCAATTAGTATGCAAATTAAGCATCAAAGTATTGGGGAGATTTCAGTAAAGTCAATCACTTTATGTTTGTCGTTGTTGTGCTCAATTCACAATATAAACTAAAGTTCATGAAACATTGCCTAATAAAATTGCATGGATTGGAGATGACCAATGAGTTGATAATGGAATTAGAACATACAATTAGACGGTTGTATTGTGAGCACAAAATGGATTCACTAACAAATAACATAGATCAAGCTTCTACTTCTAGGCCTGTAGTTGATGTTACTCATGACAATTTAGATGATGATGAGTTTGAGTTGACATTTCATGTAGAATTGAAAAATTAAGATGAGTTTTCCAATACAAATGAAGTTGAAAATTCTTTTTCTGCAAAACTTGAAAGTTTTTCATTCGGTATGGATATATTGAGTTGGTGGAGAATGCACACTACAAAATATCCAACTTTGAATAAAATAGCAAGAAATGTGTTTGCTATTCTTATTTTGATAGGTTCCTCAAAATCGGCATTTAGCTGTGGTGGTTGAGCGTTAGATTCCTTTCAAAGTTTCTTAACTCCAAAAATTGTAGAAAATCTCATTTGTCTTTAAAGTTGGATTCATGATTCTAATACACCTACAGATACTTACAAATCATTGGAAGAAGTCACGCAATTTAAAAAAGGTAATATTATTTATATTTTGTTCTATTAAATATTAATTTGTTTATATGTTATTCCAAGTATTTACTTTTTGTTGATTTCAATGATTTTATAATAGCAGCAAACAAATATTGATATTTTCAAGACTATTTTATCTTAGGTGATAGTGATTCTACTGATTCTTGTCTTTGATTATTCAGTTTATTTGTCTAAATGTGTTAATTTATTTCAAATATAACATTATATTTTCATCACTTATCATCTCTCATCTATGTAGTTCTTGCGAGTGAATGGGTTTCAATGTGGTTCATTAAACTAAAAACTAAATAGTTTGAGGAATCAATTGCTCATTGGCATTTTTACTACTAGATTTTATTGTTTTCAGGTCTCAAGAACAATTATGTTGTTTTGGTTGTTTGTTTATATTCATGATCTATTGGCATTTCTTTAGAGAAGCTTTTTGGTTCTCTATCTATGCAGGTATTTGTGAGACAAGTGTTGATTTTACTATTGAGAAGCATGTTAATTATATTGTTGTTGTTTTTTAATGGCTATTTTCTATTATAATATTTTGAATCATGCAACTCCATAAAGTTTTTTCATTCTTCTTCTTATGTTCAGATTTTGCATATATAGATATAATTTGCAACTAGTATGACTTACTATTAGTTATTTCAAAATAGCAAGAATTGACATTAATTAGATTGCAGGAGATGTTGAAGGATGTGATTAAGACAAAGACATATCAAAATGTTATTTATCAGAATAAGTTTCTAATAAAAAACAAGGTAGTTCTTGATATGGGAGGATGGACTTATAATGATCGAGTTCTTGAAAAGAACTCGTGGAATCTTAACGAAAAGACCAAGATTCAAAACTAGAAAAAATGAGCCCAAAACTGAAAAAAGCCTAGCCCAATAACAGAAAAACCTAAAATAAAACGAACCAAAACCAAAAAAATCAAGCCCAATACAGAATAACCCTAGCCCAAAACCCAAAAAAACCAAAATCAAACTTATGAGAACTGAAAAGTGAGTTTGATTTTGGTTCGGTTTCCCAATGTCATCAGTTCGATTTCAATTTTTAAAAGACAAAACCGAACCAAATTGGTTTGCTTCAGTTCTGGTTCGACCAAAAACTAAACCAAATTGAATCGTTTCCACCCTAACTTCCAACAAATTATAAAAAAATTTATACTAGCCAACAATATAAAAAATAAACCTTTTATTGACTAATATTGATGGAATAAAAAAAATATATAAATGGAGGTTAAAGAAAGAGGATGAGAGTGAAAGATTCTCCCTTAAGAACCCAACGTTTATAAATAATTTCTCATATAGATTTCTTTGATCTTAGACTATAAGTGATGTCATGTGGTTTGGGTAATTTACTTGTGATGGTTCATATCTTCATTTTCTCTTATCTATGAACAATGTACATGATTTTGTGTTTTCAAGGTTGCCTTTCTCATTTGGTTTCTTTTTAGGTATTGGGCACTCTTTTCCATTGTTTGCATGTCATTTGGAAGATTTGTCACGACCCAGTGGTGGGCCTAACAAAAACGTCCGGTCAAACAACTCGACCCTCGAAGAGAACTCAATTACCTACTTTAAGGCTTGATTGACAGCGGAAGACTTAACAAAAAACAAAGTCATAGTTCACACGAAATGGGTCGAGGTCCACAAGGTAATGACCAAATAAATAAATATAGAGCAATAATAAATACAGAAAATATACTATGCAAGAAAATAAAATCATTCAAAACCATACAACTAATTCTATAGACCAAAGAAGAAATAAAATCCTCACCATGGACAAAAAGTAGAGCGCTTTCAAAGAAAAATAGAAAACTGGGGAAAAACCCCTCACTACAATCATTGGTCATGACCACCTCAATTCTTACCTATGAAGGAAAGGGTTATTTGGGATGATTAACTAACTTCGTAGAAAACTTATAGTATATAAATTCATGAAAAAATTATTATTTTATTTCAAAACCATGAACATAATAAAATGTTGTGAATAGATTTATATTTATCAAAACCTTTTTACCATTGTAATATAATCAGCTCCACGAGCCACTGGTGAGACAAGTATCAAAAATATTTCTATATACATAGGTGGCTATATCAAAATAAGCCTCCAGTATTTTCCATAGAAAACAATCTTAGTGAAAAAAAGGCATCTCATAGATCTCGGCACGACGATTGCCCAAAAGATGCATAGGGAATGATGACAATCTAAAGATCCAGTCAGTCACATGAGGTAAAAAGAAAGGTATGTCAAAGACTAGTCAAATGTGAAATGATCATATAAACAAACATATCAGGCCATGCTTAGGAATTTAAACCTAAGGACAGGTCATCACCATCCTATTACCAAACTACGTCGTACAAACAAAATACCTTTACTTAGTAGAAGACGTATAAGGATAACCTCATATTGTTTTGACCCCAAAATTGTCCAAAACAACAGGAGGTTCTGTGGTGATCCAGATTAAGAATTAAACCTAATAATCACCTAAGTGAATGATCAAAAACTACGTTTTGCTCTTGAAAATGTGTAGGAGCGGACAATCGCGAATGAGGTGTTGACTTCTAGAACCTATGATTTCAAGATGTTTTCTTTGAGTTTTAACCTAATTGTTTAACCAATGCATAAACTCCTTTTGGCTAAGTATTGAGACATATATAGAACATGTCTAGATAAATGTATGACACCAAATCATGCATCATTTATGTATGTTTAATGACAAGATTTGCTTAATTCATATTACATGCATTATTAGTATGTATAATATGTATTCAATGTATACATAGTGAGAATGCCAAATCATGCATTATGAAAATATTTATACGTACAAAAATATTATCCGAGTGGTGCCATTGGTCACGGAGGAACTCAATATATCTCGTCAGGCTATATATTGTGTGACGTATCTAAAGTTGAAAATAGTAGGAGAGTGACAGTGGGTCCCCTTTGGGTTGCAAAACTCTAGCCCTCAGGAAGTTTTTATATTCATGTACACACCTATTGAAGACAATGGCCAGTTTGGTGAGCTTTCATAGTCATGTGCGAATTTATTTACGATAGTGTTTAATCATTCAGGTTGATAGTCACATAAATGTTGACATTCACAGATATGTTGACATTCATGTACATATTAATAATACGGTATTTGTAATCAATATGACCATTTAATATAAAATGAAACATTGCATTGATTCACATTATCAATGCATCATTGTACGTCATTGTGAAAGGAGAATTTTGTGTGTGTGTGTGTGTGTGTGTATTGCATAATTGGGGGTCATGGGATGACATAGTTAGAAAGTGATGAGAAATAGTCTTAAGGAATTTAAACTATGATTTATTATATCATAATTTTAGGCATTTATATATGCCCCATGTTGAGGAATACCTTCATATAGAGGAATCATTTGTGATAAACATTAATTGGAAATGTTTAGATAGCTTGTGGTAGACATTAATTAGAAATATATAGATAGTATAGGATAAACATTAATTAGAAATGTCTATAAATAAGAAAGTTCTTCATGTATAGGATTATGTGGTTAAGGTATAGTTATGCTAGACATACATTGAAAATGTCTGGATAGATTGATATTAGACACGTATTAGAAAATGTCTAGTGTTGGTGATAGATAAACCAAAGAAGTATATGAGAGGGGGTTTGAGGAATTAGACATTAATTGGAAAGTCTGAATAGTGATGGTAATAAATAGATCATAAAAGAACACGTGATCCATAGTATGAGAAATCATGCTGGAAGGTAGAAAAGAAATTATAGATAAGTATTCTATACATTATATAAGTGCTTAAAGGATATAACACATAAGATTGATGATGGAAGTAGTTTACATATTAACATATATGGAATCAAACTATACATGAAAAGTAAATTCACATAAGAATAGGGAAAGGTTGACTATAGTTATTTATCGTAAGCTTAAGCATTTATACATATGCACTAAACACTTTTTACATAGAGAAGTTTATCACATAGTTGAGTTATTACTATGAAATATCTAAAGATCTATATAAAATATAAATCCTGTAATCTGTGATCGTGAGAGTTTATCAAAAGTTAAATATTGGAAGTTAAAGATGTGAGGACTAATCATATTGGGCTTAGTACATGGTTAGTTGGGATACTGATGCACCAACGGAAGAGGGGAATATGGAAACCCCTTGATGCTAGCCTTTGTAAAAGGCAATAAATGACACAAATTTGGAAATATCACAACTCTATCCAGAGATATCCAAATTGTGTGAAAATTGGACCACACCCTTCTCTACAAAGCAACAAGAAACCCTCCAAAATTCAGATAATAATTACCTTAGGAGTGAAAGATATTTAAGGAAAGGTACAACTAGTCCAAAGATGCACCAAAGGCAGAATGCAGAGCCCAAATGGTCAAAGACACAACTCGCTCGTTTGTTATCAAAATGATGTAAAACTTGAACAACAATAATTTTCACCAAAGTAAAGAAGACCTTCCAAAAATCACGCAAAAAAGTCTAACTAAAGACAGAGATATATGAATGCAAAAATGACTGCACGGAAGGGCACGAATAAAGCAGTTTCTAATCCCAAAAGGAAATAATCACAAGTCAAACGTTTCTTATCCAAATTGCACAAAAATTGAACCAGCTACCTTTCTAACTATGAACAAATATCCCTCCAAAAATGCAAATCAAATTCAAACGGAACAAGGACTTACCCACAAACAATTACAAGTTGGTCCGAAAAGCACTATGTTTGCACCTTTTGACTTTAAACGGACTCTCTCAAGGAAGCCACTTCAACTTGAGTAGCAGCAGGCCTTCTAACCGTTCTCTATGGAACTCCTCTCTATGGACTTCCACCTTTGGATGAAGTGGAGAAAGGAGCTAGTGTAGGAGATTCACCTCAAGACACACCAAGAACGTGATGAATCAACTTGTGGTCACACACTCACTTGGGTTTCACCAAAGAAATGAGGGAGGATTAAAAAGGAGAGAACTCCACCTCAAAATAGTTTTCTTTCACCAAATTCAAAATTGGTTCAGACAACCCCTTCAGAGGAGTATAAGTACCCCTCAATTAGGATTGGCCTAATGTCACAAATTACAAAAATGACCTCAAAGTAAAACAACAACAAAAGGTTCTCAACTATTTAAAGACTAGCCGAGAACACCCCAAAACAAATGTTATCCATTACATCAAATAAATCAAAAATGCCATAAAATGCTTCCATGCTACCTTTTTGGAGTCTTGAGTAACTTGAAGCATCTTCCTTGTGCAGTTGTCTTCAAGCATTTCCAGAAGTGGCATGAAAGTTGTTGGATGGATTGGACGCTATGGGTGGAGGGTGTTTCGTGGTGGTCTTGTTGCACTCCCACTTTAACTTATGCTTAAGTTTCCTTTGTCACCATTAGATGTCTCTCCATTTATTTCTCCAAAAAAAGATTTCCCTACAAAATAAGTAAACATAAATAGGTTAATGAGCTTCTTGGTTCGAGCTCGAGTGACCAGTCCTTGAGGTGCATCAAATACTAAACTCAAAAATCTCATTGTGGTTCTTTATCATGTTTTTTAGGAATAAGTTGTAGCAGCACAAGGACGAAAAGGTAATGATCTATTGGATATTAGAGTTTGCACAGCATAGGCCTAGAATGAGATTTTGGGTTTTTATCCTGTTGTATTTTTAATTCGGCCCATGTTTGTAAAATAAATTTGGATACAGTTGTGTTAATAAATAATCGTGTAAAACTTTCTTGTTTATATTAGATCTTATATTTGTGTGACCCAATTGCGCGAATAATGTGTGATGGTGAGCTTCTACTGTGAGTTTGTGATCATTCTTTGAGTAGAGAATCCAGTTCGCGACAAGGTTCCCGAAGGGATCGGGGCTAGGTCATGACAGGTTCGTCCACCAATGCACGTGTAATAATATAATGAAATACCATGCACTCGTAAGATAAACGTGTAAAATTGGAATGCATATATTACAGAAACAGATGTGTTGTTAAATAAGACATTGGGTTTCAAGTGTGATAACTCACAAAAATAAAGGTTTTGAAAACCATAATGCAATGCAGTACAGTATAAAATCTCTACCTCAATGATGAAAAAAATATTTTGAACCAATTAGAACCCTCTATCGGGGACAGACATCGAAATCAGAAACATTGTTGGAACCTAAAACGAAACCAACGTCGAAATCCCAATCAAAACACAAGAGATATAGTATGGGTTTTGAATCGAGACTAGGAACCTAAACAAGAAGGGAATGGCAGCGAACTTCGTCGAGGTGAAAAAATTTTCCTCTAAAGGCTACTGCATGGTCGTCTAAAACTCAGTAGTGGATTCCCTAACTTCTACCGCAGTCGCCCACAACAAAATCTAGGCTACTACCGCGGATGCCTGCAACGAAAATTTGGACCACTACTGCAGACTCTTGGAGCGAAAATCCAAACGCATACTTTCATAACAGCATCCTCTGCGAATGCCTAGCTAGAATAATGGATGCTTAGAGATGATGTTTTGGCTAAAGACATTGAAAAAAATCCATCATTTTTACAAAGTTTTACCTCCAATCAGTTTAAAACCAAATGTAGAATATAGATCGACCTACAAAACACATAAAAAACCAAGGATATCGAGCTTCCAAGCTTGAATCCAAACCCGATATATAACAAAACTTCAAACGAGGAAACAAGAGTTAGAAGTTGACGTACCCTTGGAGAACCGCAACAAAACTTGAAGATCATAATTATATAAGTTGAATTGCATGAAGAAAAGCACATGATTACTCACTCGCTCCTCCACTTACTCTCCTCTCTTCCTTCTGTGTATAGTAGAAAGGTGGAAGAAACCCTCCTCTTATATATATATAATACCATATATATTAAATAAAATTATTTAAATTTTAAATGCAAACGTTAATTCAAATTCAATCTGTGGTACTTTGAATGACCGAATGCTATTATCTTAGATTTTGAATCAAGCATTAAATTCTAACTTGTACCAGTTTGACCAATTGACCGAAAACTATATACATACAAAGTCGGGCCGTTCCCTATTCTGTCTCGGGTCCCTTGCGAGTCGTGAGACTCTCAAGCCATATTTTAAGTGATTCATTTATAGGTATTCAAAGAGGAAAGAGAATGAATTACTTTCATGTAGCTTCCATAGTTATCATGGAGTTATTCAAGATCAAACATAAGTGGAAGTTCAAGAACAAGTGTAGATGATTTGGTAGACTTGACAAATCAGCCTATAATATGCCTAAGATGCTTTGCGGGAGTGAAAGATGTCACATGGAAGGATTGATGGTCATTGGATCACAAAATAAGGTTTAACGAGGACTGCAAGATTCAATGGAAGATGCTTCCGCAGATGGGAAACATTCCTTGAGGGAGGGACATGGCTGAATATAAAGGGAACATATCATCATTAAGAGATAAAATGTGTATGCGGTAGCAAACGTTGTCATGGCAGCGTTTTATTAAGTGGAAGTGTCACCATTTTGGTTAGTAAATTTCAGCCAAAGGAAGCACGCAACATTGTTTTGGATAGGTAACACACATTGAACAGTTGATTCACTGAAGTGTAGGCGTCCGTAGTTGGAAACTAGTCTACTTTGAATAACACAAAAGTAAACATGGGGTAACGTGGTGATAAATGAGTGGCTGTTGGAGAGAATATTCATTGGATCAATTCTCTAGTGGGAGCGAATACGTCTGCGAGCAGATGCTTAGGTGTTCGAAAATAATTAAAAAAATGGGTAGTGAGGTTTACTTAAGAATCTGCCTTCGTGATGATTTGGGATTAGCAGCCGAATACAGTGAATGGTGATTACAAATGTGATTTAGCTGAAGTAGGTAATCGTGGCCGATAGTAATTGGTTGAAGGTGGCGGTTCACAAGTATAGGTTGTGGCAGCCGATTACTATTGTAGGAAAGGTTGAGTATTTGGGTTCTCCGCCTCCTAAAAATCTCTATAAATTGAGGGGATCGGCTCCACATTAAAGAAACAAGTGAACCTGGGGTTTTAAGGGTCTCTTTGTTTGGTGATTAGTGCTTTTGAAGGTTAGTGAAGTTCTTCTTTTAGGTTTTAATGTGAATTATAAGCTTGAATGACAGTAATGAAATGATGAAATTTTAAGGTGGAGCATATGGTGTATAACATATTAGACTTTATGCTTTGAGTTTAAGATTCTATTATGGGAAGAATTCTCAAATTAACATGATGTTTTATGTGATGAACAGAACAGTTTGTGTTGGTAGCCACCAACCCATTTTCATGTCTTTTATTTGAAGAATTGTGATCGATTCAATAGAACTAAAAGAAACTGTGAATCAATCAATTGAATTAAAAGTGGAAAAGGGAGGAGAGTCTAATGAATATATCAATATTAATTCATTGTCTTATGTTTTAGAGTTCAACTCGGGGGAAACCAATTCTTTGTCACTATAATTTCGAGGTAAGTAGTAGTTACATTTGTATTGTCTCTTGGCCTACAGCACAAGATGCTAAGAAGTTAGAATTATGAATTTGTATAATTCATAATTATAGTATGACACAGGACTATTGGGTTAATTTGATAATTTGTTGCTGTTACTGGACTATTGAGGATATAATTTTGGGTGAAGTAATTGTTTTGTTGCTCTGTTTAGGAATGTTGGACTATAATGTTAAGTTGGGTTAATTTGGTGAAATGTTGCTATGTTTAAACATGTTAGATTCTATTTTTGAGTTAAAGTTATGTGATTTTGAGGATCTATTTAAGTTTTGAAATAGATTAACGTGATTGTTAATATTATGTTGCTTTGTTTTATTGTTATCTAAGTTATGTTTTCATGCATTATATTTTAAAAAAGAAACGAAAATGTTTTACATGCTAAGGTTTTGTTAAGAAAGAATTAACATAATTAATGTACGTGAATAGCCTTGTATGGGCGGGGCTCAGAGATGAATAGGAAAAAAAAAGATGAAACTAACTAAGAAAAAAAGACTAGACTATATTTTTGTTCCCTGGAATGTGCTTGAATGATTTGGGATCGTTTAAAGGTGGGATTGACTGGAGTATAAAAGCTTTAGCTATCCAGTATCATTGAAGCTTTGGGTGAGCCATGATATGACTCCAATGAGATTTTAGCTTTGATATTGTGTCCTAATGTCAAAGAAAGAATAAGAACAAAAAGAAAGAAAAGAACGCTGATTGAAAAGAACTTAAAAGAAAAGAAACAAAATGACATGTTTTGAATTGCATATTGCACAGTTGCATGAATTTAATGTTAATGTTCAATTTAAATTATACATTGCTTACTAAGAATTAAACTCATAGATGAATCTTGTATTATAGGTGAAGGAAAGTTCAATGACATGGCATATAATGGAGAACATTGCATTTGATGACGCATGGCTTGTGGGGAGCTGCTAGAGTTGTTACAACAACTTAATGTATAAGAAGGTTCATGATATGTAAATAAAGAAATGTTATAATAAATTATTGAATTTTTAGTAAAACTATTTTATGGATTTTATGATGATTTAATTAATTGTTGTTATACACCCTTTTAATACGGAATTTAAAAGCGAAAAGTCTTCTGCTACGTAAAATTGTTTTTAAAATTGCAATAAAAATACTCATATAATTGACTAAAAATGAACATGGATTTCGGGGTGTTACAGTTAGTTTCATAGTTAAACTTTGTGATATAGGTAAGGATGACATTGATGATGATTTTGATGAGGAACCAAATTATGTGAACGAGTGATAGATGCAATTGAAGGAAAATTCTCATAGGCGAAGCAAAAACGTTGTTGAAATGAAATTGACCCTTAAGTGAGTATTTGAGGAAAACGGATTGAAAAAGAAGAACATTTTATTTTAATTGTTGTTTATATTTTTGGATTTGAGTTAAACTATTTTATAAATATTTATATTTATGTTGGAATTTATTACGTTTGAATTTAACTAAGATTTCTTTAAGACTTCCACGGTATAGTTTCAAAAGACATAATTTTTATGAATTGATTTAGAAAAATGACAAGCAAAATATTTTATGCTACATGGAGTTACTAATTAAGCTGGTTGATGAGGGTGATGTTTCTAGTAATAGTTAGGACTTCACCATAGAACTGATTGTTTTTCAGGTTGATCATCGAAAGATTTTGTAATTTAACAAAGGAATGAGGAATGTGGTCTTTTTAATGATTGCATTCATGATTCAACGAAACAAGAGAGAGGTTGAAACAGAAGAGGAGGAGAGTGAACAGAGCAGACTACAATTGAAGAAAAAAAAGAAGATGATGATGATGAAAAAACTGTGTAGTAGGTAGTTTTTGCAAGATTGCTGGCATGGCTAATATGAGAAGTTTTTTTTTTAAAGAGAAGGAGACTAATGGAGGTAATTTAGGAAAAATATTACTCACATGGGTTGCACATATATCATTTAATGAAAAATTTAGCAATAAGGAATAAATTGTTCACGACACATAAATTAAGTTTTGATTTATATAAAAATATATGGTTATATTATCTCAAATGATAGGATTAAAATTACACTTTATATGTCAAAAATTCAAATAATATGTGAATATTATACCTGACATTTTCTCATAAATAACTTTAATTTATGTTCTACTATTACAATTTTTTAACAAGTGACTCAATTTTTTTAGGAAAATTAGCAAAACAACCATTGTACTATAGAATCAATAACAAGTTAACAACTTAAACACTAAACTGAGAGAAATGAACATAGAACAAATTGAGGTTACATTTTCCGTTAAAAGACGTTGTCGTTCTACTGCGCAACATTGTCTTTATGCAGCAAAACATTGTATTTCCACCAAACAGATTTTAATGATAACTTTTCACGGACGAAACAATTAATTTCCGTTGCAGAAAGACAATGTTTCGTGAAGGAACGACAACGTTCGTTTAGCGGAAAGATTACTTTCATTTACAAAAAGTAAGACATTGGCGATGAACATTAGACGGAGATGATGGATCAAGAAAAGGAAAGAAAAGCTAGTGATGAGAACTAAACGATGACGATAGACCAACAACAGTCATGCCAACGTTTGATAATGTTTTTAGAAAAATGAAAACTAAAAACATGAGAATTGTATTTGACGACAAAAAAACTACTGGCGCTTGTCAGCATCGTCTTTGCGGTAATATTGCTGCAATTATTGTGATTTTAGCATAAAACTGACTGAAGTAGAATTAGAATTACAAAGAATATGTTTTCGCACAGGTAACGGTGATGTTTATGTCATCCATTTCTCATAGTTTAGTGTTTAAGTTATTAGCTAAAATTGTTTAGTAGTTGACTTGTCATTGATCCTATAGTAGAGTGATTGTTTTGTTAATTTTCTTTTCTTTTTTTTGATCTTGGATCACATGACAAAAATTTATCAATTCCAAAATGGTAATAAATTATAAAAATGAAAATTAGCCATGAAGTAAATAAACTTCAATAGTGCAAAAAATTTATTTCGATTTTACAAATTAGCATACATTTTATTCTTTAATTTTACAATATATTCTTAGTTTTATATATGTGAAGGGAAAATAACAAAACAACCATCATCCTTTACTGTTAGTGACAAAAAAACCATCATCTTTTTTTTGCTAACAACTTAACTACTGAACTATGAAAAATGTCGCGGCAACCATCGTTGTTATATTTACCGTTAATAACGAAGAACCGCAGCGGCTTGACAACGAACCGTAGAGGCCTGATGACGACGAACCGCAGAGGCCTGATGATAGGCTCCAAGAAACAAATAGAGAGCCTTAAAGAAAACTGTTCCGGAAAACTGTAATCCGTCGAGCTGACAATAATCAATCAACTTTAACTCCCAAATTTTTCGTGGGCTTGAGCTGAAACTTGGATGGGATGTTCTCAATACAATCACATTAATCCTGTCAAAATTTCATAAAGAAAACCACTCTGGTTCAAGACTTATGCTCTGAATACAAACATTCCAATAACCAGGGTTTTAGCAGGACAGATTGACCAACGGACATTCAAAACGGGATATCTCAAATTGCATACATCAAATGATGCCCAAATTTGGAAGGTGGCTCTCTGACTCAATCCTGAATAACTCTCTCGAAGAAACCAAACAGGGATGAATGACGCAAAGGCCTCAAACAGATACCATATTCAATGACAATAACAGTTCAGCAAGATAAACAGATTCAATAGCAAACAAATATTCTATCATGAACCAAACCCAATCAATATTCCATCAACGATTCCTTCCAGCAAGAATAGGCAAACATTCACCCGAACATTGAAATATCCAGGAACCAAAAAGAACAAACAAAATCTTCAAGAATCAAGAGTAACTTCAATGGAGTCCGCGGACCTCCTAGTGAGAGGGGCGACTTTGTGGTTGGCCGAAGACCAACACTCTCCAAGGATGGAATCTTCTTTTATCTCCACTCTACAATCCTTACCTCGAAGATAAGTGATTGGAAGAGACAATATCCCAAGGATTGCAAGGTTGAGAAGCTTCAAGAATCCCTTGCTTGGGTGATGGAGGAGGACGGTGCTAAGGGAAGGGGGAGGCCGCGGCTATGTTTCTTCAAAGAAACAAATTTCTCTTCAATTCCAAAACTAGTTCTTCCACTCGAAAATAGGGTATATAAAACCCTAAGGTTTTACAACAAAATCATAAAAGGACTAAAATATCCCTAGGTAGCAAAAGACTAAACAAACCCTTAATTAAAACAACAACGGTAAAATCTGAGTCTGAGTTTTGCTCTCTGAAACAAAGACATTTGACATACCAAATGGAGCCCAAATACAACGTTCAATAGCTCGTTTAAAACCTTTGGATGTTGTCTACATTTGGTATGAAGGATCAAAGTTGAAACGATGTCATCCCGATTGTTAACATTCTACTTGAGCTATCAGAGGTCAGAATCTAGGCGGAAAAACAGCTAACAATTTTTCCCCAAAGATTGTAAAATCTCCATTAGCCCAAATGTCAACTCCAATTATATTTATTTGATTCAAAAACCTACAAAATAAATTAAAAAGTTAGAGAATAAAAGAGCCCCTAGCTCGGGCTCAAGTTTCGGAACTTGGGGCACATCACTTGATGACGACGAATGGAGACGTCCAAGGCAGCAACAACGAACGACGTCCGTCAAAATTCGTCGACCAAGGACCGTCGAACGGAGACTTCCAAGGTAGCAACTATAACGACCTGGATTCTACTTTTCTTAAAATACGTTAAATTTTGAACTTTTGGTAAATGACAAAAATCGTTATTTAAAAAATCTTTTTAAAATAGTATAAGAGTCTTTTTCTTAAAAATCCGATCGTCACTTAAACTCATTTCAACAATCATAAAATCGTGCGACACTACAATTTATAAAATTAGCAGAAGCATATCTTGAAATAGTACTTAAAGCAGTTAACAAAGTTCAAGATTAAAAGCATAACCTACTCAAAACCAGGGTTAGGCAATAATTAACATTTTACAAAATATGTTTGTCGTTAAACCCTTACAAAATAGATACTTTTCCTTTTCCTTGAGCCATGCCTCTACTATGGTCGTGTTTCCCCTGGATACACCGCAGGCTCCACGGGTAAGGCCTCCTCTGCTCCTGATACAATCATCTCATTACCTACACCACAAGTAATACATGAGCCTAAAGGCCCAGTAAGAAAATGAGGTTTATGCAATATACTTATATCTGTCTTTAGTTCTTTTGGAATGGGGGGCCACCCAGACCAATCTTTTCGTTACATTCGTTCTTTACTCGTACTTCGAGCTAGAGATTCGAGGGATCTTAGGGGATGGAATAGTTGATTGGACCTAACCCTTTACTTGCAACTAAGTCCCTGTTCTTGTCAAGGTAAGGGGCTTCGCCTAGCCGTAGACTAGATCTGCTACCCATCCGCCCCCCAACTCCCATTTTTCTTCCTTTTTCTTTCCTTTCATTTTCTTATAATTTTTCCTTTCCCAATGCATGTGAGTACCACACCGAGGTGACACTCCCTACTTTGTTTCTATTACATGAATGCATGAGGGCTCTTTCAAATTAAATAGCACATATAAGGAAGGTAAATGACAATAATTTAAAGACTTGAAAACCGATAATAAAAGGGCAAAATTTAAAACACATAAAGAGAATAAAGGCACATTTGAATAAATATTATAGGGCAACTATAAAAGGAACACGTGGAACATATACTAAGACATGCTACTGAAAGGAGATTTTATTTCAGTTTATAAATACCTGTACTAACTTGAAAAATCAACGTGTAATAGCCAATTAACATGCTTGAAGACTAATGATTAACTAACATAATAATTAGTAACATGCTGGACCTCGTTAATTAAGCAACAAAACGTGCTAGAATTAGCTAAACATGCTCATATTTTTTGTTAACAGATCATGCTTTAAGCAGTGAATATAGCAGCTACATACAACAAACGAAATAGAGGTTGATCATGCGCTTAATGTCCGATTGGAACGAACCACAGAACATGCTTTTATACGACGAATATAACAACAGCGTATAATAGCGAAATGGAACACGGAACATGCTTTGACAATAAATGGTAGCATACAACAACGAGGAATAACAACATAACATGTTTTTTAAACGACGATAAACAGAGGTAAATACGAAACCTGCTTCTTAAACGACTATAAACAGCGGCGAATAATATCAAAATGGAATAGCGAAACATGCTTCTATACAACGAATACAAAAGCACCGTATAATAGTGAAATGGAGGTTAATCATGCTCTCAACATTCTGACAAAATGAATGACAGAACATACTTTTATATAGTAAATTAAAAAACAGAAACATAACACAACGAAATAGAATTACAGTTCATACTTTTCAATGGCGAATAAACCAAAAATGTACAATGAATGAAATAGAATTTATAGATCATGCTTCTTAAAAATGAACAAAGCATAAATATACAGTAATGGAATATGTTAACATGCTGAACTCTTCAACATAACATAATAGCATGAATGAGCGAGTTATTAATGGCGTATACAGCAGATTAGGAGCTAACATGACTGCTTTTATATTTTGGCAACGAACATAAACTATGACAGTAAAATAAACGAGTTGTACATGCTTTACCATTTAACAACGTATACCAATAATGTCAGTGAAATGGAGCATACAAATGTGCTTCAAATTTTGACAGCGAATATTAAATACAACAGCGAACTGAAAGACATCAACATGCTTTGATACAGAAAAATAAACAATGAACATAACAGCTTTTAGACAACAAGCAGAACCACAGCGAAGGTGTTATTGAATAACAGACTTGAAAATCGCAACCAGGGGTGTTATAAGACATTGAATGAAAGAACAATCATGCTCAGTGTATAAGGAAATCTCAAGGCAATATTAATCCAGTCAAGGCTACAAGCAAAACATAGAGCCTATCTCATTCACTCTTAACAGTCACCATGAAATCATTAATTCATACTTCTACCTTACCAAGCTTGACATCAGGCAGGGCTTAATACTCCTAACCTTAACATCTAGTGAATGTAAATAGCATTGAAATGTAGCAACAGAACAAGCAGAAATATAACAACAGAATAGGGCAGAGTTGTAACAACTGAACAAAACATCTAACTGAAGAAAATGCAGGAGTTAAGTAGTAAGGAAATTTACGAGAATACAACCAACCATATTTACATATTCAACTATAACAACCACCACACACACACACACATTTTCCTTGGGTGTAGGGCCTCCACAGGCCAAGACTAATCCAAATCCTTACCTAGCTAAAGAAATCTACTCATGGACAGCTAACTCTTTACTCCTAAGTCCACACTTCACGCAGGAATTTCTCCTCTGAATAGAAGAACTGAATGAAGAAGAAGAAGAAGGAGAGATGTAGGGGAGGAGGCTTGGCTGAGGCTAAATAGATAGCTTACCTCTTGGAGACAGGCCATACGCCTAGTAGGGAAGATTCAAGGGGACAGCTCTTGCTGGTCGGGACATGGAGACAGCCTGCGTGGTCTAGACCGGAAGGGAGAGGACCAATTCGTGTTGGGGAATTGCGTTCTAATTGGTTCATGCATCAATTTATCTGATTTTAAATCCTTATTCGTCGCATGTCTGTGATATTTTGGACGAGTGCGGACATGACGGTCTCGTCCACATTTGTCTGCATGTGTAAAATTCCCAAGGCAAGTTTGCATTTTCGGACGGGAAATGGCGTCCTCGCCCTGTTAGTATCATCCGAAATAGAAATTCAGACGCGATTTGGCGTCCGCGTGCATCCAAATCTGTCCATAAATTAAACAAATTCAAATTTTCCTCATCCGCAGCCATACACTGCCATCCGGAGTCGTCTGAAAAGTCCAGTCCGAAGGATAGATTCAAATCATCCACGTCCGCTATCATCCGCTGCCGTCTGGAGTCATCCAAATTCGTCCAGGGATATACGTATTAGGATGCATGACCTCATCCTAGTGCATCCCAAACATGGGGAAGGCATGCTAAGCGTTTGCGGATGCCAAGTCTCGTCTTGGTGGCATCTGTATGCGTCCAAAATCGCCCAGAACAACATTTCCTTCATATTTTCCTTAATTTTTATCCCATAATTACATGTCATGATTTAACACGTATAAATATGTAATGTAATATATAACTATCTCAAAAATTTGATTACATCGCGTATACGAGGAAAATAGTATCGGGGTCTTACATACTACCCTCCTTACAAAAATTTTGGTACCCAAAATTTAGCTACTAAATAATTCGAGGTACAAGGCTCTCATGTCGTCTTCCTTCTCCCAAGTGGCCTCTTCGTGGGTATGATTCTGCCATAGGACCTTGACCAACGGAATTCACTTGCATCGTAGCTCTTTCACTCTTGAGTCAAGAATTTGAATAGGCCTTTCATTGTAGCTCAAGTTGGGCTGCACCTCGATACTATCAGAAGGGCTCAATACAGCTACATCGCCTAGACACTTTTTTAGCATAGACACGAGGAAGACATTGTGTACGCCCGCCATGGAGTTTGGTAACTATAGTTGGTACAATACTGGTCCTATCTTCCTAGTGATGGTATAGGGTCCCACATATCTCGGGTTGAGCTTTCCCCTTCTTCCAAACCGATCTACGCCTTTGAAAGGAGATATCTTCAAGAACACGTTGTCTCCTTCATTAAATTCCAAGGCTTACCGTAGATTATCTGCGTAGCTCTTCTGATGGCTCTGGGCTGCTAACATCCTCTGCTTAATTAGGGCCACAGACTCTACCATTTTCTACACTATCTCAGGGCCATAGAATGTAGCTTCGCCAGCCTCATCCCAATATAAGGGGGATCTACACTTTCTTCTATCCAGAGCTTTGTAGGGTGCCATACCTATAGTAGCCTACAAGCTGTTATTGTATGCGAACTCAACCAATGGTAGAATTTTACCCCATCCAACTTGGAATTCAAGAACGCAAGCACACAACATATCCTCGAGTGTTGGAATTGTCCTTTCACTTTGGCAATCCGTTTGAGGGTGAAATGTTGTGCTGAATTTCAGTTCAGTGCCCATAGCTTTGTTCAAACATTTCCAGAACGCCGAAGTAAAACGCAGGTCCCAATCTGATACGATAGAAATAGAAACACCATGAAGTCGGATGATTTCTTTGACATATAAATCAATGAACTGATTCATCTTATATGTCATGGCCACTGGCAGAAAGTGTGACACCTTAGTCAATCGGTCCACGATCACCCAGCTTGCATCGTGACCTCTAGCTGTTTTGGGCAAGCTTGTAACGAAATCCATGGTGATGTGCTTCCATTTCCATTCAAGAATTGTCAATGGTTGGAGCGTCCCACCGGATCACTGATGTTCGGCCTTAACACGCTGGCAGACATGGCATAGGGACACAAATTCAGCAATGTCATACTTCATGTTTGGCTAGTGGTAATGAGTTTTAAGATCCCAGTACATCTTATTACAACCAGGATGTACAGAGAAACTGGAAGAGTGAGCTTCTCGTAAGATCTTCAGTTGCACAGTCGTATCGATTGTCACATACCACCAATTCTTATACTTGATCATACCATCCACAAACGTAGAGAAATCCCGATACTTTAGTCGAGTTGGGTTCAATTTGAAACCCTTACATACCTCATCATTTTGTTGAGCATCTTTAATCTGCTCAATAATAGATGGCATCAAGGTCAACTTTGCTAATACCACGTCCATCTGTGCAGAAATTATTTGCATATCAAGCTCCTGAAGGTCTTTCAGAAGTCCAGAAGGCATTTCTTCACATATCATGCTCATTACTGCCTCCTTGCAGCTAAGAGCATCCGCGATGACATTGGCTTTCCCCGGATGGTAGTTGATTTCACAGTCGTAGTCTTTAACGAAATCAAGTCACCACCGTTGACGCATGTTTAACTCCTTCTAAGTGAAAATATATTTGAGACTCTTGTGATCCGAGTAGATCTCACAGCACTGCCCATATAAATAGTGTCTCCATACTTTGAGAGTGAACACAACAGCTATGAGCTCTAAGTCGTGAGTGGGGTAGTTCCGTTCGTGGGGCTTAAGTTATCGGGACGCATAGGCGATAACCCTTTTGTGCTGCATAAGAACTCTACCGAGTCCCCTCTTTGAAGCGTCACAGTAGATACAAAAGTCACCACCTTCCACAGGCAGCGTCAACACCGGGGCAGTTGTCAATCTGCGCTTCAACTCTTGGAAACTATTCTCACAATCGCTAGACCACAAGAATCGGACGTTCTTCTTGGTCAAACCAATAAATGGTAGAGCAATTTTTGAAAATCAGCCTATAAAGCACATGTAATACCCGGCCAATCCTAGAAAACTTCTCACGTCTCCAACATTCTTTGGTTGTGCCCAATTCAGTACTGCTTGTACTTTTGTCGGCTCCACTGATATACCCTCTGCGGATATCACATGGCTAAGGAAGTCAACTTTGCAATGTCAGAAGTCGCATTTAGAAAATTTCGCATATAATTGATGTTGGCTAAGAACTGATAAGGCTATCCGAAGATGTTCACAATGTTCTGCCTCCGTCCGGAATAGACAAGGATATCGTCAATAAAGACGATAATAAATTTATCCAGATAATCTCAGAATACCCAGTTCACCAAATCCATGAAGGCTATCATGGCATTGGTCAACCCAAAGGACATAACCAGGAATTCGTAGTGTCTGTATCTGGTACGGAATGCAGTATTTAGCACATCATTAGGCTTAACCTTCAACTAATAATAACTTGATCGAAGGTCAATCTTTGAGAATACCATGGTGCCACTTAGTTGGTCAAATAGATCGTCAATCCTTGGAAGAGGATACTTATTATTAACTATTACCTTGTTCAACTCTCTGTAATCGATGCACATTCTGAGGGTCCCATCCTTTTTCTCGACGAATAACATTGGTGCACCCCAAGGAGAAAAGCTGGGTTGAATAAACCCCTTGGTGACTAGTTCCTCCAATTGCACTTTTAACTCCCGTAGCTCAGCAGGTGCCATACGATACGGATGTTTAGAAATAGGATCCGTACCAGCCTGCAAGTTGATCTTGAATTCGATCTCACGGTCTAGGGGCAACCAAGGAAGATCATCGAGAAAAATATTTAGGAAGTCACGTACTATTGTAACATCCTCCCACTTGGCTTCAATAAGTATTTTTCATTGAATGGATCTTCAAAATCCTTCTAAGTAAGGGTTGCCACGTCACGAGAGGCCTTGACTGTGTCCCACCAAAAACGGGCCTCGTGGGTAGGTAATACACGGCACACTTAACTTTTTTCACCTCACTAATCTCTGCGTAAGTGAACTTGTCCTCCATGGAGCATACCCACTCCTCAGCCCCCATACGGTTAGAGACGTCTCTGTTGAAACAAGGCGGCTTGAGCTTTTGAAATTTCTCCCACCTGGCTTCTCTTTGAACTAGCTGAACCGGCTGAATCTGTATGGGTCGCTGTGATGTGCCCCAAGGCCCTATCATATGGAGTCGAGCCAAGAAACTCATTGCTTTCCTAACTAACATCTATTTTGTAGGAAATACCAAGATGTGGGATTCTTTGAAAGATGCATCACAAGACGATAAAGGAGTTCCTTTTCATTTGATCTCTTGGGATGGTGCTCCACCAACCTAAGCCGAATTCCACATTAGCCATGAAGTGTGATGACGTGAAGACTACAAATGTTATTTAAGGTCTTGTTTTGATTTAGTAGAATTAGTATTCTGAACAATAATTTTATTTGGTTTTCTTTTATTGTGTTGTGAGATGCTAGAGAGGTGTGCAGTTTGCATGAAAACCGCACCCTCATGCCGAATTTTTGTCATTAAGGGTATTTTGGTCTTTTGACCTATTTTGTAAACCTTAGGGTTAAGTACCCTCCCTTGGAAGATTGGAGGCTAGTTTTTGAATTGAAGAAAATTTTGTGTTTCTTGAAGAAACCTTACCGCGGCCTCCCCTCCCCTTTGCGCCGTCCTCATCCATCACCCAAGCAAGGGATTCTTGAAGCTTCTCAACCTTGCATTCCTTGGGATATTATCTCTTCCATTCACTTATCTTCAAGGTAAGGATTGTAGAGTGGAGATAAAAGAAGATTCCACCCTTGGAGAGTGTTGGTTTTCGGCTAACCACAAAGTCGCCCCTCTCATTAGGAGGTCCGCAGACTCCATTGAAGTTTCTCTTGATTCTTGAAGGTCTTTTATGTTCTTTTCTTAATGCTTGGACACCCTAATGTTCTGGTGATTGAATGCTTAATAATTGTTGAAGAAATCTTTTGTGGATTATTGATTGGAGAAGGATATTTTTGGATTATTGTTAAAGTGCTGAATCTGTTTTTCTTTCTGAATTGTTGTTGTCACTGCATATGGTATCTATTTGAAGCCTTTGCGTCACTTCTCTCTGTTTGGTGTCTTCTAGTGATTTCTTCAAGATTGAGTCAAGGAGTTACCTTCCAAATTTGGGCTCCATTTGATGTATGTAACTCGAGTTATTCCATTTTGACTAATAGTTGGTAAATCTGCCCTGTCAAACCCTAATTATTGGAACCTTTGTATTCGGAGCATAACTTTTGAACCAGAATGGATTTCTTTGTGGAATTTTGACACAATTATTTTGATTGTATTAAGATCATCCCTGCCAAGTTTCAGTTCAAGCTCACGCATATTTTGGAAGTTAAATCTGATTGACTATTGTTAATTCGACGAATTACAATTTTCCAGAATAGATTTCTTTAAGGCTCTCTATTTGTTCCTTGGAGCCTATCACTAAGTCCCCTCCTTTGTTGGGAACGAGACTAGTTACCCTAGGTGGTTAGAAGCTGAGAACAGACTATAACTCAAACATAGGTTCCTCCAATCTCCCGCTCAATGTACGAGTTATGAATGAAATAATTGAATAATGAAATATAAAGAAAACATTGGTTTGGGGCGAAACCCATTTCAAAAGAATTAAAGAGAGGCATGATCATACTACATATCTCACTTTTTACTGGGCCTCGGGCTCACAGTTTCCTAATGGTATAGGTACACGCACGAGAAAATGATGAACATATGATGGAGCAGTTGATGAAGAATTTGCACAGGCAGGACTTGTGGTTGGCGAGGCTAAGGAAAGTAAAAAAGAAAAGATTTTATAAATGCAAAATACTAGTTTATTTACTATCTTTTAAAATGAACGATTTATGCTTCCATTGTAAAATGAAAAAAATGGATTTCATAAATAAAGTCTTCCGCTATTAATAAAGATTTAAGTAACAAGTTTTAAGTGATCGGGTTTTTCTAAAAGAACTTTGATTTCAATTGAAGGGTTTTAATAAGGATTCAGTTGTTTTATAAAAGTTTTAAATTTAACGCATTTTTAAAGTAAAGAAAAATCTCGGTCCTCACAACATTTATGTTGGCATAACTTACATTTCCCCAAGAGTTTGGATGTGGTTTTTGGAGGATATTTTTTAAACAGATAATATTGATTGCACTCCAAAGTTAGCATTGTTTGGAGTTCTGGAGAATAAGTTATGAAGTCTACAATTTGATGTTATATATTTTTGTGCAAGCCGATAACCGCTATCCCCATTGTTGTCAAGCAATGCGCCCTTTGGTTCATCAAATACTCAGTAAGGAATGTAAAAATGAATATGAACATGAAATGCAACATTCTTTAAACTTTAAACTTTACTTTTAGTTAGTTTACTTTTATTTTCTTTCGTTTAGCAGTTCAGTTGTATAGGTAAACAGTGTAAGGGAGAGTAGCATCATTTGGTCCACATCATACGGAATAGCTAACTCAAACCCCACCCATGACAACCAATTTACGTAATTTTAGTCAATAAGTTTACGTTGGGAATAATGAATGACACCATTAGTTCCATCTCATATGAGATAGTCAACTCAGAAAACCCTTAGAATTGTTATCTTTGTTAGGTATCGTTATGTTTTATGTTGTTTCTTTTCAAAACATTTATGCATGTAAATAATTTTTGTTTTTTTTTTAAATATGCTATGTAACATCCTAGTTATTTTTACAATTTAAAACTCACGATTTTTGAAAACTTTTTCTTTTAAATCACAGCGGAAGACTTTTCGTTTGAAAACTAACTTAAATAAGATGTGCATAAATAAACTCTTTTTCGTTAAACCATTTATTATTTAAAACATATCGTACTGTAAAACTTTAAAACATTGTAACAGTGAAAGACTTGTATTTCCAATAACTAAATAATTAAACATCATTTGAAAACCTCCTTAATGTAACGAAATACCATAACAAAAGTTCACTTTTAAAGAAACAAAACATTATTGTCAAACATTACATTTCTTCTTTGAACCCTTTAGCCTAACCTGCTGCCAAGCCCGTAAGGCACAAATGCCTTATCAACTGCTACTATCTCTGATAATGACGTCATAGACTTTTAAATCCATAATGATTAAATATGCCAGAAATAAACGGCCATTAATATCCATTGCATGGGCCTTGAGCATTCCATCAGTAATCAATCAATTATCGAAAGGCAACAGCACGTGATGCGTGTAGTTCACGCTACTGGAGAAGCAATTTGCTTGCTCACAGAACTTTGTAGAAATAAACGAGTGCATAGCACTCGAATCAAATAGGACGTAAGCAGCACACTTATTTATATAGATTGTCTCTATTAGTGTTAGGTAAGTTGTTTATTCTAAGGTAAAATTCCATACTTTTTCTAAGGAAGGGAAACAATCATAACTATATGCACAATTATTATTTAAATTAAGTGTACCTGCTACCACTAGTGGCAGATCGTCATCCTCAGTTCCGTACATAGCAAAAATGCGTGGGGCCACTCCTCTTAGACCCTCGGGTCGGGTCGGCCAGACTCTGGCTCTATGTCCTGGTTTCCCACAAGAGTAGCATCTCTCAGAACTAGCAAGACACTCCCCTCGATGAACGTTCTGGCATTTCGGACATGCATTTTGTTGAGGAGTGTTGAATGCTGGTACCATCGGCCTTTTATCTGGCCTCTGTTGTAATTCAATCTCAGCTGGTCATTTGACTCCTTGGCCCATGGGAGGACCACTTCATGATTGTTGGGCAGAGTTAGCCTTCCATGCTTTCTAACTAGCTTCTCTTTATGGAGCAGCTACGAATTTCACTCTCTCTAAAGCCAAGGCTATGGACACCATCTTTGAATAAGTGACACTCTCGGTGCCAGCCCCGATGACTGCCTCTTGGACCTCAATCTTTAACCCTTAAACAAAATGTTGCACCTTATTCTCTTCAGTTGCCACCAGATGTGGAGCATAACGGGATAGGGTCTCAAACCGCTGCGCATACTTCGCCACGGTTCCCAACTGGCGTACGCGCATGAACTCTGTCAATTTCTGGGTACGGACGGTGTGGTTAAAGTATTTTTCATTGCATAGATCTTCAGAATCCTTCTAAGTAAGGGTTGCCACATCACGAGAGGCCTTGACTGTGGCCCACCAAAAATGGGCCTCATGGGTCAAGTAATACACGGCACACTTAACTTTTTCAACCTCACTGATCTCTGCATAAGTGAACTTGTCCTCCTCGGAGCGTACCCACTCCTTAGCCCCCCTAGTGTTAGAGACGTCTCTATTGAAATAGGGTGGCTTGAACTTTTGAAATTTCTCCCACCTGGCTTCTCTTTGAACTAGCTGAACTGGCTGAATCCGTATGGGTCGCTGGTTCCCGTTACCATTTCTGTGGTCTTGCCCCATAAATCTTTCCATATACCGAAAATGCTGCTCCATAAACTGCGTCTGCCTCAGTAACGACCCGGATTCTCTAAAATCCTTGAAAATGCATAAAAATTCAAAATTTTATCAAATGAATCAGAGCGCGATGCCAAAACCAGATCGCTACCAACCATTTGTAAACTCGTTATAAAATCGAATTGATGAAATGCGGAAGTAGTATGAAATCATTTATTTAAAATGATGCGGAAGCGTAAGTAATGCGTTGAGAATGGAAACTAAACTATTGAGTAAAACTGAAGTGCTAGACAGTTAAATACAATTTAAAATACTTAATTTAATTACAACTATTTCTCTTTTACCCTCTTCATGCCTGGCCAGCTCCGAATCTCGTTCGAGCAAATCTTTCATCTATGTTTTAGTTATCTCTTTGTTATTTATTCGTCGATTCCTTGGGTATGAACCTAATACTATCTGTTCATCATTTGTACCTACACCACAAATAATATGTGAGACTAATGGCTCAGTAAGGAAAAGGGTTTAACGCAATTATGCTTATGACTCTCTTTATTTCATTTGGAATGGAGGCCACCAAAACCAATCTTTTCATTAGCCATTTACCATTTTATTATTTTACTTTCATTCGTTCGTTCGTTCCTCGTACTTCGAGCTGGAGATTGAAAGACCCATATGGGATGGTATAGTTGGTCAGACCTAACCTCCTATTGGCAACTAGGTTCCGCTCCTGATAAAGTAGAGGGGCATTGCCTAATTTGCCAGACTAGGGCCGCTACCCATTCGCCTCCCAACACCCTTATTCTTTTCTTTGTGTATGTGTCAGCCTAAGCTACCGGACCACAGAGGCATTATTATCTTACCGTTTTACTCATTTTCATCATTTATCCTCACTTATGCATGTGTGCGTACCACCCCATGGCACTCCCTGTTAGTTTCTATTAACATGATACATGACCATACATTCTCATCCTAACATGACGCATGATGCATTATGAAATAACATTAATAATAATTGAAGTGCGCATTGAAATAAAAGTAACTGTAGTAGAAAGCAAACTATAATTGAAAGCGGATACAAAGGAAGGTAAAGCATATAATGAAAGTAACAACCAAAGCCGATTAGTGCACACAATGATAAATAATAGCCATGGAGCATTCAATAAAGTGAAGCATATGAAAGAAAGCATGCTTGGATATGGAGATCACAATAATAAAGGAATTATAACAGAATTGGCAAGTGTCGTACATCTGAAAGTAAAGTATAATTCAGTTAACATGCTCAAGAGTTAATTACATGCTTTTATACTAGTTACTTAGTATACTCAAGAAAGATTACCATTGTCGTCCTAGATAATGTTACGTGCTCGAGATTAATAGTTAATTAACATGTTTGTAGATTTCACAAGTAATGGTTAATTAACATGCATAGATTGATTAGTAAGTTAATTGATTAGTCAAACAACATAATTAATTAACATGCTGCTAATTGATTTATACATGCTAATTAATCATGCTGGTTAATCAATCTAATACGCTAATTAAATAAATTGAACGTACTAGTAGTTACCTATTAGGCAATTTACATGCTCAAGAATTAACATATTCTAATTAACCATCGGTAATTAGTTAATTAGGCAAGATAGTTAGTTGATATGCTGAGATTGATTAACATGCTTAAAGGAAATTACAATTGTTATTCTAGTTATTTATTTGCCGATTTACATACTCAGTTAATTATCATACTTCTACAGACACATTTAAGTTGTAATTGAAATTAGAATTAGTATGCTCGAATTAGTTAGCTAAATGTACTCAAGTCTAACTAGTTAATCAAATATGCTCAGCTCTAAATTGAATTACTCTAGTGAAGTTGTTTAGCATGCATTAATTGGTTAAGCTAACTCATAATCTAGTTAATTAAGTAATTTAACATGCTCAATTTAATATGTTTAACTTATTTAGATATCTTAGTTTATCACTACGATATTTATACAAGGCATTAATCCGCAAAACAACTTGCACCAAAGTAATATAAGCATAAAGAAATCACAACAGAGGCCTTTAATTAAACAGCAAGTAAAGAGACAGTAAGCATTCATTATTCCACGCGGTAACCATTCATCGTCACCTTTGAACATTAGCATTTATCTTTATCTACGCAAGGCATTTGAATCATACAACAACCAAGTAAATAGAGCTGATTCCTAAAGAAATTCATGGAGCTAGCAAAATTCACAGGACACTAACAATTCACACTATCAACAAAGGAAATAACTACAGCAGGGAAACTATAAACCATGAAATATCTACAACAAAGGGAATAACAGCAGTAACTAATCCAAGGACTATCAATCAACAACAACTAACATTAAGCATTACGAATAACTAACATAACACTCATGCACACATACTTATGGTGTAGGGCCTCCAAATGGCCAAGACACCCCATTTTCCTTACCTCAATCCCTTTCTGTGCGTTAGCACTTATTCGCCATTATTCCTCTTCTTCTTTTTAATACCTTCACAAATTAATACCAATTATCAATATTTCCTAAGCCTATCAATGCAGCAACTTTCCACATCATCACACAACATCGTTTAAACAACCAACACAACTACGCAGTAGGACAAAATCCATCATACTCATACATTGGAAATAAATGATAGACAAATAACTCAAGTTCAACCACTAGTACCAATTCTACATATCAGTACTCAAACAATTCCAACCTCTAACGATATTTCACAACGCACTACCCAGTAATTAACAGAGGTATTAATCATCTCAAATCCATCAAAAACATTAATATAAGTGTATTTGCAAACCAACAATAGTTAATAGGCCCCATAACCTTGCATCCAATTAACAACATACTAACATGGCCCAATACTAGGAAACATAGTCCATCTCTTCAACCTATATCTTTTCTTCAACTTAAATCTCCTTATAAAATTAGGAAGCATCCCCATATATCTTTATCACCACTCAGCAGAAACCACCCAAAACAACGTCACTAGATAGATGCATATTTTTCTCACTAACAACCATTGATGCATAACTCCTGAAATAGAGGAGGAAGTCCATACCTGGAGTTCATCCATCACTGCTCTTGGCCATCCAGCAGTCCAACTCTAGAGAGTTCCATCTCCAACCGAGTCGCAGCAGCTCATCAACACCACAACAAAAACAATAAGCAACAACCAATAAAAGTGGCATTCGATCAACATAGCACCAAACTCAAAGGAACAGAGAAGGTTTACCTGGAGGAACACAGAGACCCAAGAGCTCATAGTCCAGCCATCTTCTTCTTTGGACTTTAACTCATCTCCCCACTCCTCTGTCATCCTCTCTGCCTCGTTTTTCCTCTTTGTCTCTTTTATCCTCCAGCCACCGACAGCCACTCTAGCAGCTTATAGAGTGTGTTCCCCACGCTGTGATTCCAGGCTGGAAAGGTTGTCTGCATAGCAAACAACAATCCCAACCAAACTAGGCAGACCGGTTCGGTTCCCCAACACACTCGGCCGAAGTCCCCTGGCCATCTCGAGGAAGCCACTGCCAACGAGAAATCGACGATTCATCCTTCGAATCATGACTCCAGACTTTGACATATCGACAGAGCAGAAAAGAAGGAGAGAAACCCAACCTCGAATTGTCGTCGGAAGTCGCTCCCAAGTGAACCCCTATTCTGAGCCCTAACCGTAAAATTGCTACTCCGTTCGCTTGGACGTCATGTCGCAGCAGCTCGCCGGCATCACTGCCGCCTGCTCGCCAGACGTCGCCCCTCCGATCGTCATCGTCGTCCCCCTCTCCCTCGTTCTCCCTCGCTCTCTTGCCCCTGCTCCCTCTCCCTCTTTCGCCTGGTTCGCCAATGATGAAATGGCCAAAGGCCATTTCTTCCCTTCATTCAACCGGTTCACTTCAGTGAACCGGTTCTACCTCCCCCCCTTAATTATTTCCCCTAAATAATTTACCCTAACACCATTTAATTAATTAAAATTTCTATTTAAATTATAGTTTAGTCCATAAATCTCCAATAATTTAAATTAATTCTTTATACCTCCTTACATTTAAATCTCCAAATAATCACATATATTATAATTTAATTAATTGAATTAATATTTATTTCAATTACATTAATTTCCATAAATTCTAACCTAATAATTACTCAATTAATCCAATAGCTCCAATTACCTTCCTATTATCTTTATTCAATTTCGATATGAAAAGTCGGGGAATTACATTCCTTCCCTCCTTACATAAATTTCGTCCTCGAAATTTGCCTTACGTAATACTCTCACTAACGCTAACTACGCATCAATTCTCCCCTTAGCTACCTCGTCTTTCTAACAAGTTGTCCAACTACTAGTACTGGATCATCCCGAATACATCCAAACGTGTCTCTTTGTATCAAAAATTGACCAAATCCTCGTATTCACCTGCCACACTTTCACTGCGCAACTTTGATTATATCAATTCCAAGGAAAGAAATGTCTTAATCATAGTTATCTTTCATTATCAAGAGCGAAATGGCAACTTACTTATCCCCAAATATCACTTTAATCTGATAATTATTCCACTATTGTCGTTCAGCTCCTAAATCTGCAGCATTTTCCTCCTAAATTTGATGTTCCACATCAAATTTTCCACTTATTTCCATGTGATTCAACACCAAGGGAGAGTCTCTTCGAGCTTCTTGCTGCCATCAGACTCATGGCTTGACGTTGAACTCACCTTTCCTATACGATTCTACCCCTCAGATCCTTCGCACTCCTTGACTTAGGACCAAATACTTTTACTTTCTCCCTCTCACCTATGACTTTGGCATACTCGAACCTACTCTCCACCATCAAATCTGGCCATTCAAGTTTTCCAGAGTTATGAGCTACACCGCTACATGGCTGAGTTAGATGCGTTCCGTCTTGCTTCTCTTTTTGTATCTGTACTCGTTTCTGATCGGGGTCAGATTTTGTTCATGTATCTATTCTCATTTCTGTCTTCGTTCCTGTTCCCATTTCTGTCTCTCTTCTCGTTCCCGTTTTCATTCATGTTCCTGTTTCCGTTTTCGTTCCCGTTTCCATTTCCGTATCCATTCCCATAAACCACTCTAGAAACTTCCTCTCTGTTTCCATTTCTGTCTCCGTTCCCATTTTTGTTTCCATCTCCTTTTCCTTTTCTGTTTCTGTCTCCGTTCCCATCTCTATTTCGGTCTCTGTTTCCGTCTCTGTTTCCATTTCCATTGTTGTTCCAGTTTCTACTCCCGTATTTGTTTTTGTACTCGTTCCAAGAGAAGCTCAACCGATTGAATCCATTCTTGTTGTACAGTTGTGCAATCACGTTCTTGGTCACCTTGGTTGGTTTCGAACCGAGATGGAGAACATAATCCAAGTCTGACATATTTGACTCCTCCAAGTCTACACTTAATCCAATAGTCCAGGTAAACACTTAATCTAAGTCCTACTGAGAACATGGAGTACCTAATGTCGGAAAATGCTGTCAAATCCAAGTTAGTCGTACTAATAGACTAGACTTCCTCAAAACTTCTCAAATCTAGTCTATGTAGGAAATCAGCTTCATTCAGAATCTAACAGATTCCTCTTTCAACTACCCTTCATAATAGTCCAAGCTGTATTCCCTTAATTCCTTCTTCAAGTTAATTCAAAGTGGACAACTACTTGGCTAATTAGATCTTATTCCTTTAGGTTGGCTTAGTGCTTAAATTTTTTTTAAACTAATCTATCATTTATCTAGTTTGTTGCAACCTAGGGAACCTCGTTCATCTATCCAGTTGGTCTACCCCGTCGTTACCTAGGTGGTTTTGCTTACACGTCTAGTTGATCTAATTTATGCAAGATTTTCTTTTCCATTTATTTTTCTTTCGTACTTCCAAAAATTTGGGCAGAGTCTCTCTTGTTTTTACACTCCCCCAAAGCTATAAATCCTGTATAAAATCTGCAACAGTTCCAATATATCCACCATCCATTCATCCAAATTTCAAAATAAAAAATCTCAATTCCAAAAATATAACATCCAAAGATATCGGGTACAATCACGAACCTACAATCGAAATACTTACCACGTCTATGTAGTCCGCCAGTCCACTAGTCCACTATTCCTACAAGTTATCTCCTAGCAATTCATCTATCAAATTAGAATTAGAAATCATGTATTAGTAAAGTATTGGGAAGTATACTTACAGTAATGAAGGATTTTCCACATCGAGGCTCGTGCTGTAGGCAGGCTACTTTACTTAGTATGACTTTTATAAAAAAAAAAAATCATTTTGTACCATAGCTCTTTTAAAATGCAGTAAAACAAAGCAAGCAATCTATGGACTTAGTTTTAAAAACGATCAAAGCAGTTCACGAAATCATTTTTAAAACCACTGCTCTGATATCAACTATAACGACCCGAATTCTCGTAAATCCTTGAAAATGCGTAAAAATTCAAAATTTTATAAAATGAATCAAAGCACGATGCTAAAACTGAATCGCTACCAACTATTTGTAAAACTCGTTATGAAATCGAATTGATGAAATGCGAAAGCAATGTGAAATCATTTATTTAAAACGTTGCAGAAGCGTAAGTAATGAGTCGAGAATGGAAACTAAACTATTGAGTAAAATCCAAGTGCTAGACAGTTAAATACAATTTAAAATACTTAATTTATTACAATTGCTTCTCTTTTACCCTCTTCATGTTTGTCCAGCTCCGAATCTTGTTCGTGCAAATCTTTCATCTGTACTTTAGATTATCTGTTTGTTATTTGTTCGTCGTTTCCTTGGGTATGAACCTATTCCTATCTGTTCGTTGTTTGTGTAATATCTCGACTTTTATATCGAAATTTAAAAATGATAAATTGGAAAGTAATTGGATTAGTCGAATAAATTATCGGGGTATTACTAAGGATGTAAGTGTTATATATGGACTGAACCGGTTGTAATTAGATGACTCGGTTTTAATTAAAAATGAAGAAAATAAATAAAGTGAGATTAAAATGTAGGAAAATAATAAATTAGAGAGATTTAATGAATATTGAGATTAAGTGAATTAATTAAATTAAAGGATATGAATTACATTAAAAGGTAAAGAAGAAATTAAGTAAATAATAGGAAAATTGAAATAATGAAGAAATGGGAGAATAGGAGAAGAAATCGGTTGAGGTTGGAGTTCAACCGGTTCGGTTCAAACCGATTTGGATTCATTTGGGTTAAATTGGCCTTCGGCCATTTGAAGAGAGAAAGAATGAGAGAGACAGAGGGGGATCAGGACCGAGAGAAGGTGAGAACGAAGGCGAGTGCGACGCGAGAGGGGGAGGCGACGAGCTCGGCGAGGCTCGAGCTCGGGCTTGGTGCACTGGCCGGCAGACGGACGTGCGTCGGACGGCGTCATGGTGCAGTAAGGACGGTAAACCACAGGGTGGCTAGGGCACGGTGTGCCGTGGCTTGCAGAGACGAAATGGGGGTGCTACGAATTCATTGTTGAGGTAAGTTAGTAGTTTTTCATTTTAATTTCCTCCTCTCCTTGGCATTTTGTTGCTCGGCAGTTCGGTGTGGCGATGACAGAGATAGATTGGCGATGACAAGGGAGGGTGAACCGTTGTTCACGCTGGACCGGACCCGAGTTGGTTCTTCCAGCTGCTCATCCTCTTGCAGCTTTCCACGTGGAGTTTGGTAAGTGGACCACCTTCATTTAAAGTGTGTAATCCTCTCTGATGTGACGCACCTTCTCTGCCTATATAGACATGGCAGTGGATTTTGTTGCAAATGAGGACTTCTGCTACTGCTCTTGGGTGCTTTATGGTTGGTGCTCTCTAGAGGATTTTTTGAGTTGCTGGATGCGTGTGAAAAGCTGGTAGAGATGAAGGTGAGGATGTAGCTCCATTCTTTGGTCTTCTCGGATGCCTTGGTATGGTGATCTCCTTCTCAGGTGGTTGAATATTGTGCACTGTTGTTAGTTAGTTCAACTCTGTGATTTATTGCTGCCTTGGATATGTCTAGTTCTGTTGTGCTTTTGTTAAAGGATAAATAATGTGAGATAAAAGAATGGATAATACACTGCACCAATGTTTGATATTAGTTCTGTACTTTTGAGCATTTTCCATTTGTTAATATTTGTAAATATAGCTTTGCTGACATAATGTACAAACTATAGCTCTTATGAATATTGTGAGGGTGATGCTTTGTGGATTAGTTCTCTAGAAAAGAGTGTTTCTTTGATGAATGTTGTGAAGTCATATGTTGTATGTTGGATTAAAGCTTGGGTGTGTACTCTAATTTGGGCTTGGAGATGTTTTGGCATGTGGTTGATAATATGTGAATCATGTTTGAACTTTATTGTTGGATTTTAATCAATGTGGATATGTCGGTTCGATATTTCTAGTTATATTCTATCGAAGTTACATTCTAATTGGAAATGGTTTAAAGAGAATAGCTTCGTGAATAATATAAATGATAGATTGTTTACTACGAAATATTGTTGTGAGTTGTGATTGGTGTTAAAGGATAATGTTGACGGAAACAGTTAAGTGTCTAAGTTGAACTTGGGTTAAGCATTCTAGTAAGTAGCAAATGAATATATGTTGAGATTGATGGGTTGTGATTTTAATGATAAATGTTATGAGATTGTGAAGGTATAAAAAGGAGAAGGACAACGTTAATTTCTGAATTGCACTATGGATGCTAGGTAAGTTGATACTTACTGTGTTTTGGTCTTCGGACCCTACATCGCAAGCATTATGATTGTATGTTGTGTGTTTACTAGATTTAGGTTCTTTTAATGATATGTTTACTCGACATTTATATCATCATATAGGGTTTTATGTATGCACTAGCATATTGCATGACATAATTAATATATGTAAATAGACGTGTGGGGTTCGGGTGTATCGGTGACTTTCCATACGGTAGGCTACTCTCATGTAGGGAGTAGTGTGAGAAGAGAGTTAGCTACATGGAATCTAGGGTTCACCTTTTCCCCGTTCTGAAACCCCCAACGTCTTTAACAAAAGTGAGGATACCGGCATGTGGAACACCCCCGATGGATATATCTCCTCGTCGGAGTGACTGGTTAGGCCACATGACCCTAGGGAGTATTCCACCCTGACTTCTAGAAGAGATACGGTTTTTTTCTGTAATGCATTGTATGATCATGCACATCATCTGCATTGTATTTCATTTTATCACTTATTGAGCATTAGGCTCATTAGTTAGATCTTGTGATGTAGGTACGTACGAGAAGGAGGTGAACAGGTCAAAGACAGTTGATGAAGGATTTGCACGGGTGAATCTTGTGGCTGGCTGGGCTAAAGAGTTTAAAATGAAATTATTTGAAAAAGAGTTTCTAAATTACTTAATATTCTTTAACATTTTGTTTTAATTCCGCTGCGTTTCATAAAAGGATTTTATTACTTCTGCTACAATTGATAAATGTTTTAAGAGTTTTAACGCTCGGGTTTTATAAAGGAAGAAAGTTTTAAATTTCACGCGATTTTTAAAAGTTAATAAAAATCGGTTCGTTACAGTTTGTACCTACTCCACACGTAATACATGAGCCTAATGGCTCAGTAAGGAAATGGGTTTAATGTAATTATGCTTATGACTCTCTTTAGTTCATTTGGAATGGGGGCCACCCAAACCAATCTTTTTATTAGCCATTTACCATTTTATTACTTTAATTTCATTCATTCGTTCGTTACTCGTACTTTGAGCTAGAGATTGAAAGACTCGTATAGGATGGTATAGTTGGTCGAACCTAACCTCGTATAGGCAACTAGGTCACGTTCCCGATAAGGTAAGAGCATTGCCTAATTTGCCAGACTAGGGCCGCTACCCATCTGCCTCCCAAGTCCCTTATTCTTTTCTTTGTATCTGTGTCAGGCTAAGCTACTGGACCACAAAGGCCTTTATTATCTTACCGTTTTACTCATTTTCATCATTTATTCTCATTCATGCATGTGTGCGTACCACCCCGTGGCACTCCCTGTTAGTTTCTATTAACATGATGCATGACCATACATTCTCATCCTAACATGATGCATGATGCGTTATGACATAACATTAATAATAATTGAAGTGCGCATTGAAATAAAAGTAACTGTAGTAAAAAACAAACTATAATTGAAAGCAGATACAAAGGAAGGTAAAGCATATAATGAAAGTAATAACCAAAGCCGATTAGTGCACACAATGATAAATAATTGCCATGGAGCATTCAATAAAGTAAAGCATATGAAAGAAAGCATGCTTGAATATGGAGATCACAATAATAAAGGAATTATAACAGAATTGGCAAGCGTCGTACATCTAAAAGTAAAGCATAATTCAGTTAACATGCTCAAGAGTTAATTACATGCTTTTATCCTAGTTATTTAGCATACTCAAGAAAGATTACCATTGTCGTCCTAGTGAGTTATCCTAGATAATGTTACGTGCTTGAGATTAATAGTTAATTAACATGTTTGTAGATTTTACAAGTAATGGTTAATTAACATGCATGGATTGATTAGTAAGTTAATTGATTAGTCAAACAACATAATTAATTAATATGCTGCTAATTAATTTATACATACTAATTAATCATGTTGGTTAATCAATCTAATATGCTAATTAAATAAACTAAACGTACTAGTAGTTACCAATTAGTCAATTTACATTCTCAGGAATTAACATATTCTAATTAACCATCGCTAATTAGTTAATCAGGCAAGATAGTTAGTTGACATGCTGAGATTGATTAACATGCTCAAAAGAGATTACAATTGTTATTCTAGTTATTTATTCGCCGATTTACATAATCCGTTAATTATCATACTTCTATCGACACGCTTAAGTTATAATTGAAATTAGAATTAGTATGCTCGAATTAAGTAGCTAAACGTACTCAAGTCTAACCAGTTAATTAAACATGCTCAGCTCTAAATTGAATTACTCTAGTTAAGTTGTTTAGCATGCATTAATTGGTTTAGTTAACTCATAATCTAGTTAATTAAGTAATTTAATATGCTCAATTTAATATGTTTAACTTATTTGGATATCTTAGTTTATCACTACGGTATTTATACAAGGCATTAATCAGCAAAACAACTTGCACCAAAGTAATATAAGCATAAAGAAATCACAACATAGGCCTTTAATTAAACGGCAAGTAAAGAGTCAGTAAGCATTCATTATTGCACGCAGTAACCATTCCTCGTCACCTTTGAACATTAGCATTTATCTTTATCTAAGCAAGGCATTTGAATCATACAACAACCAAGTAAATAGAGCTGATTCCTAAAGAAATTCACGGAGCTAGCAAAATTCACAGGACACTAACAATCCACACTATCAACAAAGGAAATAACAATAGCAGGGAAACTATAAACCAAGAAATATCCACAGCAAAGGGAATAACAGCAGTAACTAATCCAAGGACTATCAATCAACAACAACTAACATTAAGCATTACGAAGAACCAACATAACACTCACGCACACATACTTGTGGTGTAGGGCCTCCAAATAGCCAAGACACCCCATTTTCCTTACCTCAATCCCTTTCTGCTCGTTAGCACTTATTCGCCATTATTCCTCTTCTTCTTTTTAATGCCTTCACAAGTACCTTCACAAATTAATACCAATTATCAATATTTCCTAATCTTATCAAAGCAGCAACTTTCCACAACATGACACAGCATCCTTTTAACACCTAACACAACTACGCAGTAGGACAAAATCCATCATACTCATACATTGGATATAAATGATAGACCAATAACTCAAGTCCAACCACTAGTACCAATTCTACATATCAGTACTCAAACAATTCCAACCTCCAATGATATTTCACAACCCACTACCCAGTAATTAACAGAGGTAATAATCATCTAAAATTCATCCAAAACATTAATATACCTGTATTTGCAAACCAACAATAGTTAGAAGGCCCCATAACCTTGCATCCAATTAACAACATACTAACATGGCCCAATACTAGGAAACATAGTCCATCTCTTCAACCTATATCTTTTCTTCAACTTAAATCTCCTTATAAAATTAATATAAAACTAGGAAGCATCCCCATATATCTTTATCACCACTCAGCAGAAACCACCCGAAACAACGTCACTAGACAGATGCATATTTTTCTCACTGAGAACCATTGATGCATAAACCCTGAAATAGAGGAGGAAGTCCATACCTGGAGTTCATCCATCACTGCTCTCGGCCATCCAGCAGTCGAACTCTAGAGAGTTCTATCTCCAACCAAGTCGCAGCAGTTCATCAGCACCACAACAAAACCAATAAGTAGGAATCAATAAAAATGGCATCCGATCAACAGGGCACCAAACTCAAAGGAACAGAGAAGGTTTACCTGGAGGAACACAGAGATCCGAGAACTCATAGTCCAGCCATCTCCTTCACTAGACTTTAACTCATCTCTCCACTCCTCTGTCATCCTCTCTGCCTCGTTTTTCCTCTCTGTCTCTTTTATCCTCCAGCCACCGACAGCCACTTCAGCAGCTTACAGAGTGTGTTCCCCACGATGCGATTCTAGGCTGGAAAGGTTGTCTGCATAGTAAACAACAATCCCAACCAAACCGAGCATACCGGTTTGGTTCGCCAACACACTCGCCCGAAGTCCCCTGGCCACTGCAAGGAAGCCACTGCCAACGAGAAATCGACGATTCATCCTTCGAATCACGACTCCAGACCTCAACCAATCAACAGAGCATAAAAGAAGGAGAGAAACCCAACCTCGAATTTCCCAATTCTGAGCCCTAATCATGAAATTGCTGCTCTATTCACCTGGACGCGCGTCGCAGCAGCTCGCCGGCGTCACCGTCGCCTGCTTTTCGGACGTCGCCCCTCCATTCATCATTGTCGTCCCCCAGTCTCCCCCGTTCTCCCTCGCTCTCTCACCCCTGCTCCCTCTCCCTCTTTCGCCTGGTTCGCCAGCGAAGAAGGCCATTTCTTTCCTTCCTGCAACTGATTCACTTTAGTGAACCGGTTCAACCTCCCTCCCCCCCCCTTTTTTAATTATTTCCCCTAAATAATTTACCCTAACACCATTTTATTAATTAAATTTTCTATTTAAATTATAGTTTATTCCATAAATCTCCAATAATTTAAATTAAATCTTAGTACCCCCTTACATTTAAATCCCCAAATAATCACATATATTATAATTTAATTAATTGAATTAATATTTATTTCAATTACATTAATTTGCATAAATTATAACCTAATGACTACGTTCATGATAATACCCCGATAATTACCCAATTAATCCAATACCTCTCTTTACCTTCCTATTATCTTTATTCAATTTTGATATGAAAAGTTAGGGTATTACGGTCTCTCCATCTGTTGAGACTGTTGTTCCACAACGATGCTATGCGCTCGAGGGCCTCGTCTCGGCCGTGATCCCCGTGCCGATCGGGCTCTCGGGGCTTATCTTCTACACCAGGCATACTTCCTCTTCTTCTTCTAGCCATTTCTAATCTCCTGCGTATCCACATTATAATGTCAATTAATAAGTTTAAAGAAAATTTTTAAGGGAAACATTTTCGCAATTCTATATATATTTCTACGCTATGGTGCAATTAATTAAAGCGAGCAATTCAATAATATAACAGAAAAACTTACAATCAGAGCGGCATTGTCCGACGAGTCTGGGTTATCTGCAGTGAAATGCACGAGAGTAGCATGGCTCTAATACCAACTATAACGACCCGGATTTCTACTTGTCTTAAAATACGTTAAATTTTAAACTTTTGGTAAACGCCAAAAATTGTTATTTAAAAAATCTTTTTAAAATAGTATCAGAGTCTTTTTCTTAAAAATCTGATTGTCAATTAAACTCATTTCAACAATCGTAAAATAGTGGGACACTACAGTTTATAAAATTAGCAGAAGCATATCCTAAAATATTACTTAAAGCAGTTAACAAAGTTCAAGGTTAAAAGCATCACCTACTCAAAACCAGTGTTAGGGTAATAATTAACATTTTACAAAATATGTTTGTCATTAAACCCTTACTAAATAGATACTTTTCCTTTTCCTTGAGTTAGGCCTCTACTCTGGTCGCGTTTCCCCCGAATACACTTTAGGCTCCACAAGTAAGGTCTCCCCTGCTCCTAGTACAATCATCTCATTACCTACACCACAAGTAATACATGAGTCTAAAGACCCAGTAAGGAAATGGGGTTTATGCAATATGCTTATGCCTCTACTTGCAACTAAGTCCCCATTCCTGTGAAGGTAGGGGGTTTCACCTAGTCGTAGACTAGATCCGCTACCCATCCGCCCCCCTAACTCCCGTTTTTCTTCCTTTTTCTTTCCTTATCATTTTCCCTTTCCCAATGCATGGGAAACACAGGGACGACATGCTAAGCATTTGCGTATGCCAAGTCTCGTCCTAGCGGCGTCCGCATGTGTCCAAAATCACCCAGAACAGCATTTCCTTCATATTTTCCTTAATTTTTATCCCATAATTACATGTCATGATTTAACACATATAAATATGCAATCTTATATATAACTATCTCCAAAATTTGATTACATTACGTATACGAAGAAAATAGTATCAGGGTATCACAGCAACAACAAGAGACGTCCGTCAAAATTCGTCAGCTAAGAACCATCAAACAATAATTCAACAGACTGACGAAGGACATCAATTATCGGGGGATGTCCATCGTGCCCGTTGGAATGATGGTTCATGGTCGTTGGATAGAGAACGGACATCCCTCAATCGGAATGGATGGCTGGGATGGAGTTTGTCATTTTCCAAATGGCGATGACGGACGTCCCTAGTCTCACAACGGACGTCCCTCGACTTAAGACTACGTTATTCTGGCTGCAACAGACATCTGTCTTTGGACGTCCGTTGTATGTTTGCCAGACTTCTCTGAACGTTACATCAATTATCTAGGGACGTCTTTCGTACCCGTTGGAACGATGGTTCATGGACGTTGGATCATGAACGAACGTCCCTCGATCAGAATGAACGGCTAGGATAAAATTTGTCATTTTCCAAATAACAATGACGGACGTCCCTAGTCTAACAACAGACGTCCCTCGACTTAAAACTACGTCGTTCAGGCTAAAACAGACGTCCGTCTTTGGCCAATGGACGTCCATTGTATGTTCACCGGACTTCTCTGAACGTTAAATGTGCCTATAATCGCGAAGGACGCCCCTCGAGCATAAAACAAATGTCCCTATAATTCATTGAACTTAGTTCGCCGAGGATTTTTCATTTCGCAGTACTCGCTGGAGCATACAGTCTATTCTTATATAGGCAAACCGACGCACGATGATCAACGGCGGATCATCCTCAAACTACAGCGGTCTTTCTTAGACCTCGGCAGTCTTTCTCAGACCACAGCGATCTTTCTCAGACTGCGACGGTCTTTCACAAACAGCGGCAGTGTTACGAGTACGTTGTTTTGCCCATAACGACGTAGTCACAAGGATAAGCGTTCGGTGGCAGAATTGAGATACTGGATGACAACAACGGTGATGAAAACTGATTTTGAAAATGAGAAGATGATCGGAAAACTAAAAACATGAAAATTGTGGGCCGAACAATGCCGTAGCTTCTCGACATCATCTTCTTGGTTACTGTCAATGTCCATCGACGAAATCATAATCAGAATCAAAAGTTCACCAATAATGTCGTTAGGAAACGTGATTGCGAAGATGACTGCGAAGATAATGTTACTGGGAAACGTGACTGCGAGGTCGTCGACGGACATTGACGATAAACGTAACAAAGATGGTTGCCGCGATATTTTTTTATAGTTCAATAATTAAGTTGTTAATAAAAAAATGATGATGGTTATTTTATCACTAAGAATAAAAGATGATGATTGGTTAGTCATTTACCCTATATGTAAATTACTATAAAAGTATTATACAAATTACAGAATTTAAGAAGATATGGTGCAGGCGCAAGTCCAAAATGGCAGTCTATTATCGACAAGGCAGATGCTTATATCCACTCTGTATTTTCCTTTTCAAATTTGGACTTGCTAAAAATATTATCTCATTATATTTATTTAAATGAAATTATAAATAGTTTTTAATATAATTAAACGATGCTTGTTAAATTTAAAAGTTTGTAGTTTCAATATCCATCCATCGGATATATATTATATGTTACTAGTATGACATAAGTTTTAATAAATCATAGGACGCATCTCTCTGTAACCCTAACTTTCATCCCATGCTTCATGTTAAGAATGATAGAAGCACTTGGAGTCACTGGATGGCCTTTAAGAAGCTCAAGCTCATAGTTATGGAGAATAGAAGCAGCCACCACTTTAAGCTGAGTAAATGCAACTTGCTTTCCGGGGCACGTCCTCGGGCCGGCATTGAAAACTAAGAACTTGTACGACGGCTCGTGCTTCACCTTCTTTGATTTCTCCGAAATCCATCTCTCTGGCCTGAATTCGGCACTGTCTTCTCCCCACACTGACTTCAACCTCCCCAATGAGTAAAGAGAGATCAAAATCTATCGACAAATTAATTCAAATGAAAAATTAATATCAGGACATGAAATTATCAAGTGAGTGATATGTCCATTAACAACAAAAAATTAGTCGACGCGTCCAACATTAATCAAGTTAATAAAGTAAAGTTAAACTAGGACACAAATAAGTTAAACGGTTGAGAATGCAAGCAGACGTACCTTAACGCCTGGTGTGACGTGATGGCCGCTTGGAAGAACATCTCTTTCGAGCGGAGCTTTGTGTTCGAACGGAACTGGGGGATAGAGCCTCAGAGACTCGCATAGAGCTGCGTGCAGGTAGACCAAGTTCTCAAGTTCTTCAATGGTAAACGCTTTTTTTCCACTCTTCTTCTCTTCTTTTTCTGTGATTGTCTGGTTTATTTCTTCTCTGATCTTGTTTTTTGCAGTTGGGTTGGTCGCAATCATATAGAAGAACCACGAAAGAGCCGTGCTTATTGTGTCTCTCCCTGCAATCATGAGATTAAAAGCTGTGTCTCTCAAAAACTTGTAGTCTCCTTCAATGGTGGGTTCCCCTTCTTCTCCTATCATGTACGATGTTATCAGATCAGAATCTTCGTCTTCGTCTTCGTTTTTCAAATGGGATTTTTTCTTTAACTCTTCTTTCTTCATGGTTAGGAGCTTGGCTATAGTTTTGTCGATGACTTCCCAAGCTCTCATCATTTTCTTAGCCGGACCAAGCCGTAATTTTATCTGTAGTTTCCATAAGGGTTTTGGAATAAAGTGTTTGAAAAAAAGAACTTCCTCAGCTTCATCCATAGCGGTCGAGAAAGGAACTTCTGGTAGTTCAATAGAAAGACTTTTTGGATCGAACCCAGTTATAAATTTGCAGGTGCTATCGAAAGAAAATCTCTGAAATAGATCTTGAAGATCAAAAAATCCGCCATTTTGACTCATAATATCAAGAACAATGAAAAGCCCTTCCTCCACCTTCTTCTTCGTCGTGTTGGCCAAAAAAACTTGAAACTTCTTCCTGTCCAGAAAAGCTTTCGCTGTTTTTCTCTGGTTTATCCAAGAATCTGAATCAGAATTAAAAATCCCATCTCCTAAAATATCGAAAATGAACTTGAATTCCTTTCCCTTGGGGTAATTCTGGAATTTTGTGCTCAAGATGTGGTGGATGTTGGCCGGATCTGCGGTGATTAAAATGTCCATTCCGGCGAACCAGATGGTTTTGAAGGGGAAAGTGGCACCGGATCGCTCGAGAATTTCAGTGCAGCGGTCGTGAATTCGCCGGACATGGAGGAAAATGGTCGGAAGCATCCCGACCAAGGGCCAGTTCCAAGGAAGGCCATGGATGTCAAGGAGGCAGCGAAGAAGAAGGAAAAAAGCGAAGGAGAAGAAAGTCAAGAGAATTTCTAGTGTGGCCATTGGAATACAGTGTTCGAGTTTGTCTCGCATGGCAAGTTTAAATTAATTTAAAAAAATGAATAATGTAGACCCTATAGTTTATATTCAATGATAAGTTTAATCTTGAAGAAATTTTGCTAACAACTAAAATGTTGAACTATCAAAAATTATCGCCGGCGACCCCACAGTCACGTTTCCTGTCCAAATCCGTCGACATTAACGCCTTCATTTCATTGGCGCCAAGAACCGTCGAACGGAGACAAAAGATGTCACTTTACGCTTCGACAAACGTGAGAATAAATATCGAAAGTTCGAGTTGATTAGAGGAAGACGAAATTTCTCTTGGCAATAACTAGGACAAGGGAAGTCCTTCGCAATTATGTAGGCAGATTTGCGTCCGTCAATAGAAGAAACGTTGTCGTTTAGCTTTTAGAGAATGACCCTCGATAAAAAACGGATGTCCCTTGTATTAAGAAGGAAGTTCATTATGGCCTAAACGACGCCATCTTAAGATGAGAGATATCTATTGTGAGGCTAGCATCATCTGTAATTAACAGAACGACGTCGTCTTGGGGCAAGGGAAATCTGTTATAGACGAGAGACGTCCGAAATAGGTAGAGGGACGTCTATTGAGGAGAAGGGACGTCCGTCTTAAATAAGGAAATTTGTGCCTTTTAAAAACGTGTGTGCTTTGCATGTGGCCCTTCAACGTCCTCCAATCTTGGCCGTCAATCCTTATAAAGGGCGTCCCTCCCTCGATCCAACGGCTAAAACCATCATTGGGCATCTCCTTTGGAAAATGACAGAATCAATCCTGGCCGTCAATTCCTTTAAGGGACGTTCCTCCCTTGATCCAACGGTCATAGACATTCGTCCGCCATCGCCTTTGGAAAATGACATATTAAATCATGCCCGTTAATTCCAAGTAGAAAACGTCATTCCTCGATCCAACGGCCAATGAAGATCGTCCGCCATCGCCCAATAATCGTTCCAACGACCGTCCATCTTCCAATGGGCATAAGGAACGTCCCTCGACCCCCGATAGTTGATGTTTTTCGTCTCTATTCGACAGTTCTCGGTGTCAACAAAATCGAGGCGTTAAAGTCGATGGATTTGGATGGGAAATGTAACTATGAGGTCGCATACGAGAATTTTCTATAGTATAGAATTTTAATTATTAACAAAATTTGTTCAATGTTTAATTTATCATTAATTACAAATTATAAAGTCGGCTGTGTTAATTTTTGATTAATTTATTTGGGACTAACGCTATCATAACCCTCCGTTTAATTTTTTTTTTTATATTAAACTGACACTTTGCTATAGATTTGTAATTAGCGTACTTATTACAATAATAAACAAATGACCCGTGACTCTAAGTTAATGATTAAATTAAGAAACAAAATCTGATCCAGAAGAAACAAAAATCCTTTGCAAGACGATTTTTAAACTTTTTGCAAAAGGAAAATAAATAAATTTACGATTTAGTTAAAATAACTTTTTTTTATTGATAAAATTATAAAAATGTAATATAAATATTTAAAATATTATTATAAAATTAATATATATACATAACGTTACTCCACAATTACCAAGCAACAACTATAATTGTAGAGGGTCAAAAACGTGAGACTCACCGGGTTTCACCCAGTAAATGTGTCGTCTAGTTCAACGGATGGAATAAACTGAAACAAACCCATTCCAATCACTTCAACTCTAATACAACAAAATAATCATGCTGAAAGTCATCATCAGAGTTGTAAATTTATCAAAATATACTTCTTTTCTGTGTCTTGAAATTGGGCCAAAAACAATAAACTCAAATGGATGTTCGAACCTGACACGTAAACTCGGACAAAACTGAAAGTCATGTTTGATTTCAAATCCGTGTCGGATCGATTTTCTATTGGATTACGAAAGAGCCATTTATACACAATTGGGTGACATATTCTGTTCGCATTTAATAATTCTTTTCTAAAGCTGGAGTTTTGGCCCAGCAATAATGTATCCAATTACCTAATTACAATCTCAATCGAACAACTGGGCAGTTGTGGTGGGCAGAGATGAAACGTGACGTTTACAACGACAAATATCTAGAGTAAGGTGAGGTGTTTGCCGTTTATACTTTGCCAATAATGTTAAACATTTGGAACCTCAAATTGATAGATATTCTTGATTTAATTGAGGGTAAATTATTATTTTTATTAATTAATTAATTTGGTAATTAAATAGAAAGTAATGGATATTCTCTCATTACATCCCCTTTTTAGGGTCTCTCGCCATTGTGAGAGCCTATTTTTTGGGAGAGAATGAGAAGTTGTAAATGTTTTTCATCAGGAAAATTTTGTGATGTGCCACAAATTTCTTCGATTCACAATCGAGCATGGAGATTCTTTAAAAATATTTTTAGTCTTTATTTTGTGGATGCTCAAAGGAGAAAGATGATGAATTACATTCATCAAACATCTAAAAATATCATGTTGTTATTCAAGATAAAACAAAAGTGAAAAATCTAGAACAAGACTAAGAGACTTATGGCAAAATGCAAAATCGGTGATCTGACCTTTGAGGATTATTTGATAGATTTGACAACTATAACTATTTTATATAAAAAAATTGTTCTTCATAAATATTGTAGTTGACATCTCAAACTTTCCAAAATGTTTCATTAAATTTGAAGTTAATTTGCTATGTGAAAAAGTCCCCGAATAGAGAGCTACATTTCTGCAAAGGAAACTCATTCTTGCTTACTCAGAATTTGATGGGCCACAAGAAGTTCTTATAAGATCTCAATCAAAAAGGTTTTCAAATTATTATTTCGTTTGTTGTTCAAATATACAAGATGAATTGGAAAGCACACCTAATGAAGTGGACTAAGAAATGCCAAAACATGTGCTTACTTGACAAGTTGAAGAGAAATCCGTCAAGGAGGAAGAAAGCCGCAGATTTGAACCATGATGCCATAAATTTGAATTCATTCAAATATTTGAGTAAAGTTCAAATTTAATTAAATCTTTAGGTAGTTAGTTTTTAAATTAAGTGTTCCTACATCTTTTTCAATTTTGAATAAATAGATTATAGGAATCTTTTAGGGACTAGCATAAACCGATTATAATCCTAGTTTAATTGTTTTTCTTTTATTGTGAGCTATTTATACCCTACCAACACTTGAAGGAAGTTTAGTTTTTGATGAATTAAAACTTCTTTTGTTCATGGCTAGCATTGCATTTTTTTGGATTATTGTTAATCCTTTTGATTGAAACCCGAAAGTTCGAGTGTTGTGTGATGCACCTCAAGGACTGGTCAGTAGAGCTCGGGTCAAGAGGCTCATTAACCATTTTATGATTTCTTATTTTGCAAGAGAAGCTTCCTTGGAGGGGTATGATGGTGAACCAACTATTATAGATAAAGAACAACCAAAGCTTGTGATCACTTGGGAATTCCATCACACAATCGTGACTCCACCTGAGACCTTCGATGCATCCGAACTACAATGCCTTGTGAAGACATTTGAAGTCATGACAAGCTAAAGTTATTCAAGACATTTCAAGCTCCTTAGTAGGTGGTATGAAAGCAAGTTTTGTCATTTTGGATTTTGAATTAAAAATTCATAATGTTGTTTGAGTGTTCTCGACTATACTTGATTAGCCGAGAACCATTTTAAGTTGTTTTTCTTTTGAGGTTATTTATATAATTTGTGACATTAGAGCAATCTTTTTTCATGGGGTATTTAAACTCTCCTTAAAGGGTTGTCTGAACCAATTTGTATTGAGCTGAAAATTTTTTGTTTGGGTTGGAGTTCCCTCCTCTTCAATCAACCTCCATTTTCTAGGTGAAAACCGAAAGAGTGTATGACCACAAGTTGATTCACCATTGTTCTTGGCTTGTCTTGAGGTGAATCACTTACCTAGCTCTTTCCTCCACTTCATTCTAGAGGTGGAAGTCCACAGAGAAGGATTAGAAGACCTGCTGCAACCAAAGTTAGAGTCTGTTTGAAGTCAAAAGATGCAACCATAGTACCTTTTTGGACCAACTTGTAATAGTTCATGCATAAGTTCTTTGTCTGGTGGAATTTGATCCTAATTTTTGGAGGGTTATTTGTATACATTCAAAAAGATGCATAGTTAAAGTTTTGCGTAATTTGGACAAGAAATGTTTGACCTGTGACTATTCCCTTTCAGGCAGTCATTTTTGTAATAGCATATCTTCATCTCTGATTGGAATTTTTGCGTGATTGTTGAAAGGAATTCTCCTCTTTTGTGAAAGTTATTGTGGTTCAATTTTTACACTAATTGGATAACAAACGAGTAAAGTTACATAATCTGGAAATTGGTACTTTGTTTTTCTCTAGCCGTGTAACCGCTAGCCTCAAGGGATTCTTCCAAGTTTCGCAATCCTTGGTGCATCATTTGATATCAGAGCTTTCTTTCTATTTTTATACTTTGTAACTAGTGAACTTGAACTCCTAAAATGATGACTAGAAGCGGGGCAAACACTACCCAAAACAAAGAAGCAAACCTATCCTCTACTCAACCAATCGATAAGCCATTAATAGAGGAGGTTGTATCTAGTATGCAAGGTCAACTTGAGGAATTGCGAAATATGTTCTCCAATTTACAGCAAAGGTTGGATGAACCCATAAATCAACATGTGATGGGCCCTAGGACCCCTAGACCAAGAAGAAGAATTAGTACCTCCATTGATACTAGAGGTTGAGAGGATAGTGGTCAAGATGAAGATTATATGGAAACCAATGTGGAAGAGATGCATAGTCCGAGGAGGAGGTCTAATGCTAGAGATGATATGAGACACATCAAGGTGTCTATTCCCTCTTTTAATGGATCATGTAATGGGGATGACTTCCTAGATTGGTTGGAGAAAGTTGACAAAGTTTTTGTTTGTTATGAGTACACGAAAAAAATCAAATTGCAAATGGTCTCATTAGAGCATTCGGGTTATGCAAGTTTGTGGTGGGAAGACTTAAAAGCTCAAAGGAGGCGTGAAGGATATGATGACATAAAAGTTTTTAGGGTGATGAAGACATTAATGCAGAAGAGATTTATTCCATTGCACTACAAATCTAAAATCTTAAGCAAGGGTCCCAATCGGTGGAGGAATATCTAACTGAATTTTAAACACTTAAAATTAGATGTGCTTTGGAGGAATCTAAGGAACAAACCATTGCACGGTGTATAAAAGGGTTTAACAAGGAAATTGGAGACTTGGTTGGGCTTTAACCCTTTGAGAATGTGGATGGCATTATTCAATTGGATTTGAAGATAGAAAGACAAAGAAAGAGGAAGATCAAAGAGTCTAGCTCTTAGCCTTTCCAAAAGAGTTCACTTCCATACAACCCCCAAGAATTTGATGAGAAGAAAGCAGCCTTGAAGGTACATGATAACAAGGTAATGGAGGAAAAGAAAGCAAGTGGAGATTACACGAGGCCACTTTCACGAGACATCAAGTGCTTCAAGTGCCTCGGGTTGGGGCATATTACTTAAATATGCACGAACAAACGTGTGATGGTAATTAGGAAAGATACCAAGGAGGTGGAAAGTGAGGATGAAGTCATTGAGTCACTAAGTACAGAGATTGAACCACAAGAAGAAACCTATTTTTCTCAAGAAGGACCTCTCCTTATAACCTTAAGAAGAACCTTAACTACACAAGTCCGAGAGGAAGATTGCCAAAGAGAAAACCTTTTCCATAGCCAATACAAGATCAAAGACAAAGTTTGTTCTCTCATTATTGATGGGGGAGTTGCACCAATGTAGCATCCCAAGATGAGGTTGAGAAATTGAAATTGGAAACCACCTTGCATCCAAACCCTTACAAGTTAAAATTGTTGAATGATCGAGAAGAGGTGAGGGTGTCAAAGCAATCTTGCATAAATTTTTCAATTGGAGACTATGTTGATGAGGTGCTATGCGATGTAATACCTATAATTGCAAGCCATTTATTATTAGGGATGCCATGGAAATTTGATAGAAAAGTTTCCTCTAACAGCTATTCTAATTACTACACTTTCAAGATAGGTGAAAGAACTATAAAGCTAGCTCCTCTTAAACCGAAACAAATTGCAAAAGACTATGAAGAGATGAAGAAAGGAAGGGTAAAACCTACTTTACTTATGTCCAAAAATGAGTTGCTAGAATGTTATATTTACATGATCAAGCACAAGGAAGGGAAGACAAAAGTACTGGCAGGTGCACCCTTACAAAGGTATTCCCTCTTAATTGAATTGAATGCAAAGATCTTTGGGTTTGATTGGATTAAAAGAATGTATGTGGATGATAAATGTTTTGGCTATTGGTATAATTTATGCACTAATGAGTCCAAGGTTGCTATAATATCATGGAATGTTATCTTTTCAAAGATAGCAAGCTTTGTATACCAATTTATGGACTTCGAGAATCACTTGTGAAGGAAGTTTATGATAGGGTCTTGCAAGCCATGTTGGAGGAAAGACAGCTTATGAAGCTATGAAGAAATTGTTCTTTTGGCCACATGTGCTAAAAATTGATCACAAGATGGTAGAAGGAGAAAAGTGTTGGCCTAATTAACATTAGGTAATTTGTTTTGTTGATGAAGATATTATTTGGATAATTAGATTATTTAATTTGTATTTGTTTGATGTTTGTAAATATGTTATTATTATTCATTGAAAATACCCTTAATACAGGTATTAATGTTTACTAACGTGTTTACCTAAGTCTATGTAGTTTCTACGATGGTATTTGGGACTTACAAGAATGAAAAGGGAAAAACATAAAGTAGAGGTTGACGAAAGCCAAATGGAGGTTGACCAATTTTGTAAAGAACAGAGAAAGCGGTCGACCAACTAAGAAATGGTTGACCGATTTTAACAGGTAGAAGACACTACATTTTTGTGGTCGAGCAGTGAAGAAGTGGTTTATTTTATAATGACTTCCGCATTTTGTTTACTCTTATTTTCCCTTGCACACATTTTTAAAGAAAATTTTTATACGGTTAAAATGGAACACGGAATGTTACAATAACTATAAACCCTAGACATACTCGATACGAAGGGATGAGACTGACGATCATCCACCCATTCACAGGGAGATCGAAACACCCACCAGGGGACTCTAGCATCGCCCCATGGCAACACGTACAAGTCCCAATGGACCGAGCCTACAACCTAACCTGGGAAAAAATATAGTCTAAAGGGTGAGTGACAAACTCAGTAGGGAAACTATACTAAATGCAATGCATACCAAAAACTGTTTTCCTAATCTTTTTAAAAACCATTCCATGCTTCTCATTTATCGTACATGGATGTTAAATCTTTGAAAACCTCATTATCATTTTACAAATCCAGCCCATGGCCCTTGATGTGGCTACATCAAAATCCGCTGTATACATAGACAACTATATCACAAAATATGCCAACATCATTTTCCACATGAAAACATCAACAGTGAAAAGGGATGGTCATAAAAGGACTCATCCGATGCACAACACAGAAAGGTGGCCATCTGTCGAGAGCAACACCTCATGGGCTAATGGAAATACAATGATGGTGATCCGATGATCTAGCACATCACCTGAGTTGCCCGCGAGCAAGCTCCGCGATGACACAACTTGTATGATCACACCCAGATGTGCTGACAAGCCATAGCTCAACATCGATATGATCCATAAATTAAAGGGGATGGTCCTCATCTGGATAGTCTATTCCTACTATCCATCTGTTTAAGGATGGTATGCAGTACTAAGGTTCAGCTCCATACTTAAGGCTTTCTGCATAGCTCTCCAAAATTTGGACATGAACCTAGGTCACGATCCAAAACAATACTAGAAGGAACACCATGGAAATGAGCAATATTCTCGATATAAAGGTAGCTCAACCTCAACAAGGGAAAATCCATCTGGATTGGAATAATGTGAGCGAACTTGGTCAAATGATAAACAATGACCCTCACTGTGTCCAACTTCTGAGAAGTCCTAGGAATACCCGTGACAAAATCCATAGTGATTCTATCTCATTTCTACTATGAGATAGGCAAAGGCTGCAACAATATTACTAGTCCCTGATGCTCAGCCTTTATCTACTGACATGTAAAACACCTAACCACAAAAATCTGCCACATCACGCTTCATATCCACCCACCAGTACTATCATTTCAAGTCATGGTACATCTATATACTCCCATGGTGGACAACAAATCTATACCTATGGGTCTCACCTAGAATTACCTGCCTCAAATTTTGAATATTTGGAATTGCCACCTGGCCCTGGTAAAGAACAGTCCCATCAGCATTGGCTTCCTAACCGTCAAGTTGTTCACCATTCTGTTGCTGCTCAACTCTACCTCTAAGGTCATCATCCTGCTGCTTTAATTGCTTAGTCTTTTAGAGCAAAGTTGAAATAGCAACAACGTTGTAGGCACAAGTTGTATTGCCAGTCTCATAATACTGAAGGTTAAAATCTCCTATAGCAATTGAATGGTTCCACTCATCAAGAACCAGACAGGCCAAGGATCCCTGAGAATGTCGCTTAGAGTATCGACCACTACGTTTTCCTTGCTAGGGCCATACTCTAGCCTGAAGTTATAATCATCTAGATATTTCATTCACTTACTCTGCCTTAAGTTCAAATTCCGCTAAGTGAAAAGTTACTTTAGGCTTTTATGATTTGAGTATACTTGGAAGCTTGCGCCATACATGTATCTTTAAAGTTAAAATAGTTGGGTAATTATGCTCATGGGTCTTCAACTGTCAAGACGTATAAGTAACTACCTTCCCCTGCTACATTAGGACCCACCCAAATCCAACTATTGATGCATCAGTGTAAACTGTATAGGGCTGCTCATTGTCAAACACTATCAGAACTGGTGCACTTGTCAATCTATTTTTTAACTCCTCAAATACATTATGACAACATTCATCCCAAATAAATCGTACCCCTTTCCTGATTAACTTGGTCAATGGCATGACTAAAGAAGAAAAGTTCTCTATAAAACGATGATAGTAGTCGGTGAAACTAAGGAAACTGCAAATCTTAGGTACATTCTTCAGAGGCAGCCATTGGACAACTACCTTGATTTTTGCAAGATCAATACAAATCCTATCACGCAATACCACCTATCCCAAAAACTTGACTCCGGACATCCAGAAATCACACTTACTCTTCTTAGCATACAACTAGCGAGCTCTCAGAGTTTGCAACACGATCTGAAGATGTTCTCTATGCTCACGCCGAGATCTCGAGTACACCAAAATATCGTCAATAAAAACCATGACAAACCGATCCAAATACCGCCTGAAAACTTTGTTGATAAGGGCCATGAAGGCAGATGAGGCATTGGTCACTCTGAAAGGTAAGACCAAGAACTCAAAATATCCATATTTTGTCTGAAAAGCGGTATCGATATATCTTCCTTATAGATGTTCATATGATGATACCCAGACCTCAAATCAATCTTAGAAAAGTGCCATGAACCCCCCAAGAAGGTCAAACAACTCATCAATTCTAAGCAATGAATATTTGTTCTTCACGATAACTTCGTTTAACTTCTGGTATAAATACAAAAGCTTAGGGAACCATTGGCTTTCTTAGCAAACAAGACCAAAGCACCCTAAGGCATAATGCTCTCACGAATGAACCCTCACTCAATTAGCTCATCCAAATACATCCTCAAATTAGACAAATTCGTAAGAACCAACTTATATGCTAGAATCAAAATTGTGGTAGCGTAAAGGACTCTAAATTGATAGGGAACTCTATCTCTCAATCTGGAGGAAACCCAGACAACTCATCAAGAGACACATTTGGAAACTCTCTCACAACAAAGATATCCATGTCCTAGCCAGTAGTCTCACCATCAACAACAACCAACCAACCATAGACTCCCTGTAATACCCAGAATTAAGCTTTGACTAAGAATAATAATAATTATGAATTATTGAAAATTAAGGAATGATTTTATTATGGAATATAATACCCCAAAATTAAGTTGATATAATTGGTGTGATAGTTGTTAGAATGAATTGAAGATTTACTAGGTGATGATGGGAAGGATGAAAGTATTAAGTTGGAGGAAATGGCAGTGGCATAAAGCAGTTTGGCGAAGAAGGAAATGGTCAATCGAGAGATTGACTATAGAAATCACAGAGGCGAAAATGTTGCTATGGCTAAGATGAAGGCTAAACGGCATGGGACCGGTCGATCAATAATGGATCGGGAAGAATTGATGGCGATCGATCATATGATCGACCGGTCTCATGGCGAATTCCAAAAGTTGGGTTTTTTTTTTTTGCATGGGAGTGGCTGATTGAGGGTCTTGGTTGGCGGTCGATTGTCAATCGACCGGCTCCACTATGATTTATATTTTTGGCTATTTTCCTAGTTAGTGGGTTTGAGGCGTGAATCCCAAGTGGCGATATTCTCTATGATTTCTCCATGTACTCCTCCTTTACACATGAAATTGTATAGAAAGGGTTAGGTGAAATTTTTGGGGATACATGAAGCGTATAGAGGAAGCTCTCTGGTGAGAAGAAAGAAAAAAGACAAAGAGGGTGAGGAAACTCTCTAGAGAAAAAGAGAGACTGAGAAAGAGAAATACAGAGAAAGTGAGAAGGAGTGAGAGCCGAGGGTGAGCTTATGTGAAGATTTAAGAAGAGAGAAAAGAGAAAGAGTGTTTTGTGAGAAACAATGGGAAGCAAAGAAAAGAAACAGAGAGAAAGGAAAGAGCTTTTGGAAGAAAGAAGAAGAAGAAGAAGAAGAAGAAGAAGAAGAAGAAGAAGAAGGAAGAAGGAGGGGGTCAAGCTCTCGTGTTCCTTTTGGTCTTCAGGTATTCAAACTCCTTCCTGAATGATTTTATGGACTCTCTATGATTAACATGAAGTTGGAAAGGAATTGTTTTTTGTTAATTGATGTTTTGATAGATGTATGCTCTGTTGTGGGATAATGCTCCCTAGTGTGTGTTGCTTCTTGGTTTTGTGAAGAATATTGATGGGATATTAGTATGTTGCATGCATATTAGTGGTTGAGTGATAGTAATGCTCGCTATGTTATTTATGAACGTTTTGGATGTTGAATGCTCAGTTGCTTGAGATTGTTTCTCTATGATGATTCTGTGAGAAGTTGATAATGTCCCTCTGCTATTGTTGAATGTGGAAAATGAATGAAGCTGTTCCCTATCATTATAGGTTTGATAAATATGCTCTGTTAATGAAGTGTTGATTCTTTTTATTGATTGTTGTTTCTGAGCGATGGAAATCTATGCCCTGTAGAAATGAGTTGTTTTTGTTGTACTATATTTTAGTCAGTGTTGAGAAATTATGCACGATTAAGTGGGTTGGAATTGTCCTCTGTGTAATTACTAGAGCATTGATAGAAATATGTTAATATTTGGTTATGTGAGTTAAGGATTATCAAGTTATAAGTTAAAAAAGGATTTTGGTTAATTATTGTGATCATAGGGAATAGTTATTAACGTGAGTTTTATTAACTTTAAGGTGCACAGGAATATTCAGAATGATAAGAATTTGTGGCAAATTACATTGAAGACCGCCAGGTAAGCGATATTGTTTGTGTTTTGCCAAAAGGCATACATCACAAGAGTTGAGATTTGTATGTTGCCTACATTTATTAGATGTAATAGGTTATGATCATGTCCTGAGGATATATTGCTGCTTGATGCTGTGTTTATTATAATTAAGTTCTTTTAATGATGTGTTTATTAGATTTATGTAAGTTCTTTAAGTTAAGGATTTTGATACTGATCATGCTTTGAGGATATTGAATTGTGTGCATTCATACACATTCATACATCATGATTTTCAAAATATTATGAAAATGATTTTCATTCATGGTTTTGGAAAATTGTATAATGGATGCTCATATATACTAAGTATAGGTGTTCTCGAGGGCTGATCACTCGAAGCAGACAACCATCATTTGGGCTATAGGAATATCCATTTAATCATTGAAAGTAAAATGGAGATAGTTGGAAATAAACATGAATAAGCGTGGGTTCTTGAGTTGGCCACCTTAGGTGTGTGCTACGAGTTGATAAGAAATATGAGCTTGTTAGTTGATTCTCAATTGATGTTGAGCTTGGCCGAGGTAATGGTGTGGTGAGGCCATTTAAGCATTGGTGCGCACTACCACTAGTGCGTCTTCGATTGATGTTGAGACTGATTGTTGTGCATCGATGCGTACAACCGCTAGCAAAGCTTTTGGTCGGTGCTGGAGCTGTTTACACTGGATGTGGGGTTGTTGTTCCTTAATGTGCATAATAGCTATCATGCGATTTGATCGATGTCGAGCTTTTATTACATAGCAGGTTACGGGTCCTCGATCAATGTCGAAACCAGGTGCATTGATGCTCACGGAAAAAAAAAAGAATCTAATAAGTAAATGAAAACGAAAATGAGAACAGAAAATAGAAAACTGCATATATGGATTTTAAAAGATGCATAGCATGTGCATTGCATATGTAATTATATCATTTATTGAGTCTTAGACTCATTGTTTAAGTCTTATGATGTAGGTTTGCATGGTATCAAGGCTAGAAGCAGTTGACGGAGCATTTGTACGTTACAAGCTTGGTGGCTGGCTAAGCTAAAGAATTTAAGGAAAAGGAAAGAAAAAAGATTTTTACAGAGATAATGCAAAATGTTTATTTATTGTATTCTCATATGATTTGTTTTATTTATAAAAAGTCCTCCGCTGTGTTTTATAAAAGAAGTTTTCAAAATTCCAAAGGTTTTTAAGAAAATGGTTTTATTTTCGCTTTTAAATGGTTTTAAGAATGAAAAGTCTTCCGCTATACAAAAGTTTTAATTTTATGCGATTTTGAAATATAAACCTCTTTTAAAAATGACATGTTTTAATAAAGAAAAATTGGGTTGTTACACTGGCATACTATTCCAGTCCACTACGGCCACCCAGACAAGCCCTTAGAATAAGGTTAGTCATCACTGCACTAGGACTATTGCGGTAGATGACAGCTCGTCCATCCTTCGACATGACTATGACCTTCTTCAGGTGACATTCAACAGTCGCCCTGTGCTCTCTTAGCCAGCCCATGCCTAAAATCACATCAAACTGACTCATCGGCAAGATAACCAAGTTTGCAAAAAACTTGTAGTCATCAATAATCACATTGACTGCACTACACACAGAGAACACTCTACTTTAGATGCTTAGGGGAGTGCTAAGAATCAATAGAGATTCCATCTCCTCCACTGAAAAATCCAAAACTGACGCAAATAAAGAAGAAATAAAGGAGTGCATCGACCTAGTATCAAACAACACTCGTACAAAAGAGTGAGAAATAAGAAGAGTACAATCAACGACACCTTTATCCTCCTGACTATAGAAGTACTTGGTCCCTCCTACTACGTATGCCTACCTAGAGACCTTCTCCTTGCCCTTTTGGCCCTTCCCACGGCCACCCTTGGTAGACCTAGGACCCACAACACTTCTCTAAAAAGACTGTTCATTGAACTCACTAGACCTCTTCTATGAGTAAGAACTAGACTGGCAGATTGGTTGATACCTAGTCAACCTTTGAAAATCTAGACTGGTTAGCTAGTAAGGGGCATAATAGATCAGTCGGGGCCCTGTTGGCTTCTGGGGAGTAAAAATCATTTGTCCTTAATACTGTTGGAAGGATGACCTACCAAAACGACATCTATCCTTGTGAGTACTCTGAGTAACAATGCCCTAGGAAGAAAAGAAGGACTGACATGGCAGGTGTTGCTGCTGGTTCTGCGGACAGTTCCTTTTCAAGTGCCTTGGCTATCCACATGTATGGAAGGTGTATGAGCTATACTTGCCACTACTGGCACTTGGGGTCAAACCTTTTCTAGACCCCTATCCCTAGAAATTTGATTGATTTTTTTTTGTTGCATTCCTCTCCTTTTTCTCGGCTTGTTTCTCTTGAAAGTTCCCATAGTTGGCATCAAAGACCCTCTTTATCCTCTGGGCAGCCTAAAAAAACCTCTAAGAGAATATTGTACTGCATGACAATTACACCATGTTCTAACTTTGACCTCAGACCCTGTTGGAATTCCACTATCTGAGCTTGCTCAAAAACTCCCTTGGAGTAGGGTAAAAGCTCATAGAACCAATCATAGTACTCCATCACTATCATAGATCCTTGGGCCAAGTCATTGAAGGCCCTCGTGATCGACTTGTGATGACTCCTACTATTGTACAATCCCCTGAACACCTTTTTGAAGTCCTTCTACTCTATGGACTACTCATCAAAGCTCGAACGCACTGCATTCCACCAGCTCAATGCTAACCTCTCCAGGTAATGAGTAGCAATCCTAACCTAGTTCTCGTATGGAATTTGAAGAGACTCGAAGTTCTTCTCCATTTTTGGAGCAAATTCTCTACCTCCATCGGGTTGCCACCACCCTCAAACATAGACGGGTTTAGCCCAGAAAACTCCAAAAAATAAGCCATCTAACCCATATCAGGTTTCTATACAGTACGACTACTTGAAAGGTTTCATAGGGCCTCAATCATAGTTGCAATAGGGTCAAAGCTGCTCTCTTAGGGCAGGTTACAAGGATTCTTCTTCAACATCTCGACTATTATGAGAAAAGAATTTCACTTAGAAAATTTCTTATGCATAGTGGACAATGCACTATCAAATTCTCTAGAAATCACTATTAGAAGTTAGTGGAACCTGACCTTGATACCAATTTATTTTTGTCACGACCTAGAAGAGGGCCTAACAGAAATGTCAGGTTGAATGACTCGATCCTCGGAGAAAGTTCGATCACCAAGCTCAAGGCTTGGTTCAATGCAGAATACTTGAACACAAATCAAAGTCATAGTTCACACAAAATGGATCTTGATCCATATAGTGATTACAAGCAATAATAGCAAGAATACATTAAATACTATGCATGAAATCCAAAACCCAAATATTTTCCAATCATTCTTTTACAAACCCAAATTAAATGTAGAAGTCCTTACCATAAAACAAAGATAAAATACTCATAGAAATTAAGGGAAACAAGAAGTCTGCCACCCAACAAGTACTCCTGATTAGCTTTGCCTTCACTTAGGATGGATGGGGTCGTTAGCGTGATTGACTAACTCAGTAGGTAGTTTATACTAAATGCAAGCAAATAAAACTGGTTTTACTTTTCACATCAAAATTATGATCAACACATTTTTGTGTATGGATTTAAATTATTTTTAACTTTTTAAGAAACAAGCCCCACTGACCATTGATTAGCAGTCAAAAAACATTGTTGTATACATAGATAGCTAATATCAAAATAGCTCCATCAGATTTCTCTTAGTAAAACAAGTCTCTGTAAAAAGGAGGATCACTTAAAGACTCCTTCGTTTAAATGCGCAGAAATGTGGCGACCGTTTCCAGGTGAACCTCATGAGCCAGAAACGGAAAAGTGACAGCAATTCGAAGATCTAGTAGCATCATCTGGGTTGCCAGCGAGCAAGACTTAGCGACGACACAACACATAATAACAAATAACCAATCATACCCTGATCAGGTTTAGAGATTCAAAATCCAATGAGCACATCATCACCATTGTATTACCCATTTTCACTTATCACACAAACAAAATATCTTCACGTAGTAGAAGATGTGTAGGAATAGCCTCATGATACTTTGACACCATGACTGTTCAAAGTATCAAGGATTCATCCTCCCATATACGTAACAAAACAATCTATGAATACAATGCAAGTGAAGATAAATGTGTAAAACTCATGTTTACGTATATAATATAAAAACTGACATGTTGTCGAGTAGTCTTTGTCCGATTTTCATGCGTAAGAACCTATAAAATAAGGTTTTGAAAACCATGGTGTGATGAATTATAAAATCTCTACCTCAATGACAGTCTCCCATTTTACAAGTAGGAGTAGCAACCTCAAGTATTGACATGTAATTCATAAACTCGAGCGAGTCTAACATGTCAAAGGTCAAGAATTCCCATCAATAAATCATAGGAGAATGGGAATGGGTCCTATGACGAGACTAGGAATCCAAAAATGTGTAAAGATGCAAAAATGAACAAAATTACAATGTGTTGTCGACCAAGGCACCGTAGATGTCAACCAGGCACTATAATGGTCAACTTGGGCACTTCCACAGTTGACCCGTTCAAGCTACGATCAATGCAACAATTGACCCCTTTCTAGTCACAGTTAACGTCGAACCAACTTAAACTTGCCAAAATTTTAAAGCCGTGGTTGATCAGACATGACCAGAGGCTAACCAAGTTGACCTTCTAGCTCAATTTCTACGATAGAAACATGCCGTTTCCTCCGTTTTTTGTCTCCAAATGGCCAATACACCTGTATAAACCATAAATCTACCCAAACATTGCAATGATATCTCATGGATTCAAGTTATCAAACAAATCTAAAACCAATATATATCCTAAATTTCAAACTCAAAAACAAAAAGGAGGAGAGACTTATCCACGAAATGTCTTCACAAAGGTTGAAGATCTTGATGCTGCGAACTTAAAATCGAATCACAAATCCTCATTTGTACACTTCGACCTCTCTCTCTCTCTATCTCTCTCTCTCTCCCTCCCTCCTTTCTCCTTGTGTAGGCTGAGTATAGGGGACTGAGGGTTACCCTCATTCCCTTCTATTTTATTTAATAAAATTAGATTTTTTTTTTCATTTAATATATTTATGCATAATATAATATATATTAAATACATCTCTTTTCTAAATTTTTATATTTCGGAACATCAACCAAACTTCGTCCCAAGGAAATTATCATTCATTGTACTAATTTCTTCAATTTATTTATCACTCGATAACACTCAATTTTACCAGTTTTATCAATTGACAGAAAAATTCACACGTGGCCCTTATGCGACAAAACGGGTCAACTCTAAGCAACTTGAACAAATATAACGCGAAAAATTTACATGTGAAATTTATTATTATAAAATTTACTGTTTTTACAGGCTGGATATTATTGATGATTTGTCGATGGATTTTCTAAAATAACCATGTCATTAACAAGATTGGCAAAGAAAGATATAAAATTTGAGTGGAATGATAAATGAGAAGTTGTAACGAACCGGTTTTTCATAAATCCTTTAACATGCAAGAAATTTTGAATTTTTCTTTTTAGAACAAGTCAAAGCGCGCCTAAACTGGACCGCTATCAACCGTTCCTTAAACTCGATATGAAAATCCCGTTAATAAAACTATGCGGAAGCGTTATGAAATCATTTGTTTAAAACCTTGCGGAAGCGTAAATATTCTAAAAGAAAGAAACTAATAATTTAATTACAAATTGGAAAACTTAGTTTAATTACAACTTAAGAAGCTCAACTTAATCAACTATCTCCCTTTGTACCCTTTTTATGCCCGGCCAGCCACGAAATCCCTCGCGCGTGCAAACCTATCATCTACTGTTTTTATTGTTTGTTTGTCTTTTCTTTACTCCTATCTGTGCATTTATTCCACGTACGCTTATCTACATCTACACCACAAGTAACTGTAAGCCTGAAGGCTTAGTAAGGAAAAAGGGTTAATGCAATTATGACATGCCTCTCTTTAGTTCTTTTCGTTAAGTCATTCGTTTACTTATTATCTTTTATTCATTCATTCATTCGTTCGTCGAGTTAGTCTCCTGTGTGCATACTCGTTGCCAGACTACAACTAGCCTCCTGTGTGCATACTAGCTGCTAAGCTACATCTGAGACTCCTATGTTCATACTAGCTACCAGGCTAGGGGCTGACCTCCTGTGTGCATACTAGCTACTAGGCTACTCACTAGTCTCCTGTGTGCATACTAGCTGTCAGGCCAGACCCGACTCCCTATTTATTCTACCATTCATTTTTAACATTTTCCTCACTCCATACATGCGTCCTATTCTTTTCTATTAACATGATGCATGAACATACATTCTTAACCTAACATGATGCATGATGCTTCACCAACTAACATTCATAGTAATTGAAGTGCGCGTTACATAAAAGTAAATGGAATTGAAATTAAACTGAATTTAAAAGCGCATATAAAGAATAGCAATAATTGAAGGCGCACATTAGAGAACAATTATAATTAAAAGCGCATACAGAAAACAAGTATGATATCGAGTCTAAACAGCGAAAGAACAATAAACTAAACATGCTCAGCAAGATAAGATAATTATTCTAGTTCTTTAGTTCTCTAGCCTAGTTAACTTTCTAGTCAATTTACATGCTTCCTACATGTATTATTCTAAGTGATTATCCTGAATAGTTATCCTAGGTGAGTTACATGCTCGAGACAATTTCAACTATTAAGCTAGTTAGTTATTCTAACTAATTACATGCTCAAGGGTTGATTACATGCTTTTATCATAATTAATTATTGTAATTACTTAGTATGCTCAAGGAAGATACGATTAGTGTAACGACCCGATGTTTCGTAAATCCTTTAAAATGCGTGAAAATTTGAACTTTTGTAAAATTCTTTTAAAACAAATTAGAGTGCGACGCTAAACCCGAACGCTACTAACCTTTCGTTAAAATCGTTATGAAAATCAAATTAATAAATTGCGGAAGCGTTATAAAATCATTTGTTTATAGCATTGCGGAAGCGTAAATCATTAAATGAAAGGACCAAACAATTAAATACTGCGTTTGAGAAATGAATTCTAACAATTAAATACAATTTATTTCAACCATTTTCTCTTCTCGCTCTAGCCTGGCCAGCCATAATCTCGCTCGTGAAAATCCTTCATCCCTGCTTCCTTATCTGTTTATTATCTGCTTATTATCTGTTCATCATTTATACCTACACCACAAGTAATACGTGAGCCTAATGGCCCAATAAGGAAAAGGGTTTATGCTTATGACTCTCTTTAGTTCTTTCTGGAGTGGGTACTGCCCCAAACCAATCTTCTCATTATGTTCATTGGGTAGGGTAAATCTTTGTTGGCTTCAACCACCTAGAGTAGACAGTCTCGCAGTTCCGACAAGGGCAAGGTAACGTTTTCTTTTATAGTTTTGTTTAGGTTAACGAGCTTGTTTAGTTTATTATTCATTCGCTGTTTAAATTCGATATTATACTTGTTTTTTGTATGTGCTTTCAATTATAATTGTTGTGCGCTTTCAATTACTATTGTTCATTATATGTGATTTCAATTATAGTTACTTTGATTTCAATGTGCACTTCAATTATTGTTAATGTTACGCTATAATACATCATGCATCATGTTAGGTTGAGAATGTATGGTCATGCATCATGTTAATAGAAACCAATAGGGAGTGCCGCCCAGGGGGTGATACTCACATATACATTATGTGAGGAAAAAGAATTTAAAGAAGAAGAAATAGGGAGTTGGGGGATGGTAGGGTAAGTACGGATCAGCCAAATAACTGAAACATGCTTGTAATTTGTAATTTCTTATCCTAGTTGATTAAGAATTATTTTATTCTAATTGATTAAACATGCTATACTTTAATAGTCTAGTTCAATTAATTAACTAAGCATGCTCAGATAAGTTGGTTAAACATACAAAGATTGAACATACGATCATAATTATAAATCATTGTCCTAGTTAATTACATGCTCAGATCTAGTTAATTACTCTAACCATTTTACATGTTCGACTAATTAGTTAATATGCTTGAATTGATTAACCTGCTTAAATCGGTTAACACACTTAAGTTACAATTAACGTGCTTGTGTCTAATTCATTAATCTAGTTTAGTCAATTGCTCTAGTTAATTGACATGCACCAAGAATTAATCAAGGAAATTAAACATACTCAACTAATTAATTAACATGCTTGTTTTGTTGATCATTCTATTTAGTTAACTACTCTAATTATTTGTCATACATTAAGAAATGATTAAGTCACTTAAACATGCTACACTAGTTAATATTAACATGCTCATCTAGTTAGTTAATTAACATTTTCAAGAGTTGATTATATGCTTTTATCCTAGTTAACTAATCGTGCTTAGGTTTAGTAGACAATAGCATGCTAAAAACAAGTAATTATAAACAAAGTCATAAGCAATACCAAGAAGACAATAACAAAGGTAATGTAAAAACATCCATTCACATAGTCAATGAAACCTTTAATTCGTTCTTCTTTCATCCTTTCCATTCCTTTCTAGCAACGTAAAGCATCTCCATTATTTTTAAATAAGGTAAAGCATAATAAGGGAAATTGCAACGAGAGACAATATAACCCTATTAAAGGAAAGTGCGGAAATGAGAGATGTACAAAATATTTACAAGGAAAAATAACATATTATTATAAACCTAGTTCATTACATGCTCAAGAAAGAAATTCGGTTATTACTTTAGTTAATTGTTCTACATGATTACATGCTCGAGAAAAGATTACGATTATAGTTCTAGTTGGTTACCTTAGTTCGTTAGCATGCTCAACTTCTAATTAAGTTAATCGATCTAGTTAATTATCATGCTCAAATCTAATGAATTACTCTAATACATTAACATGCTCAAGGACTTTAGATTAGTTGATTAATTAGTTAAATCGGTATCACCTAGTTAATTAGTGATCCTAATCAGTTTCATGCTTAAGGAAAGGATTACAATTATGCTAGTTAATTACACACATACTTAAGTAAATTAAACATGCTCAAAAAAGGATTTCAATTATGATTCTCAGTTTAGTTATCCTAATTCATTAACATGCTCAAAAGGTTATAAACAACAATTAATTAGTTTACAGGCTTTGATTAACTAATTAGTTCACATGCTTATATTAATTATTTAACCACTAATTATACAACTAATAAAGCATGCTCAGATTAGACATGATGTTATCTAAGTTAATTACATGATCAGTATTAAGCAAATATACAGTAAGTGAAGGGAGGTTTATACCTGGAGGGGGAACACACTGTACACGTAACACAGAAATCATCATCAACTTCCTAGCTAACAGTTATAACCTAAACTGAAGTAATGGAATTTGTAGTAAAGGAAAGTGTAGGAAGAAACTATACAGAAATCTACACAATATCAACCAAGAAAATAACGATAGTATATCATCCAACGAAAGCAACACTACTCACGCACTCTACTTGCGGTGTAGGGACTCCAAATGGCCAAGACACACCCAAGTTCCTTACGTCAACTTGATGAACACTACACTCACGTAGGAACAGCAGCTCCAGCTCTCACGGCAGTTCTAGCTTCAAGCTTCACGGAGAACATTCCGACACCCAGCTCACAACATCTCCTTCTTCAGCGCACAACTCCCCCACCTTAGCATGCACCTCACTTCACTCTGAATCTCACCCACTGGAAGCCTTTTCTCACGTTGGACCCTCTCTCTCACTCTTTGGAACTTCTCCCCGCAAGAAGGAAGAAAAATGTTGTGATGAAGGGAGGGGAAAGGAGGTTTATACTTGGAGGGGGAACACACTGTACGCATGGAGGTGGGTGTAGGGAGACAAAAATCCTGCTGGTCGGCCACAGTCATGTGATTTTGTCTCGAGAGGTGGCGATTTTATTGGTTGGGCGTCGCTTTCTCCTGATTTTAAATCAATTTTGTCGCTAATCTGCGAGGATTCAGATGAGTGCGAATGAGGTCTTCATGTCAATAAGACTAAAATGACGCAGTCTAAAATGAGGCTTCGGACAAGAGGATGTATCCCAATTCTACCCATATCGTCCAAATTAAGAATTCAGACCCGAAATGGCGTTCGAGATAGCATTTGTGTGCGTCCAAAATCATCCAGAATTCAGACAGATTCAAAACTATAACGTCCGCCTACATCCACACGTCTGGGGTCATCCGAAAACCCCAGCAGGCCAATTAGGACAGGAAATTGCATCCTGAGTCGTCCCAATACACGGGCGATGTTCCAAAACGTTTGCGAACGACATAATTCGTCCGCAGCGTCATCCGCAGGAGTCCGAAAAGGCCCTATACAGCTTTTTTTCACGTTTTCTCACTTAACTCCTATCCCATAACACTTTTCCCCTAATTACATGTCATAAAATAACACGTATAAATACGCAAGGTGATATCCTCCACACTCCATCATTCAATCACATCGTGTATACGGGGAAAATGTTACCGGGCATTCTCCTCGACTTAACACTCTGAAACGTCCTTGGTAATATACTAATAGTTGACCTACTTAAAAAGTCAGGGTGCTCCAATTAGCATTCTAGTTAGTTATCCTAATTGATTTATGTACTCAGGGAAGATACGATTAACATTCGAGTTAGTTGTCCTAGTAATTTATCATGCTCTTACAATAGTTGTAATTGGAATTCTATTTGATTAACCTTTAAACATGTTGGACCTAGCTAAGTTAATAGGCAAGCTAATTAGCAGGCTTAGCAAATTAGTAATAATTAACGCAATTGGTTTAATTACATGCTTAAGTTGATTAATGTACTTATGTCTATTTGCATGCTTAAGTCTAATTAGATTGTTTACATGCTTAGATTAGCTAATTAGTTAACATGCTTAATTGATTAACAATTAACTATGATTAGCAAATAAACATGCTAGTTATTTACTAATTAAACATACTTAAGAGTCAAGTACATGCTTTTATCCTAGTTACTTAACGTGCTCAAGGTTTAGTCATTAATTACAACTAGCTAATTATTTAACAGGCTTATATTATGCTAATCAATTACATGTTCAAGTATTTATTACTAATTAAACAACTAGTTAACATGCTCAAATTAGTTATTTGACAACTAGTTATTAGTTAAGCATTCTAACGGTTAGTCGATTCTCAATTAGTTAACTGGTTAACGAAACATGCTTGATTTGTTAATTAAAACATGCTCATACAATTGTTAAGACATATATTCAGATTATAGAAAGGGTTTATAGAACAATATATGCACGGAACCATAGGATGAAAGTAAACATCAAGAAATTAATGAAAACGGAACATTTGAGGAGACCCCTAGCTCATTCGTACTTCTCAGTTCTTCATTCTACTCACATCCTTCACACAATAAACATTCACGGCATTGGCTTCTATCAATAAAACTTTTACCAAAAAAGAAATGAACTAATAACACAATAACAGAGAACCAAACAACAAAACCATCAACGAAGAAGCACAATACAAGAAATAATAACCATAGATCATCCAGGGAAACTAACACTACTCTAATACAGATTATCATTCAAGAAATAACAACCACAGATCACCTTATCATCTAACAGTTAGCTAACTGCAATACAACAAGGAAATCCCAGGACACTATAATTCTATAGAGCAGCAGTAAAACCATCAACAACAAGGAAATAACTCACACACACCCACTTGTGGTGCAGGGCCTCCACATGGCCAAAACATCCCTAATCCCTTACCAATTTGATGAACTAAAATCAAGGACAACACTCTTCATGCTCCCTCAGCTCACGGTTCTAGCAGCTCTAGAAGGGCAGCAGCTCACTCACGGTTCATAGCACACACCTCACAAATTTACCCACACTAGTTAACACACTACCCCCATTCTCTCATCACACACCATAATTCACTCACTAGCTAACCCACACACTCACTCACTCACAGAGAAACTCACACGCAGGGGAGGGAGTGCTCCTCGTATAAAGGGGAAGCTGAAGGCTAAAAATGAGAGAGATGGCAAGGGAGAGGGACACCATGATGGCTCCAGGTAGGGAGAGAGGTCAGCTACAGGCATAGGGAGGCGATTTTCGTCACCTAGGATGGGGGAAGATCGATTCTCATCAATTTTCTAGGATTTTCTATGATTTTCCATCATTTTGTTCTTATTTTATTCGTAGGTTATGGGCTAATTCAGACAGGTGCAAACGCATTGGTCTCCTCCGCATTCGTCTGCAAGGCTAAAATATTACAGGCTAAAACGAGGCTTCGGACGGGAAGATGCGTCCCCGTCCTAATCGTACCGTCCGCAGGCGGCATTCGGACGCCAAATTGCATCCACACATGGCGTCTGCATGTCGTCCGAATGTGTCCTAAAATCGAATAGGGGCAAATCGGACGAAGCCTCAACTCATCCGCAGCCATCCAGACTCGTCCAAAACTGTCCAGGTTTAGAAAATATTCAATGAGGACGCAATTCCTCTCATCCGCATCATTCAGACTTCGTCCGCAACTTCACTGCATTGTGAAGTCAGGAAGCAAAATCACGTCCCCATGTTGAGGGTGACGTGCAATGCTCTTGAAGACGACACTTCTCGTCTGCAAGGTCGTCCGCATGCGTCCAGAAGTCGATTTCCAGACAAATCAAGATGCGAATCCTCGTCCTTGAGGCGTCCCAAGCGTCGGGGACGTTACGTAATGCACTTGCGGATGACATAATGCGTCTGCAGTGTCATCCTCAGGCATCCGTAAATGCCCTGGACAGCCTTTCCTTGCATTTCTTTAACTTAACTCCTATCCTGTAACAATTTCTCCATAATTAGCCATCATAAAATGACACATATAAATAGGCAACATAATGTCCTACTTACCCCTTAGTCCCTTAATTACATCACGTACACGGGAAAAACGTAATAGAATACCCTTAGACTTAACGTTCTAGAACGCCCTTGGTAATACCCCGATAACTATCCAACTTAAAAAGTCGGGGTGTTACAGAAGTAGCATTTCAACTTTTGAAAAAGTAGTTAGTGTACCCACCTATCCTTATAATTCCATAAAGTGGAAAATGATATGTCGTATATTGTGATGCATCCTTATAAGGACTGAGTTGTGTATTAATGCAAAATGAAAAGGTGATTACATATGGTTCTAAGCAGTTAAAGTGTAACACTCCGTGATGTAAATTCTTTTTTTTGCATTTTTTTAAAATCCAATAAATCATATAAAAATAGTGCCTTTAAAAAAATACATTAGAAGTCTTAAAATAAATCTCATTTAAAATTTAAACATAGTAATATCCAACATAAAATAAACATAAATATTTGTAACTTAAATTCAAACAGTTAAAAACATAATTAAAAATAAAAAGGTCTTTCATTTGTAATATGTTTTTCTCAAATAATCACCCACTGGTCAATTTCACTCAAACAACGCTTTATCTTAACCTGTGAGAATTCTCCATCAATTGCATTGTTCATTCGTTCATATCCTTAGGTTTCTCAATAAGATCATTATCATCTACATCACAAAGTTCATCTATAAACCTAACACCCAGTAAGATATGCATATAAACATAAATATGAGATGCAATTTTTTGTAAGAACATGTATTTTTGTTTAACGTCTTTTTTTCTTTCTTTTCTTGTCTTTATATCATTCTTTTGTTCTTTCCTTTCATTAACATTAGGATGCGATACCAAAGCCTCAATCATTGGGGAACTAGTCCACCAAAGCCTCAATAATTTGGGGATAATAAACCCACCAAAGCCTCTAATCACTGGTGTAATGCCCCACATTATTAAAACATTTTTCTTTCTTTCCTTTTTTTAGCCATATAAAAAAAATTTCTTTAATTTATTGAAACGTGTGTGAAGAAAACAGATCAGAGTAATTAAGCAGAATAATTTCAAAGCATAGTTTTAATACTTTAAACAAAAGTCCATTGTCTTACAAAATGTTTGCTGAATTTAAAAGCATAATTAATTGTTCAAAATAACTAATATTATTTTCCATGAGCCATAACTCTCAAGTCGAACCTAGCTAATAACCCAAGAGCTCAACTAGTAATGTCTCCTCCTCCACATCGATAACACTGATATCATTACAGTCACCTACATCACGGGTAGAACAATGGGTCTAATGCTCAACAAAAAATAGAATGAAATGCAATGCTCATGTTTATGCGTGCTTATGTAGTTTGTCTCAGAAAAGAACATATCTTTTCTATCTTTACATTTTGTTACCCGAGAAAGGATACATCTGTTGGTCCTCGTGGCATAACCCTAACTCCATCCCTACATGGGCGACCTATTCATCTAGGGTGTAGCCACCTATGACCGTCACTAATCTCTTCGATCCAAGCGTTGGGGATTTCTTGAACAAGAGAAGGGATACATCTATTGGTCCATGTGGGCTTAACCGATACTCGGTCCCTACTTGGGACGAGCTTTCCATCAGGGGTGTTACCACCAAGGACCGTCACCCATCTCCTGAACCCCTACACGCCTATTTACATTTATTCATTCATTTCATTAAACATGTTGTGCATATGTCAACGTTTTCATAAGCCCTACTCATGATGCATGAATGTCATGTCATATTCAGTCCACAACAATATACAGAATATACAAAAGAAACATAATATAAAAGTAGTGATATAACAGTTCATGCTTAAACTTAAAACTTTCCATTTCTATCATTAAGCATTTTATCTAGAATTTATAAGAACAATTAAGAGGACTATCAAATTAAACTAAACATTTGTTAACAGAGAACAATTTATATATTAATTAATAGAGAACAATTTGTATATTAATTAACAAGGAGTAATTCATATTTTAATTTCACAGAGGGCCATATTTTAATTTTCAGAGAACAATTTATGCTTTAATTAATTGATAGAGAGCAATTAATTAAAAGAAAGCTATTCATGCATATGTTAACCGAGAGCAATTCGTAGAGCAATTCATGGAACCAAGATATGACCAATGCTAACAGAGTAAGGCAAAGTCAATTTCCAATGTAGAGTAAAAAACAATATCATTTATAGTAACCAGCAGGCTTTTCTAATTTCAAGGAATAAGCCAACATAATTTCTAATAAATCTTTTTTAAATCCCCAAAAAGACAGTGAATGATTTAGTCAATATATGAGTTCTCAGACTTCAACTAAGGCAATGAACAATTTATCAATGTGTGAACACAATCTTTAAAAAGTGCAGAACCATTCTCTATCATCTACCCTCACATTTCACAGAACAATAATCACAAAATATTATCCAGTAATTTGTCCAACTATAAATGGCAGTAGCTAACAATCCAACAACAACAGAGCAATGCTTCAAGAAATTCTAATTTCTCATGGTTAACAACAATTACCAAGCATTTTCCAAGTTATCCATCAAACTATAATTAACAGAAATTAAAATCATCTAACAATAGACGGAGCACTCTTCACAGCAATTAACCAAGGCAGACAATGAAATCCTATGATGTAGGACCTCCACTGGCCAACTACATCCCATTTCGTACCTCCTGGAGAATTTCTTTTCTACCGAACCTCTCCTTCAAACCAACAGCAGGAAGAAAATAGAAGCCCTCTCACTCACGCACGCACTTCCTTTTTTTTCTCTTCTCACTCTAGTGCCCTTTTTGTTTATCTTTTCTCTCATCTGATTTTCCCTTCTCTCTTATGCTTTCTCAAAAAAATAGAAAACCATTCTGCTTTCTTAAAAGGAAAGAAACCAGCGTCCTTTCCTTCCCTTAATCTCGTGTCTCTGTCTTTATTTTATTCAATAAAGTATCATAAAGTGCAAAGGAAAAGCAAGCACGTTTGTCTCTTTGGAAAAATAGACATAAAGTAATTGGGAAAACACCAAAATGTCCACTAGAGAAAGCTTATTTTTTCGCAATTCTGCTTGGGACCAGTTGATTGGAATAGTAGACCTAAAATTTCCGATTGATAGGAATAGTCAACCTGTCTAACAACAACTTCATTTTCTCAAATTTACATGGGACCGGTTGATAGCAATAGTAGACATGAAATTTGAGGTTGATAGGAATAGTCAACCTATCCCACACGATACACATTTTTGTCAAACTGCTCTTCTCTGTAGTCCAATTTCTTAAATAATTTATACTTCCTTTTTAATTAATCCTCCTTAATTCTTCACTTCTTCTAGATCATTCCCCATCTTAATTCATCCCATAATATTTCTTCATAAATGTACTATACACAATTACGGAACATGTTTTCTTTTATCAAAATATTTATTCTGTAAAATCTTTTACATAATGCACGGGGTTTTATCCTGGTATTACAATTGGTGTCGAATTACCAAAGCCTCTTACGCATTTTTCTTTTCATCCTTTCTCTTTCTTAATGAAAATATGTATGCATGAAAATCTCTTTGAGTAAAAAAAAAAATAATTTTCGTGGTGCATGAAACATACATGTGACACATAATAACAGTCTAGCATACATGCACGTAATAACAATAAGCATATCATCGAACAATGTCTCAAATGTAAATAGTAACCAGCAAGTAGTAAACATATCATTTTGCAACGTCTCATGAATTAAATATAATCAGGCCCATCATCATGAACAAAACATAAACATCCTTGGTCAATGTTCACATAAACAAAATATAAACATATTCTCGGTCAACATTCACATAAACAAAGCAAAAACATATTCTTGATCAACAACCATTAGACATCATAAATAGAACAATTATCATAAGCATAAATACCCTAGAACTTTATGATGCAAGCTAAAATTCAAATGCATGCAAGCATCACTTACCTGAAGTTCTTAGTGGAATCTGTAGTATGAAACTTTCTTTTAATTGATTACCTCCCTTAAAATTAGAAAGAAGAAGAATCGGGTTAACAGTATAGAAAAGGTGAAGCTTTTGCACTCTGTTTCAAATTCTTAAAAACAAATCCCTTAATTCGTTGTTCATCACCATCAACCATCAACTTTCATGAAATTCTAATTGTAGAAAACACAATGCCAGAGAGCTTAAGATAAATCTTCTCGACTCCGCAGCTCAAAAGTGATTAAGGTTTCGCCCCCAACCTTTATATTTACAGACCGTCAAGTCTATAAATCCCACTAAAGAAAATCATGTGGATAACGCTACTTAACATTATTGTTTCCTTATTAATCTGAGAATCAAATTGTGGCTCACGGATTCTGTGAATATCATGTTTTGGATTTGTTCGTAGTTACAGCAGACGTGTGAGCTTCCTTTGCAAAAATCTTCTTGTCATTATCTTCCAATAACAATTTGCCACGTACACATTTTTCTCTTACTTTCATGGACACCAATGCTTTTGAGGATACTTCATCTCGTGGATCTCTCGTAATGCTTATTCTTTCACAGATATCTCTCCTGGAGACGCCAATGCTTTCACGGATACAAACATTTTTGTGATATTAACTGTTCCTCACAGTTTCTATGATTCAAACGATGACGTTCTGTACCTTACTTATCCACCACAGACGCATTCCTTTCCCCAAAGCCTTATCATCAGTGGATACTCAACCTAAATGACAACGTTCTACTCAATTTACTTATTCCCTGCAGACGCATTCCTTTCTATGAACACAACTTTTTCATATTATCGGAACTAACTATCTGCCACGTATGTATTTCCTTCCCACATACATCTTACTTTCGCGAATGCTAATGCTCTTATGGATCCTAATGATTCTTCTATGGAAACCAATTCTCCACATTGTCTGCCAATAGTTGTCAGCCATGTATACAATTCCTTTGTAGACAACACACTTTCTTCGACACTAACGCTCTCTGCAAATCCTTACACTTCTACGGATACAACCCTTCCCCAAATGCTTCTACGGACTCATTCCAATCTACGGGCACCCTTACATCGATCCTATACGCATTATTTTTTCTTAATTCTCTACACATCCAACTTTCCTTAATTAATAATTCATCTATGGATATTTTTACCTTATTCTTTTGAATTTCTTTTTGCACCCGCTTTTCTAATTCCTTAATTTACATAATAAATCATATATTTTATAAAAACAAAATCATTCACTCTAGCTTTCATAATACCATAACTGACTTAATAAATCTCAAATTTAATATAATTCTTCAAATGTCTCAATAATTATTCCATTTAAATTCTAAAATGTCTTATTACATCTAAAATTATTCCTGTAAATTTTTCGGGTGTAACATAAAGTCTCATGAACAAAATTATCCTGTACATGACCTGGAATTAGCTGCACTAATTTTTTGCTTTAAAACATTGGAGGTATTATTTATATGGTGAGATTTTTTAAGTGTTTTCAGATCATAAAAGTTTGAAATATTTGTTTACTTAGAAAGATTAGAATCAAAGACAAAGACGTTGTGAGTTATAGACTGGATTATGTGGATATGTTTAGCAATGCAGTTGTTGATTTAAATTTGGGAAATTTTGGTATGAAATAGTTTAAAGAGATGAGATTGAACCCTGTTTTGATTGGATCTGGATATTCTTTTACCTTGCTCATATTGACTAAATGAATGTCTCAAAAAATTGTAAAATCTAGTTATAATGACAAAGTGAAAATGCTTCAACTCAAACTTATATGCGTAATTCATAATTGAAATGGTTATGTTCGATCTCGTGTTATAATTCCTTGATTTATTTTGTGGCATTCATGCATCACCTTAGGATTTATGAAACTGTTTACATACTGTATGTCATCCTAAAAATTATGTAAATAAGCATGTTAGGGTTCAGGAGAATTAGGAATGGTTGTCGTGGTGACACCCCTATTGGAGTGCCTACCCCCACTTAGGGGGCACGAAGGCATAGATTAAGTCACGAGAATCGTAAGATTCTCTATTCTCTTGTACTGAAATCCCCAATGTCTTCAACAAAACAACTGGGTATGGCTTGTGGTGACACCCCGATTGGCGTGTTTCTCCGTAGGAAACATAGGTTAAGCCACGAGAGCAATTGACTTATCCATCGTCCTGAATAATAGATGAGATACAGATCTCCTCTATAATGCATCGTATGATCACACATCATAAGCATTGCATTTATTCTAATTCTTGCTGGGCGTTAAGCTCATTATTTTCCCCATAGTGTAGGTGATGATTTTAATGAAGAGTTTGTTCCGGTTGAGGAAGAGGCGTTCCAGGATGATCCCATGTGTTATAAGCCGATTTGACCTGCTGTGTGCGAATCACGTATTTGGGAAGTGATGGTATTTTGAGTGAGGGTTATTTTGGTAATTTCTATTAGTAGTGTTTTGAATATTTGAAATATTGTAATAGGGACTTGGAACTTTTGTTGAACACATCTTGGAACTATGTTTGAAATTTTATTAGTATTTCGCAAATGCTCACTCTGATTTCATTTCTTTTAAAAAAAACGGACTTCAAATATTAGATGAATAAAGCGGAAAATTTTATGACATATTTCTAAAAACTAGAAAAATAGTTTTTAAATTGACGGGGCGTTACAATGGGAGTTCTAGATTTCAAGGAAAAATGTTAGATCCGACCACTAGGCCATTGCACGAGAAAAACCTCTCAATCCCAGCTCGAAGTACGAGTAATGGCTTAAAGTAAAGTAATAAACAGATTAATGACTTAATAAACGGATTGGTTTGGGTGACCCCCATTCCAAAATGGACTAAAGAGTGGTATTCATATGCATAAAACCTTTTTTCCTTACTAAGCTTTCGGGCTTACAGTTGCTTGTGGTGTAGATGTAGGTATTGTACGTAGAGTAAACGCATGGACTAGAAGTAGCAAATGATGAGCAAAGATAAAGAATGAACAATAGTAAGCAGGGATGATGGATTCGCACGCACGAGGGATGCTCATGGCTGGCCAGGCATAAAGAAGGTAAAGGAGATAAGGTTCTAGTTAAGTCTTCTAAGTTGTTATTAACATAAGTTTATTTAAAGTATATTTAATTCGGTTAGTCCTTTCATTCAAATTATTAACGCTTCCGCAAAGTTTCTAAACGATGATTTTAATTACACTTCTGCTATGTCTTACAAAATGATGATTTTAATTAATTACGCTTCCGCATAAGTTTTACCAAATGAGATTTTATAACCAGTTTTACGAATGGACAGTAGCAATCCAGTTTAGTGTCGTACTCTGATACGGTTTTAAAAAGAGATTCCAAAGGCTTTAGAAAAATTTCAAATTTTAACGTATTTTAAAGGATTTACGAAAATTCGTGTCGTTACAGTCTTTGTAATAGTCGCTTCATCTTGGGCCAAGTTTGAACTCCCAATATTCCTTCCCTCTATTGGTTAAATTAAAGTTGTTCCCACCAAGCTGAAGCTCCCTTTTTAATTTATATGTCACTAGTTTGACTTGTTTTTCTTTCGAGATGTTTAAAAAAATAGAAAAAATTCTCAACTGTATGAACCCAATCTAAGAAGTTTTTAAAAATTTAATCGACCATCAAAAGTTGGTAAATCCATCTTCATATTGAACTCATGAGTGTCTGGTCATCAAGTGAAAAAGCGGTTTGTCGTAAAAACATTCCCTTCCTTTGACGAATAATTAATTGTCTGAATTGGTTACTGTCATAAATGTTCTCATTGACACCGCTCGGGATAGTTATCTAATAGATTTAATGGGAAAAAGGTAGTTCGTTCATTAGGGTTTTAAGTTGGGTGGATAGAAACCCTCGCTGCCTCGTGGAAAATTTTTCGAACTTACATTGGTTGCTGGCATCACCTCTATCATTGGCCAGAAACCCCCATCTGAAAAACTTATACATGAGAAAATATTTTCGTTATTTTTCTAAAAACATGATGCATGAACATGAAACCTACATGCAACTAAAACTCTATCTATCATTAACAAACTATCAGATCATCTAACCCTCGGATCAAACCTAAAATAATACCACAGATCGTCAATTCACAGAAAATCAAATCCCTAATATTTTCTAACAGATAATCAATTTCTCAAATTAACTATAACATAATCCAACAGAAGCAGCATAAAACTTTTTTCTAACTTAAACTTAGCATTCTGTGGTACAGTCCCCAAAGGGTGAAACACATGCAACATTTCTTACCTCTGAACCTTAGAATAAATACCAAGAGGATACTCTTACTCAACCCCTCTGTTTTTTGAGCCCTTTTGTCTCTGTAAGGAAAATGTTATTCTCGTGCTTTTCCTTCATATAGAATTTCTGCAACCATGAAAGTCCTCTTCCAATATAATAAACCAAGGACTTTATGCATTCTCCCACTCAGATGAAGAGTTATCATCGAAGTGAAGAGTCACTATTTTCTCTGTACTCATAAACTACGTTAAGATTCATCCTATCGATATCACTCCTTTGGCCGAGAGGTTACCACCTTTCATTTTCCAAATAATGTTTCTACAGCTAATACATGACCTAACGTCTATTTTTATCATCTAAATGACATTGCCTCTTCATATGCAAGTTACCTTCATCATCCAAAAGCTTCCTTAAAAATGATATTTTTTTCTGTTATGGAAGTCTACGCTTCCGCGATGGCTACATTTACATCTGCTGCAAATATTCCCAGTGAATATTTGCTTATTTTAGCGTAAGTCCGCCATTTAGCTTTCCCCACGTCCTTCTGTGGATGAAGATACTCTTATCCCAATGATACCATTTTATTTTCTCTTCTCGGTTTCCATGGACACATTCACTCATATGAATACACTCCCTTCCATAAAACAATGATGTTTGCTACCTGTTAACTTATTGTCGCGGACGCGGATACATACCTTAGCGCAAAATGATGTATTTTTTTTTTATTAGTTGACACATTCCTTTCTGCGACTTTCAATCCAACAGTCCATTATTCACCCACTCTTCCCATCTGATGACCCTCTCTTATCCTGCACTTCCACGACATTCTTCCTTTCTACAATAACCATCAGCTCTCTCAATCCTTTCATCTAATGACCCATCTCTCTCCCGCTATAGAATCTTTCTTCTCTGGCAGGAGCATCTTTCCCTATCACCTTCTAATCCAACAATGCTTGTTTCACCGCACCTTAGATCCAACGATCCATTTTCTCAAGCTCTTCTTTGCGACATTTTCTCTTTCCGCTAGAAATCCTACTCCTCCCATGGAAGCATCTTTCTTCAATCCGACGGCCATCAACTTTCTTGATCCTTTGATCTAATAGCCGATGCATCATCCGCTCTTCCTAGAACATTTCTGCAGATCTGTTTGCTCCGAGAACTCCTAGCCAAACCTCTACATTAAAAATAACACGTGAGCTATACAAACCTTTGTCTAGACCATCGATCATCCAACTATTTATATAATCCATCCATTTCCTTAATTAAATGACTGTCATCCTCATCCACTCTCTCATCACACTATCCATATTTCGTCTACCACTTCCTTTTCCTTTTATCTTCTTGTTGCAGACACTTACTTTTCCTCAAACAAGCACACCAATCCTCGTGCATGAAACTTCCCTTCTTTGATAATTTTAATATTCTTATAATTTCCATACTTATTCCTTCACTGCGGTGATGCATACTCACATGCTTACCTCCTTTTTCCCGGATATACACCCATCTGTTACACTTATTTACCAACATTTTGGACAACTCCATAATTATACTTACATTTTGGCACTTAATAACTTTTCCAACAATAATATAATTTTCTCAACAACAATATGTCCAACTTGATTCCTGCTACACAAAATTCAATTGAACCCTTAAATTATTGTAATTCCAAAATGGGGAAAATCCTAGGATATTACACTCAGGGTTGTGTGGTTGTGCCTCTATGCACCGTGGCAGCTCTTGCTCGGCCATCCTCCAGGTCAAATTGTGGCCTTAGGTTGTCCTCAGGCTCAACTAATGGTCATGGCCAGCTGATCTGGCCATGGCTGGCAACTGGCGGAGTTTCTTATTGGGTGGTTATCCTTCTCAGCCATATTAGGGTTTACCAATGTAATTTTTTGGCTTTATTTTTCTCAGTGCTCATCATCTTCTCTACTCTTGTCTAATTCACAAAAATCAAATTTTTGAGTCCTATGATGTTGTCATTCCTCCTTAATCACCACAATTATCATCTGTAGAAGAATGCAAAGGGTTTTGAGAATTTCACTATTCTTTCGATCGATTTTTTCAAATCGTTGATCCATGATCTCAAATCCTTGATCAATGATTTCAAATCACTGTTCATTGTCGGTGATTTGTTGCCCACTTTAACTTTTGTCAACCATCAAGTCAAGGTGAAAATTCTTGCTCTGATATTAATTTGGTGCAACAAAAGTTTTGTTTTGTAATCGAAACAGGAAATTAGGAAAAACTAAAGTAATAACTCTAAAAAAATAGAATAATTCAATATCAAATATTGTAAAAGTCCCTAATTAATGTTGACTACAACTCTTTAAATAGAATTCAGTTCATAATTTGAAATCTCTAATAAGATAAAATAAATCTTCTACAAAAAAGATAAAGTCTATCTAATAAATTAAAACTAATAAAATCAAATACAAAAATAATAAATAAGATAAAATATGAAAAAGATCGTGAATATTAAAAGATCACTGGCTTATGGGTTTGTGCCATAACCCTGTCCTCCATCAAGATATTTAACAAAATTTTGAAAATTTAACTGACAAAATTTTTGAATATTTTGCTTCTTTACTTTTTTTAAACTTTATACTTTTGCATTTGTTAGTACATAAAGTTTGTTGAAAAGTTTATTAATCCTCAACTATATTTTGAAATTTATAACTTCATACAGGTGTTATAAAAAATGTTGACACTTTTGGTACATAGAAATACTATTAGAATGACATAGGTTTGAAATAATAAATTTTTTTTGTACATAATTGAGAATAGCTCCCAAACATTATGGGCTTCTCCATGGCTTGCATGGTATGGCTGAATCAATATTAAAATAATAATTTATTGACAAGACTTGAAAAAGACATGCAACAAAACGAAAAATTGTTTGACCCATAGAAGAGTCGAATCGTACAACCCTCTGTAGCATTTAATGAAAATTGAAGCAATGACTTAAATAGTCACATATAAACTTTGAGCCAATGTCCAATAACGTTGAGCAAAAACTAAGTCTAGTAGTGATATCAAATTATGTAATGATAAATGGGGAAAATATAACAAACTGTGCAGGGAGTACACTAAAATAAAATAATACTAAGTCTCACCCGTGAAAGCCACTCAAAAGTAAATGAAATAACAATTAAAACAATGTCGAGCTCAATCTTCAGTCGGTTGCTCCAATCCTCTCCAACTATCACTTAAAAGGGGGAGCCAATTAGAGTGAGTTACCTGAACTTAGTAGAGATTTTAATTATCATTTCAGCATTTTACAACATATGAGTGTTCATGCATCAAAGAAAACCATGTCTCGAATACTAAATAAACTTGTTATCCAAAGACATGTTCCTAAAAACCATTAGTAAAACTAAGCAACAAAATAGTTCACTATATGTGGTAAGTAATGAAATAGTGTCACTACTGTATCCATGTAAAATCATCAGTAGAAAAAGAGTTAGTCATAGTCTTAAAACACACAATGTGATGTGCCACGAAAACCTACAATTCAATACCAAGTGAGTAATTTCACTAATGATAATTTTTAGTGTTTATTCTGTAATTGATCATGGAAGAAATGACATTCAAATTATTCAATACATCTAGCTAGAATCCAAATATAATCTTGAGGTATTCAAGATCAACCATAAGTGAAAATTGAAGTACAAGTTTAGAAGATTTACTAAACATTCTGAAACTGTCTATAAACTGACCCTAGAAGAGTTTTTGGCATATTTGGCAACCTTCGCTATTTCGTATCAAAAAGTACACTACATGTGAAATCTGTTATTTTTATAATAATAAATTTCTCATATTAATTGTTTTCTAGATTTTCGATCAGCATTGAAAAAGTTGACATGTTTTGTTGTGTAATGGCCACATATGAATTTTGGTCAAATAGTCAAAAATAGTAAAATTTGGCTATTTACAAATGGAAAATTAATTGAGGAAGTAAATTTAATAAATTATTTTGGCTAAGAAGTTATCGGTTAGTGTTATGAAGGAGTTGGGATTTGCATCGGATTTTGAATTGGATTTAATTAATATATAAAATATATTTTAATATATATAATAATAAATTTTTTTTATAAAAGAGACATGAAATAAGAAAAAGAAGAAGAGAGAAGTCGATGCCCGAGAGGAGAGAGACGTGAGAGGGAGAGTCCAAAATCAGAGAATTGACAATTTTCGACGATGGCTTTGGGTTCCCGTCTTCCACACCAACTTTTATAAAGGTCATTGGTGAGTATTTCTGTTTTCTCCTCCGTTTTAAAGTTTAAAGTTTTGAATTTTATTGGTTTCAGATTCGAGGTTGAAAAGCTCGAATCCGAAGGAAATTTCTTGTTTATATTGGTAGAATATGAGTCTATGTCGGTTTATTTGTCGTTAGAAGTTGAAAATCAGGCAAAAATGGTGGGTTTTTTGTTAGAAAACGGTGCCCTAGCGTAGACCTGGTCGGCCACAATGTGGTGACCAATCGATCGATCGAACTGGAGAGTGCACAGATCAATTTTTAGTCAACCAAAACTCGTCTATCAACTGGCATAATCGACCGCAGACACAGGTCTAGTCAACCACACGCGACTGGACGATCGTGGATGCAAGTCTGATCGACAACACCCATTTTGTTCGGCCACCTTTCTATTTTTGGTCTACCTCGAACTAGGCAGATTTCCAGGGATGGTCCCAAGTCGACCGCAAGAGGTCCCTGGTTGACCACACAGTGTATTTTGTCATGTTTTTAGGCCGTTTGTGCGTCGGTTGTGTTCCTAGGCTTGGTATAGGACCTTTCCACCTATCACTTGTGACTCACTTGGAAATCTTTGTCCTTTCACGTGCTTTTAGGCTCGGTTTGATTTATGGATTTCGAGCCGATATCCAATAAAGTCATACTCGAATGACTTTAGTTGGGTCTCCTCGATTGTTGAGTGGTCTCGATTGACCACTGTGATGGCTTGTCGACCATGGACATGTTCGAATGGCTTCAGTTACATCTTCTCGACTGCTAAGTTGTTTAGGTCGAGCGTGTAGTATTCCATTCATTGTCACCATGTCCTGTTGAGTAATGAGTCCTTCTAGTTGTCTGTTGAGGTACTGGGTACACCATTGTTATGTCTGGGTCGACCACACAATTTGTTTCGTGAAGTTTGGGTTTGGTGAACTTCACATGGCTTCGTCACCCATATCTTGTTTCTGATCATGTAGATTTTACCACAAGGTGTAGGAGACTTGTCATTCCTCATTTGAACTAAGAAGTCTTATGTTGGTCTTTCTGGTCTGGTTTGGTTTCTAGTTTAGGATCTTTTTTCTTTCCCTTGTGTGATTATGGGGATGTTGACATCGACATTGTTATAGGTTCTAGAGATGTCGGTAGTTTTGACCCTTACTTCCCATAAATCATGGAGCTAGCTAGTCGGTAAGGTTGTCGTGGTCGTCATCGAGGTAGGGATTTTTATACTTTCTGCATTGCATCACTTCATGTTTTCAAGTTGATATTTTGTTGGATACCACACTTGAAAACCTGACAGGGACTATTAGATAGCACGTCCGTTTTTATGTATATGTATGTTTTCTCACGTTTACTTTATCGTCCATGGTTCTGTTGTTATCCTGTGCATCTGTATATATGTATATATATATAAATGTTGGGAGATGAATCTTCTTGATGCTTTAGGCAGTTTTGGCGCTAAAGCATCACGAGGTTGTCCTGTACAATCTTCTACTGTAAGAAGATTGATTGTTTGTACATGCGAAAGGGTGATAGGGCATTGGTGATATGTCCGGGGTTTTGAGTCTTGAAAGTTAAAATGGAGATGGGACTTTGATGGCGTCCTTGAGTTTCAAGCCCCAGAACCTGGCTAGGGTTTTTAGTCACACGGAGTTGAAGGTTGTTAGTTGTTGAGTTTTGCTCGCCTAGTACCAATTCATTTGATGAACGGCATGATGGCTCGTAGCTCCGCTTGTCGGCTACCCTCGTCAATTTAGATCCTATAGGTAGCTAGTGGATGAGCAATCCGTCATGAGCAACTTTATCTGTTATAACGATTATGTGAGTCTTGTAGACGCTGAGCTTTGGCTCATCCGCAACTCGAGTGACATATTGGATCTTCGGATCACCGTCACTTTAATTCCTCTATCTCATGAGGTGTTGCTTTCAACAGATTACCACCTTTCTGTGGTGTGTGTCGAATGGGTCCTTGCGTGACCATCCTTTTTCACTGATGACGTTTTTGCTCAGAAAACGGTGTTGGCGTATTTTGTGGTATAGCTATCTCCGTATACAACGGGTTTCGATGAAGCCACATCGTTGGCCTTGGGCTTGTTTAAATAAAATGACGAAGAGATTTATGATTTAAAACCCATGTATTGTAAATGAGAAGCATGACACGGGTTTTCTAAAGGATGAGAAAAACTGTTTTTCATATGCATTGCATTTAGTATAGATTCTCATACTGAGTCTGTCACTCACCCCTTAGACTTTATTTTTCCCCAGGTTAATGCATAGGATCTGCGTGGGAATGTACGGGGTTGTCGTGGGGTGTTACTGGTGTCCCTCTGGTGGGTGCTTTGACCTTCCCTTTCGGTGGGTGGAGGTTTGTCGGTCCACGTCCCTTCGTCTCTGGTACGTTTGAGATTTGTTGTGTTGCTTGGTCTAGCCGAGTATGGATCTTCCTGAGGGTTTTTTTGTAACTTTTGCGTTGTGAATTTTAAACCTTAATTTTGGAGGAGCTATTTAAGTTCTCCTTAGGACTTCTTTTTTTCTAATTTTGAATAATTAATTTATAGAGCTTTTCAACCTTTTTCTTTGTTCTTCGCAAGCAAAAACCCACAAACTTGTTTGGTTGTTCTCAATTGACGATTTGTGTTTCCACTTTCTAATTCTTTGTGAGAGTTAGATTAGTCATCATTGTACTACAGCTCCCTCGCTTCCTTCATGGAGTGAAATTATTGTGGAATTGTTGAATCTCACAAATTATCAAGTTGGAGAGCCGTCTTCATTTGGGAGATTGCCTTAGAGTTTAAAGTTACATTTTTTAACAACTTTTTGATTGACTTGTACCATTTCAACCATATCTCGGTCTTCCCTTTGAATTTTCTCACCCCACTTTGAGGTTTTTTTTATCATTCATCCCTTAAAATAGTGCCAGAAAATCACATTGAAATTCATCAATTGGAGGTGTTTTTATTGCTGTCCAAATTGTTTGAAAAAGTTTGTGAAATACTGCACTCTGGTCATTCGCAACGCTTTCAAACCCTATCGACACGTGTCAGGTACAACATGTCAACTTTTATTCTATATGTATACTTTTTTTGTCACATTTAATTAGTGCATACATCTTTATTTTTATTATTGATCTTACCTGTCGTGTGCACCAGGGTTGATCAACCTGAGTGGAATCGTTGTTTTGCATTCAACCATTTGGAGGATATGTTTGAGGGAAACAAAGTAATGAGACAACTTGATTGCGTTGTGTCCATGAGTGTGAAACTCTAAACTTGATCAAGGTTGTTATTGGTTTACAGTCACTGAGTATTTTCTTTCTTTATGTCTATTGCATAGTGATGTGAAACCAAAACCACAAGGTGTGAAGGGGTACGTTTGAGCTTAAATAGCTCCTCCAAAATTAAGGTTTAAAATTCACAACGCAAAAGTTACAAAACAACCCTCACGAAGATACATACTCGGCTAGACATGCCCTAACAGGGTGACACCAACACTTGACTGTTAAATTTAACATAAAATAAACTATAAATGAATTATTAAGTCTTGATTCCTGCGACGATCCAATAGGTTAATCTTTTAGGCTCATCTTCAAGTAGATTTGTGCTTGAGCTTTTTTGGCAAAAATGACGGTCTTTGTTCGGGGAACTTTTGGTATAGCAAATAAATTTCAAATTTAATCAAACACCATATTCTAGAAAGGTTGAGATGTCAACTACAATTTTTATGAAGTATGCATTTTAATATGAGATTGTTAAGACTATCAAAGATGCCAAATAATTCTCAAAGGTCAGATCATCGGTAATTTTAGAATGTCTAAGAAATCTTCTAAACTTGTGTTTGATGTTCCACTTATATTTTATTTCAAATATCCCCATTAAATGATTTTAAAATACCACAGGTAAATTTTTCACGAAACTTTGGTCAAGTTTTGAGAGTTGACCCGTATTGTTACTTAGCGGCCACGTGTACGTATTTCAGTCAAACAGTCAAATTGGGTTTTCCATGCAGTAATTTAATGGCGGGAATATTTTTTATAAATTATTTTGACTAAAGAATTATTTTTGGTTAATGTTTTGAGCGAGTCGAGATTTGAATCAGATTTTTAAGTTGAATTTATTTAATATATATTATATATACTATTATTATTAAATTATATAATTTATTTTATATATAGAGAAAGGGGGTGAAACAGGAAGGAGAAAGCTTCTTCCTGTTGTCGGCCGAGAGGGAGGGTCGCAAGAGAGGAAGGAGAGTCGTTCGGAGTGTTTCCAGCTTCTGACGTCGGATTCGTGTTCCCGTCGTCCTCATGAGCAACCTTTGTGAAGGCGGTTTGTGTTTCAGTAAGTTTTTGTCTCAAATTTCAGGGTTTGAAGTTTGTAAATCGTTTGTGTAACGACCTTTTTTTTTTCTTACATTTAAAACGTATTTTTTAGAAAACGCTTCAAATTTAAAAAATTTTCTTTTATATTTAATCCTTTTGAAGACATTTTTCTTTTATAAATACAGCGAAAGACTTTATAATAAAAAAAATATTTAAGAAATACAATAAATAAACCTTTTCGTTTACAACTAAGTTTCTTTGTAAAACCTTTATAAACCATTTTTCTTTAAATCCTTTAGTCTAGACAGCTATAAGATCCGCGCGTGCAAATCCTTCATCAATTGTTCCATAACATGTTCATCATCCTGATCTCATATGTATACCTACTTCACAAGACTTAACTAATAAGCCTAGGACTCAGTAAGTAATATAAAATAAAACGTGAAATGCATATGCTGTGCAGCTTTAAAAACAAACAGTTTCTGTTTTCGTTTTCCATTTTCCTTTACCATTATCTTGATCTTGACTTTACTTTATCTGGAGATATTAGAGATGTCTAGACTTGATAAGGAAGAGCGGCTAACTCAACCTCATACCTCATCACAGCTATTTGCGTTTCTTTTGTTTCTGTGCCAAGTTTTACCTACTGGTCCACAAAAATGTCTATTTACATTTCATGTCCGTTTCCTTTTCAAAACATGCTTAAAAACCATTTTTGTATTTGTAGCATCCCAATTCCGTTTCTCATTCCAATAAAATTTTTCTCCTTCACAATGCTTTCGAAAATACTTGAAGAAAATTATCAAAGTAACCATATGCAGAATAATTAAAACATACAATTAAAGAGTTAAACTGTTCTTGAAAACAACATTGTTAACCAACTAGTTTAAAACATTTAAAAACCATATTATAAAGTACTTAAACAAAATTAAACACTTTTATTCTTTCATGAGCCATAACCCCTAAGGTTGATCCGCGCCTAGTAACACAACCTTGCATCACATCACATTTCTTCCACGTTCACTTCACATGGATCACATTCAATACCTACCTCACAGGAGGGATAATGAGCTTATTTCCCAATAAGAGATATAAATGAAATGCAATGCAATGACTATGACCACTCTATATGCACATGTCTGATAGAAAAGAACATATCTCTTCTCTTTAATTAATGTTTCACTTTTAACCAGAACATTGGGGATATCTCCCACAGAGAGAGATACATGCTCGGGATACAACTTGAACCGCAACTTCCAAGTCATCCCTACGTGGGAGGAGGCAAGTTTTCTCAAGCAAATCCGTCACTATACACCCTAACCTCCACATGTCTATTTACATTTATTAAATCCATTATTATCTCATGCAATGCATGATATGTAATCCTAACCGACATGTCTATATGATATGCATAAATGTCACACAGCAGTTCATATATCACAAGTAGACAATACAATCAATTAACAAACAATGAGGCATGAATTATGAATCAACTTTGATTTAATACTAAGCATGTTGTCACTAACATATTGTCAAAGCATGAAATTAATATGTTTCACAAACAACCAATGCAACTTTTATATCACTCTCTATATTCAACCATTTCTATCAATTCATATTAACAAGGGTTCGTAGTAAGAGAAATGCAATTTATCAATCACAGGTTATAGCTAACAATTTAATAATGGAGCAACAACGCCTAATATATTTCCTACAATTACAAGTTTGTATTCAATTCTTATATAGTAACATAGTTTCTCATCAGAGTACCAACCAAGGTTAACCAACATAAACTACATATTACAATTACTTTAAAACATACAGAGAGCATTACAGGGAGCATTCTATCCAACAAGGAACACTTTCACTCTTAAGTTCTATCAATACAAAAGCATATAATCCTTAAGAAAATCACACATAACCCATTTTCATGATTATATAATTAACAGGTTGGATTATCAAATCAAGCAGATTCATTACAGAGTTGATTTTCAAGGAATATATTGGTTAGCAGGCAAACAATAACAGAGGTTATAATTCATCGATGTAGTGGTTAGTAGAGAAACAATAACAGAGGCATATAATTCATCAATGTAGAGAACAAATCAAGAAATCACACAAACAAGCAAGCCTACTCTCATGATGTAGGTCCTTTCAGACAAAGCACACACACAATCCCTTACCTTGCTCATCCTTCTCTTCTTCTTACTTAGCAGCTATCCTCGTTCTCACTACCGAAGCATCTCCCCCAGAAACACAAAACCCAGAAAAACCAGAAGAATGTCGAGAGAGTTCAAAAGACTCAGCTAGCCGTTCCTTTCTAATTTTCTACATAATACCCTCTAAATATACTCTGAATCTCCCAATAGACATCGAGGAGGCACAAATCTTTGATTTCCAGCAACTCCTCAAGCTTCCAAGCATCGGTTACATGTTTTCAAACTAACGGTCAGAATTCTGGACGATCGATTCCACGTCCATGATCAACCACCGTCTCCCTCTGATCAGCTACTAATTTTGGTTTTCCATTTTACCAGTCAATCATCGTCCTGTTGACGATCGACCACCACGCTTAAGAATCACCATTTCATGCGGCCAAGATCGACCGCGTGATGGACCGTGAAGTCACCCGATTCTATTTATTACTTATTCATTGGAATTGGTCGATAATTGATTCAGTGGGCACTTGATCGCATCCCACAATAATCCTTTATTCCCTAATATAATTATAAATTATTGAAACTCCATAAATCTAATACACTTCTAAGTGTTAAAAAAATATTATTATTCACAATGTTATCAACTACAAGGAGTGACAATTTCACTATGACCAAACATTAAATTTTACTTGATCCAAGTTCTACACATAGCTGAGTTTATCTAGTATTACAGTATCCTTTTGAAAACCATAATGCGTGCAATGCTCGTGAATGCATACAGTATCTATATACTCAAACATGATCAGTATAAATCCTATAATCCTCAAACATGATAAATACATGAATTCTTAATGTAAAGAACTTGATTCTAGTAAACAAATCATTAAAAGAACCTAATTCTAATAAACACAGCAAGCATCAATACAATCATTGAAGCATGGTCAATATCTTAATATTCTAATAAAACAGTAAATAGTTTGCAAACAATTCCTAACTCTTGCGATGTAGGCCCTCAAGACCAAAACACATACAGTATCACTTACCTATTGGTCTGTAAAGCGTTTCAACAGCTTATCCTTCTTTCTTCCTAATACCTTCAAAATCAATAACATTTATTCATTAATTTCACTTTCTCAACAACCATTCATCAAATTCCATAAACAATAACACTTAACAGTCAGCTTAGCACATAACGAACATCCCCTGCCTAAAAATAACATTACACCAACTTCCATAAACAACTTCACGGTTAAGCATAAAGCCCTCAACCAATAGAGCATTCATATTCCTCAACAACCATTAATTGAGTTCCATAAACCATAATGGTTAATAGTTCCAACATTCAAATTAATAAACAACATAGGGCTAATTCCATTAACCTAACCCCTTTTTCATATCGATTCCATTAAGCAGCGACCAACAAAACACAATAGCTTTAGCAATAGCATAAAAATCCTAATTAACCCAACAAACTTCACAACATCTATTGAACATTAACACCTTTATTTTATCTTCTACTTTTACTTCTATAAATTCCAATAACATAGTATATATTTTCACAATATAATCTTCATATAAAACACATAAAACCATAATAGAAGTGAAGGGATCTTTTTACCTGACAAACACTTGCGACAAGGAGGAAGCAAGGAGCTCCTCTTCTCTGTTCCTTTTTCCTCTCTCAACCTTTCTTCTTCTTCCACCAGAGATAGCTTTCTCTCACAGTTCGCTCACTTTTTCTCTGTTGCACACATGGCCTCCTTTCTTCCTTCTTCTTCTTTCTTATTTCTCTTTTGTTTCTTCTCTTTTGGCACTCACAGTTTCTCTTTATCTCCCTCTTTCTCCCTCTATTTGTCAAATTCTCACAGAACATGCTCAGCTCCAGAGAGATTCCTTTCTCCCTTCCTCTTTTCCTCTCTACGGCGTTTGCCTCTCTCTTTCTATTCCTCTTTATCTTCTTCATTAGAAGCTTTTCAACAATCGTCATAAACCTAACACCCCATCCAGGCTGCCATGTGTAAAGGAGAAGGACATGGAGGAATAACAAAGATGTAGCCGCCTTGGGATCTTCAATTTCTCCTTCATGACAGCTAAACCCATGTGGGAATGGTCGATACAAGTACCGACCTATAATTTTTGGTCGATATAAGTATCGACTTGTCCAATGCTGAAAACTCATTCTTCACAAATTATCGTGGTGGCGATCGATATTATTGGTGGATCAACTATCGACTGGTACAACGCAAGTGGTGGCGGTCGACATCAACGGTCGATCAACTATTGATCAGTCCAACATCATTTTCCCTATGTCCTATTTTCCGGTCGATAAACCTCTTTTTTGACCGTAGAACTAAAATACAATCTGTAATATATTTTAGTCAATGTTTTCGCTCGCATGCTCGACCACTTCATCAACCGCAAAACCTACGAGCACTCTATAATATTTAGTGATAGACCGATTCCTTCATAGTCGACCGATTCCTTCATAGTCAACTGAATCCTTCTTTAAATGCTACACTGCTTTGCTAACTTAACCGATTGATCAATTCCCTTAAATTGATCAACCGGTACTTATAAAATCCTCCACACATTATACTTTACTCCACCTAACACACTACCCTTTGCCCATTAAATACTATAATTTCTCATTCTTCGTCCAACTAACCCTATTAACATCCAATAAATTTCTTAATTATTCTTACTTAATTTCATTATGAATAATTAGGGTATTACAGTTTGGCCATGGATTCGAGTGTTAAAACTCAAATCTGGGGAAATTTATTGTTGATATTGGTTATATTAGAGTTGATGCAGGTTTATTGGTTGTTAGGAGTCGAGAATCAAACGAGAACGCAGAAAAACTATGATTTTTTATGATTATTAATCGACCAGCAGTTGATCAAGAGGGTCTCCGATCAATCAGTGATCGAATAGAAAGGACATGGTCTATTCTTAAATCAACTTGGGACGGCTACTGGTCGACCGTGTGTCAACCAAAGAGGGCGACTGGTCGGCTTTGATCGACCACTTGCCCACTGGTCAACCGCTGGTCAACCAGAGGTGACACTGGTCGACTAGAAGGGGAAAATCATCCCTGTGTTGTCACGGTTGAGCCATTTATGCGTCACTCAGGTTCCTAGACTCAGTATAGGGCCCTTCCACCTATTCTTTATGACTCATTTATGGAAATTCTTGTCAATTGACAAGGTTTTAGGCTTGATTTTGTTTATATTTTTCGAGATGACTTTCCACTAAAGTCATACTCGATTGAATTAAGATAAGTCTCCGCAACTGTTAAGTCTTGGATGGTTGCGAGCATGTCCTATCAACCTCTGTGAGATTTCAGTTGACCGTTGACGTATCTCGTTGACACTAAATAGTCCTGGTTAATCGTTGTTGAGTCTTGTCAAGGTTGTGAGATCCCGATTGACCTTCACTTTTCCATGATGACTATTGAGTCATCTCAGTTAACCACCTTGATGCCTTGTCAACCATGGTGGGTTCTAATGATTTCAGTTATGTCTTCTCAACTGTTGAGTGAATCACATCAAGTGTGTTGTGTTTCATCTTCTGTCACTGTGTCTTGTTGACCGGTTGAACTTTTGGGTTGTTTGTGAGCGCCAGGTCGACCGTGGTTGTGTTTTGGTCGATCACACTACTTGTTTCCCAGAGTTGGGTTTAACGAACTCCATTCAACTTTGTTAGTCATTTCTTGTCCTTAATTATGTAGATTCTCGACTCGAGGTGTAGGGAACCCATCATTCCTCAATTGAGCTGCGAAGTCTTGTGTTGATCATTCCTGTCAGGGTTGGTTTCTAGTTTAGGGTCTTTGATGTATCCTTTGTATGTTTGATGAGATGTTGACATCGGCCTTATTATAGGTTCTAGAGATGTCAGTGGTGTGACTCTTACTTCTGATAGTGCGTGGATCTGGCTTGTCAGTAAGCATGTAGTGGTTGTCTCCAAGGTATGGATCTTTATACTTTTTGCACGGTATTGTTACATGTTTTCAAAATAGATATTTTGTAGTATACCACACCTGAAAACCTGACAATGACTATTTTGACAGCACGTCTATTTTTATGTATATGTATGTTTTCTCATGTTTACTTTATCATACATGGTAGACTAATTGGTATTTTGCGCACATATGATGGTGTGACATTTTGTGCATATATGTTCGGAGGATGAATCATCTTGATGCTTTTGGCACTCCGACGCTAAAGCATCACGAGGTTAACCCTTAAAACCTTCTGCTGCATGAAGGTTGATTGTTTGTACATGCAAAATGGGGATGGGGCATTGGTGACATGCCCTGGGGTTTCAAGCCCCTAAAGTTGAAATGGAGATGGGAAGTTGATGACGCTTTCTTGGGTTTCGATCCTTATAACCTAATCAGGGTGTTAGTCACACGAATTGGTGGGTTGTTTTATTGCTGGGTTTTGCCTATCCTAGTACCATTCCATTTGACGAGTGGTGTGACGACTTGTACCATTCCATTTGAGTGTTATGAGTTATTTATTAGTTTAATTTATAATACTCGTATTTAGCTCTTAAATTGGAAATACCCTTGATAAGGGTATTACTAATGTCTAATGAGTTGTTCTAAGTCTTTACATTAAGAAGAAATACTCGGGAGACTTAGAGGATACGTTTCATGCAACTCCGAATTACGCTAAGTAAGTCAAGACAACATGCGGACGACTGAGGACAAGCCAGAGTCATTTACAGAAGCCCATCTTTGTGTCTCGAGGATGATACTAAGGATGAGTGCCTTCGTCCCGTACTGGAGTATGTTGTTGCGAACCACAGCAGACGCCTGCGGACGAAGAATGCCCACATCTGATTTGAATCTGTACAATTTAGGTGCAATTCGGATGACGTCGCGGACTGGTGCGGATGAGACATGGCATCCAAACCTTCCCAGGTTTGTGAACTTCAAGACAAGTCCAAGGATGAGACTGAGCATCCCCATCTGAAGAGTGTTTGGTGGACGACTGCGAACTACTGTGAACGATTAGACCCCGCATCCGCTTTGAATCTGTACAAAATGTGTGAAACTGAGGATGAACTTCAATCAACATGAGGATGTTGTTTCACGTCCGAAGTGGGCATTCGGACTACTGCGGATTTGACTGCAGATGATGACCCACGTCCGCAAATATGCAGTTTTGCGCAACGATTAGTTTCCAATGTTCGGATGCGGACGATACTAAAGGAGATTAGGACATCCGCACTTCGAAGGTTTATAAATAGTTGGACTTCGAAAAAGATAACACACTAAGCAATTTTAAGCGATGCTCTACCAAATTTCTGACTCAACATTTGTGCACGAAATTGAGTAGCAAACACATCCTCCAAAGAAATTGAGTGAGCTTGAGAATTTTTCGAGAGAAAATTGTTTTCGAGAGAAAAGGGTAACGCCCTAAGAATTAGTTATTTGTGACGATACGATTGACACCCGTTCAAGATCAATCAATTGCAACCCGGAGTAGTTGAGAAATATACCTTCAAGGGAGAACCATCAAGCGCGGACGTAGGCGAGCTTGGCCAAACCGCGTTAACAACTCGGTGTCGAATTCTCCAACCTTATCTCTTAGTATTATTGTTATTGTGATTATTTAATCTCATTGTTGTGATAAATTTGCTATTGATTAGAAAATTTATAATTGCACGAAAAAGTTAATAAACCTAATTCACCCCCTCTTAGCATGCATTGCATTTAGTATCAATTTTCGTACTGAGTTTGTCACTCACCCCTTAGATTATATTTTTCCCAGGTTAGGGTGTAGGCTCGATGCATGGGATCTGTACGTGTCGTAGTGGGGTGTTGTCGATACCCTTCTAGTTGGTGTATCAATCTTCCCGTGGATGAGTGGCTGATCGTTGGTTCAATCCCTCTGTTCTTAGTATGTTGGGATTTTAGTTTTTGGTGTTGTTTGATTTAATTCATGCACAGTATATTTCTTTATTTATACTATCATATCCCTAGTTGATTACTCAATGGATCCCAACTCATGTGATTTAGGTTTGAGCTTAAATTTTCATGTTAAGACTTCTGCTTCTTCTCCCTAGCCTTGGGCTGGACGATCGGTTCTCTCTGAGAATCGGATCACTTGACCCGGCGATTATGTCCGGCTCGCCTCTGGGTCGTGACAATACACCTAGCTGGTAAATGGAAGATAATCATGAGTTGAGCATATTCTTTCCCATGATCACCTATAAAATGAGAAGTAAAAATATTATTAGCTCAATTCTAATTGGAGGGAATCTATGGCACATCAGTACTCCAAACTTGTAATATAATATGAGATAATGTATAAAAATCATGATATGCACTGCTAAATATAATAAATAAAATCACTATCTCAAATGGTGTAAATCACAATATTGAAATCAAAAGTTCAAAACCCAAAATGTAGAGCCCCGATTTCTTTTCTTTTTATTTTGGCCTTTTTGGTTTATATGTTTTTTTTCTTTCTTTATTAGATCTTTATTCATTTTTTTTACAGGTAGCATAAGTCTTTTCTTATTGAACTTTGTAATAATAATCAAATTATAAATCATATCAAAAAAAATTTCAACAGTCTAATATATATTTACATCACAGTTTCTCAATATATATATTTTATTTCAAAATCCATATTTCAAATTTCTTCTTCCCCAAGTCAGGTTTTGCCGTAACAACTCTTAGTGCTCATCACGAGTATGATCCAATAACTTTGTGGTCCTCTGTCATCAGTTTCTTTATTAAATTTATACCTACATCGCAAGATTCATCTATGAGTCTAACACTCAATAAGTAATGAGAAATAAAAACACGATATATACTTTTCATAAAAACATTCATTTTAGTTTATTCTTTCATTTCATTTCTTTCCATGTTACCTTTACATTGAGGACCACATCCACCAAAACCTTAATCATTGGGGAAACACCCACTCAAAGCCTCAATCATCAAGGGAAAACCCACTCAAAGCCTCTATCATTGGGGGAAACATCCACCCAAAGCCTCAATTATTGGGGAAATATTCACCCAATGCCTTTCCCTCTCATTGGGGAAAAACATCCACCCAAAGTCTCAATCATTAGGAAATATTCACCCAAAGTCTCTCTCTCTCTCTCTTATTGGGGGAAACATCCACTGAAAGCCTCTTCCTCTCATTGGGGAAAACATCCACCCAAAGTCTCTCTCATTAGGGAAAACATCAACCCAAAGTCTCAATCATTGCATTATTAGTCAATTTCACATAAAAACATATACATGTAAATTAATATTATCAATACATCAATTACAACTACTTAAATCCTAGCATCTTGTGATGTAGGCTATTAGGCCAAACACATGTGGTCATTAGTTACCTTAGGGTCTTAACAATTGTTCGGTTTATCTCCTGGAGTTGAGGGACCTAAAATGTATCTCAATGCATGTTAGTCTCCGTATTAGTTATCCTTTGATGATTCTTAAATTTCCTTTCCTTTAATTAATCTAGTTAACGTAGCTTATAAACTCAACTTCCTTGGTCATACTTATATCGTCCAAAATAGGGTATTAATATTATCATCTAAAGTTCCACTTAATTGTCCAAACAGAGCATTATGATTGTCCATAATCAATTTCACCTCATCATTTCACCACAAACTTCATAACTTGTCCAAAGTTCATTTAGTAACAGTATATCAAAATAGTTTAATAATTAAAACTATTCAAATCGGTTGATGTTACCTATACCGAACATACTCTACTTCCACCTCACTTTAATCAAGTATAAATATCACTTAAACTTAAAATAATCTCACTAACCTTCAAAGATTACTTCACACTTCAGAGAAGATCCGGATATTATGGCTCTCTTATATCCAATTTGAATAGCTGAACACCACTATTTATAGAGGTTTAAGTCGGTGTTCTAACCTCATGAGTTATCCTCTCCACCAATCACAATTGGCTGCCAAACTATTTAATTAATTGTAAGCACTTTTGTCATCCTAATCCATTGTGATTAGGTGGATCAAAGTTATCTATTAAATTCTCAATTAGCCCCGAAAGCAGATTCTTATGAAATTCTTTGCTGCGAATTTTGTACATTTGCTAACATCTGCGCATCCGTGGACACATTCGCTCCTGCTGAGCATATTTCCAACAAATATTCCATATATCCACCAATCAGTAATCACCACATCACACCGCAGTTGCACTCCACTCATGTATTGTTTACCGCATATTCATTTTTATCTGCGGACGCTTATGCTTCCACAAGTCCATTGTTCAACACCGTCACATATCCAAAACAACGCCATTCACTTTCTATCAGGGACGCCTTTCTATCCATAGATGGTCACTATTTAACGTCGCTACATATCCAAAATGGCGACGTTTTATCTTAATAAAACGTTGTCGTGGCTACATTTGCTACTGTGGTTACGTTCGTTATCCTAAATGAAAACCTTTTCTCTTATACGTGGCCCTTCCCCTTCCGCAATGAATCTTTCCCATCCACAGGAGCATGTTTCTCCTAATCTAACGGTCCTTAATTAATCCTATAAATGGATCTAACAACTATCTACCTTCTCACACGACATCTTTCTCTTCCGCAAAGCATCTTTTTGAGGAAGCATCTTTCTTCTTCACCTTCTTAATCTAACTTCTAAGACTTTTCCATTTATTTAATCTGATGGTTATCCTTTCTCTCGCACTCCATTTCTCCTTCGTAAAACATCTTTCCGCAAAAGAATCTTCCTTATTTCGCCTTCTTAATCTAACGGCTATAAATCTTTTATTACTTAATCCAATGATCACTTATTCTTCCACACGACATCTATTTCATTTAGCCTCCAACACCTCCAACCATCTTTAATCTTAACCGCCCTCTAAATTTATCCAATGATTATCTTACTTTCATTTCTTAAAATATTGCCTTCATCCAAATGATATTCCTCCTTCTACCTCAAACGTCATTTTTCTTCGAAAAATAATTTCTTCCCTAATACAATGTTATTTCTAGTACTTAACAGCCATGGATATTTTTTCAACTTTTTAAATCTTTATAAATTTATTTTATTTTATCCTTTATATTCCAACTTTTTCAACGAAAAATGATTATTTTTCTTGAGTATTACACAAAACATCTAATAAGAGTAAAACTCCAACACCGAATCATATATATCGTCATCAATAGACTTTCAAGACTTTTAAAAAAATTTATTGAAACTTATAACTGGGATAGAAACCAACTCGAGATTTTACGAAAACACTCCCACACAAATTTGGCTTTAGCAACGACCATAAAAAATTATCCGGTTCTGTAATACCCCAGATTTTTATATCGGAATTTATTAAGAATAATTGAAAATTAATTAGGGGTATTTGGAATTATCCGATAATTATCGGGGTATTACCAAAGACATAACCGTTAGGTTATTATTTAAGAAAATTATTGGAGGTTTAATTGATGGAAATCAATTTAGGAAATGGAACTAGAAAAGTTATATTGGACCCTTAATAATCTTTTAACGATATTTGGAATAAGTCGGGAGTTAGAACTTGTGTTGGTTAATATATGTGTTACAAATATTTAACACTTAAACATATAAATTTAATAATCATTAAAGAATTAAAGGAAAGTGGGGATTCATTGTTAAATAACTTAATCGGTTTAGCTTTGCCTCATTTCGTCAAATGGCCTTCAGCCAGATGAAATGAGAGGGGGGATTTAATTAATTTGGATTAATTAGTGAGAAGTGTTACGGGTGGTATGAACCGATTCAACAGAACCCGATCACACCATTAATTGGTTCGCTGGGCAAACCAATTAAAGGGGAAAAACAGAATGGCCGAAGGCCATTCTACGAAGGAGAAGTCCGAGAGAGACGAGAGACGCGATCGGGAGAGGCGGGTCGCGAGCGATGACAAGTGGGACGACGAGTTGGGGGCGACAGCGACAGCGAGCAAGGAGGTGTTGTCCAACGGCAACGAACGACTTAGAGTCGATCGGTGGAGCTTCGCGGGTCACGGCTAGGGCTCAAACCAGAGCTGCAGCTGCTGTGATTCTGGCATTAAGAAGAGGTAAGTCCATTTTTCTCCTTGTGCTCGGTATTTTGGACGACACAGCTGCAATTTTTGGAGTCAATTGTAGGAGCTGGAGGTGCTCCGATCGGGTGATCCAGCAGCCTTGGGTCGAGCTCCGACTCGAGTATGACCCGGTCCAGCTGGATCAGTTTGGGTGATTCATTGTCTGCTAAGCAAACAACACCGTACTTCCTTTCAACTTGGAAATGGATAGAGTGGAGCAGGCAGTGGTCGGGCGTGCTCTCTGCCTTCCGAGTAATGGCAATGGGTGTCTCCTTTGGTGGGTTGAAATGTAGAACAGAGACAGAGAGAGACGAGAGGAGGAAGCTTGCAGAAGAGAAGGAGAAAATGGAGCCGGAGAGTAAATTGAGGAGCTGAAGTCCAAAGAAGGAAACAGAGCATGAAGGATAAACTGAAGAAGTGCTGGAGCTTGCTAGTACTCAGGTTCGCTCTTGTATTCTGGTAAGGAAGTCCTTCTAGGTTTCTTGTGAGTTGGGTAATTCTCTTGTTTTGGTTATGCTCACCGTAGACAAAATATACTTGGAAATGGATTTTTGTCCCTTATTGTTGGTTGTTATTCTGGACCTTGTGTTGGAATTGCTCTCTGGAAATATATTGCTTTAATAAAGTGAAGTATGTGCATTCGGTTTCTGTCGTGGCTCTGTGAGGATAGTTTAAATAGATGCTGAGTTGTGTTGGATAATTTAGGAGAAAAGTTAATAATGTTAAAGTTCGATCCATGCTCTGTTAAGAATGATCAGTGAACCTTTCTTTAATTATTGTTGGACGTTGATAATTAGATGTGTTATGTTGCCTGGAGATGAAAATTGTGTATTGACAACTTTGATATATACGTTATGTTGGTTGAAGTTCTTGTGTTGTCTATTATAAGTAGAAGATAAATGGATTATGTTGAAGAAGCCGTATTGTTCATGCTCTCTGTTTATTATTGCGAAAAATAGGAATATGTTGAATTATGCCTCTCTGCGATGTATTGGTTATTAAGTGTTATGCACATTATATATATATACTCTGTGCAATTGGACGAATTTAACTATGATTTTGTCGGTTATTCGAGTTCCTGTTATGTGGGTGGAATCATATTGGGATATGCTATGTTCCGTTTACATAATTAAGGATAAGGAAGTTTATAAGTCGTGGTTTTAATGATAGACGTTTTTAATTATGAAGGTACTGGAAAAAGGAAATAGAAGGATAGCGATTAAGTGCAATACGTGATAAGCTTCGAGGTAAGGATATGGGTGTGTTCTTGGCTTGAGGAAGCCCTACACCCAAGTAAAAGTGTGTGTGAGTGATGGTTTTCGCTGTAGAACTTCTGTAGTTGTAGTTACTTTAAGTTTGCTATATAGTTGTTTGCTGCATGTTATTAGTTGCCTTAACTTCCTCATCTCTCTATAGATGTTCTGCTAGATGTTGTATTTTATTTGTGACAAGTGCTTATACCCATGCGAAAGTGTTAGTTGAGCTTGAATGAATCAAAGAAAGGATGTTTAAAGTGGATGAGAAGTATGAACGAATAACTAATGGATTTCTATGATTGGTATTAATGATGATTTCGTTTCTGTAGCTTACATGTATGGATTATTCGTTGGATGTTCATCATTTCACTTTGTATGATGATCGTTGTTGTATAATATCACCATGAAGTTCAGTTATTGATCTCGTTCGATCTATAATTGCTGCTATATTTTAGAGTTGAAAAGCATGATTTCCATATTTCGCTTCGTCATCGTTGCTGCTATTTAATTTTCGTGCAAAGCATGACTCGTGAGCATAATTCGTTGATTACTCGTATATAAAATTCTGCTGCATGAGCCCAATAAACGTATGTTAGTGCCCATTATTGCTATTTCGCTATAGTCAAATAAAAAGCATGTCTTCGTTGTTTATTTTTGATAATTTTGCTACCGTTAGTGCCAAATCAAAAAGCATGTCGAGATGTTGTAAGTTGCTATTGTATTAGTTGCATAAGAATGTGTTTTAGCTGTTTAAAAATATGTTCAGTTCTGTTACGTAGACAACTAAAGAGCATATTAGATGATCGTAATTATTTTTCCATTACATGGTCGATTAAAAGCATGCTTATATATTCATATTCTTCTGTTTAAATAGTTGATAAAAAGCATATTTAGGTGAAGTATGATTAGTATTTACTTCTTGCTGTGTTAGTAGCCTTGTAAACTGCACGTGTTCACTGTTTTGTTCGAGTATTCTCACGGTTGTGCTTTAATGCTCTGCCTTAACATTACCATTGCTGTCTTAGTCGATAACAAGCATGTTTTGCCATCTTAAATTCAACGTGTTCGCTGCTGTCCTCCTTAAGTTTACAAGCATGTTCGTTGTTCCTATTTCATTATACTATGCTGTCATTACTTTCATTATATAGAAGCATGTTTCGTTCTTGTTTTTATTGGATGATAATAGTATCGTTTGCTTCCCTCATGTAGTTATGCGTTGTCGTTACTTTCGTTAAATAAAGCATGTGCAATTATTCGCCTTATTCGTTATTATTGTAGATCCTCTAAAGCATAGTTATTTAATTTGTAAATGCTAGGTTGTACTCACGATAATAGAAACCAAGTAGGGGTTACCCCCTCGAGGTGGTACCCACATGCATGAGTGAGGAAAAGCACTAAGAACAAGAATGTTTTAGGATGGGCGTGACATGCCCATCACTGAAAGAAACCTCTGGCGGGATACGCCGGAAGGGAAGAAACTCTGAAAGCGGGATACGCTGGATGGGGGGGGGGGGGGGGGGGAACCTTGAAGGCGGGATACGCCGGAAAGGGGACGAAAAATAAAGGAGTTGGAAGGCGGATGGGTAGTGGAACTAGTCCGCGGCTAGGCGAAGCCCCCAACCTTGAGGTGAATGGGGACCTAGTTGCAAGTAAAGGGTTAGCTTTGGCCCACTATTCCATTCCCTAAGACCCCTCCAATCTCCAACTCGACGTACGAGTAAAGAACGAACAAAAGAACGAACGTAATAAAAAAATTGGTTTGGGTAGCCCCCATTCCAAGAAGAACTAAAAAGAGATATGCATAATTGTCTTCCTTACTGGGTGTAAGCTCATTTCTTACTTGTGGTGTAGGTACAACGACGAACAGATAAGAAGTAGATGATAAACACATAATAAAGTAGGGATTGATGATTTCGCACGCACGAGACTCGGGGGTGGCCAGGCAAAGAAAGGAATGGTTAAACGGTTGTAACCACATTGAGTTTTATTATTTTGTACTTCATTGTTTACTGTCCTCTTCAAATGATTCAAATACTCTTCCGCGCATGTTTTACGATGATTTATTTTATAACGCTTCCGCACATTTTATCAATTGGTTTTCATAACGAAAGAGTCAGTAACGATCCGGTCAGATGCACTCGGATATGTTTTGTTTTAAAAAGAAAGAAATTTCAAATTTTAGGCATTTTAACGGATTTACGAAAATCTGGGTTGTTACAGGTTCAACTCCGAAACTTGTTGGGTCGACCACCAGATTTGGTAAACCGGTTCACTAGTCTGGTTGATCGCACTTAAGGGCAGTGGACTTGTCCCTCATGACCAGTGAGCCGAACTTTTAGTTCAAACATCTAAAATGACCATTCTAACACTGGTCGACTGAAAGTAAGCCCCAATCAACCATTGTGTTGAGAAATCGGTTCGGGTTCTCTGAAAACTCTAATTTTTGTTCGACTTTTTAATTCCAAACTATTATAGTTTGGTTCTAAACATTAACTAACTTGTTTTCTTGCAAAATTATAACATTTTCATCCATCAATCTTTGGGAAAATGACAAACCAACCATCGTACTTTGTGATCAATGAAAAGTCAACCACTAAACTTTTTTTTGCTAACAAATTAACCGCTGAACTACGGAAAAAAGTCACCACTAACATCATTGTCACATTTGTTGTTAAACGCATGGACTTTGATCCACGGCGGCTCACCTAATTCGTCAAGGCTCCATAGTTTTAAAAAAATAACCTTATAATATTGATGGCCCGCCGCAGATCATATACGACCGTCGGAGTTGCCAATGAACTGTGATAGTTTGATACCAAGCCGCCACGGTTGACTATAAACCACGGTTGCTTAATACTGATCCGATCCGATTCATCGTGCCTTGTTTTGCATTCCCAGAGCCCTAGTATATAAGAGTCGTATGTGAGGTCCAGCGAGTTCACTGCGAACCACAAAATCCTCGGCGACAATGGAAGCAATGTTGGAGTAGAGCTTAACGGCGATGTTCTGATGATTAAGTACTACGGTTTTCCTGGCAAGCAAGACCAAAGTTTTTGTCTTCAATGTTTTGGGAGCTATAAAGAGATGACAAATTTGGAGGCTAGGTTCTGACCATTGTCGGACAGTTACAGGACTACGAGTGCTCTGAGGCGATCGCATAGTACTCAAAGTCTTGTAACTCTAACGACAATGGCTGAAACCTAGCCTCCAACTCTTTCACCTCTTTACAGCTCCCAAAACATCAAAAACTTTTGTCTTGCTCGCCAGGAAAATTGTAGTACTTAACCCTCAGAATATCGCCGTTGAGCTCTACTCCAACATTGCTTCCGCCATCAGCGAGGATGTTTCAAATAAAGTGCTATGCCGACGTTCACACTTGCTCGAGAAAGATGAAAAATCGTCATGCATCTACCAAACGGGCACCAAGCGGAGCTTCGGTTTTGTATCACGGCGATTCCATCCAATATGGAATATCATATAGTGGGATTGAGTGAGCAACTGTGCAAGGATCAATAGATGAACTGTGTGCCAAAACTAGATATACATCATCTACTACAGTTTCTTCGAGGTAGACAATTGGATGTTCCTCAAGAAACAATACAAATGCTTGATATGGTTAGAGCACACCGATTCTTAGTGCACATGTACATGATATAGTTGTAATGGAATTTGGTTTGTGTTTGTCATGCACATATGCACGATATGGTTGTAATGGAATTGGTAAATTGGTTTGTAGTTGTAATGCACATGTACATGATATGGTTGTAATGGAATTGATATTTTAGTTGTTGATTATGAATGGAAATTGATTAGTATGAAACTGTGAAATTAGCAACATTTTCCCGAGCCAACATTTTACTTTTTGATCGATTGCGTTTCAATTTGCGTGAATCTGAAGGATAGTTATGCATAGGTTACTCAACCCGTGGCGAATCAGTATTAATCTACCTCGGTTTATTGTCAACCTGCGACGGATCAGTATTAATCCACCACGATTTATTGTCAATCTGCAATGGATTTGTATTAATCTGCCTCAGTTTATTATCAAACCGCGGCGGGTTGTATATGATCCACGGCGGGCCATCAATGTTATAAGGTTATTTTTAAAATTTGGAGCCACGGCGGATTAGTAGATGAGCCGCAGCAGATCGAAGTCAATGCATTTAACAGAAAACGTGACAGCGATGTTAGCAGTAACTTTTTTTCATAATTTAGTGGTTAATTTGTTAACAAAAAAAATATGATGGTGTTGATTTGTCATTCATAATAAAGTACGATGGTTAATTTGTCATTTTCCCTCAATCTTTATTTAAACAATTAAAATTCCAACCTTTCAAATCAATCTCCAAGATTGAAAAGAAATTAGAGAAATTACCTCTTCAGATTTCCAATGATCTACACCTTCTCAACAACCATCCGACGTTGGTGCAACGAATCTCCTAACTTAGAGACAAAATTCCAAATTCCTCATATTTGAATCTTTTAAAATGAAGATGAAAAGATATAGATGACACATACTTAAATTTCTATGTCAAAATCCGTTTAACAAAATTAGCGTGACATGAAATCTCCTCCGACTCTCAATCCTTCAAATTTTTCTCCCAATCTTGGCAGCGTCTCTCTCTGCAATTTCTCTCTTAAAATTTTAAAATGATGCTAGGCTTTTAAAAGGCACCACTTAAATGGCAGTTTATGAAGTTTTTAATTATGTAACTGCAATTTAAATTAATTAATAATATATTTAATCATTTAAATAAAATAATAGGAAATTAACACTGTAGACCTTATAGTTTGAGATCAACGATAAGTCAAACTCTGAAGAAATTTTGCTAACAACTAAAATCCTGAACTATAGAAAATTCTCGCCGACGACCTTGCAGTCACGTTTCCCTTTCAAATCCGTCGACGTTAACGCCTTCGTTTCATTGACGCAAAGGATCGTCAAACGAAGATGAAGAATGTCAATTATCAGGGGCGAGGGACGCCCCTTCTGCCTGTTGGAAGACGGATGGGCATTGAAACAATTATTGGGCGATGGAGACGATTGTCAATGGCTGTTGAATCGAGGAAAGACATCTCCCACTAGAAATCGAAGGCCATGATTGAATCTATCAATTTTCAAAGGCGATGGCGGACGATTGTCCATGGCTGTTGGATCGAGGGAGGGTTGTCCCTTATAGGGATTGACAGCCAAGATTGAATCTGCCATTTTCCAAAGGCGATGGGGCGAACAATAATCCATAAGCGTTGGATCGAGGGAGGGACATCCCTTAGCGGGATTAACGGCCAGGATTAAATCTGCCATTTTCCAAAGGCGATGGCGAACGACAAACCATGGCTGTTGGATCGAGCAAGGGATTTACGTTGACCATCGATAGGAGAAACGCTTTCGTTTAGCATTCAGAGAATGACATTCTGTCAAAAACAGACGTCCCTCATATTAAGACAGACGTCTGTTTCATACTAAACAATGATGTCTTAAGACGAGAGATGTCCATTGTTGGTAGAACGACGTAGTCTTGATCGAGTGATGTCCGTTTCTCAATGAAAGAGGTCCCAAATAGGTCAAGGGACGTCCGTTATGGAAGAGGGATGTTCGTCTTAATTGAGGGAATTCGTGTGTTTTAAAAATGTGGGTGCCTTGCACGTGCTTCAACTCAAAAGAATTTGGAGTTCATCCTGAGCGTCCATTATGATCTAGGGACGTCCCTCGCTCAATCCAATAGCCATGGATTGTCGTCTACCATCGCCTTTGGAAAATGGCAGATTCAATCATAGCCGTCAATCTTTATGAGGGACGTCCCTCGCTCAATCCAACGGCCATAGAATGTCGTCCGCCATCGCCTTTGAAAAATGACAGATTCAATCCAGGCCATCAATCTCAATAAGGGACATCCCTCCTCGATCTAACGATCATGGAATGTCATCCGCCATCGCCTTTGGAAATTGACAGATTCAATCCTGGCCGTCAATTCCGAGCGAGTGACGTCTTTCCTCGATCGAACGGCCATTGACAATTGTCCTCCATCGCCGATAATCATTTCAACTCCCAATAACTAGCAGGAGGGACGTCCCTCGCCCCCCCGATAATTGATGTCTTTCGTCTTTGTTTGACGATTCTTCCCTACAACGAAACGGAGGCGTTAACGTCGACGGATTTGGACGGGAAACGTGACTACGATGTTGCTAGTGAGAATTTCTCATAGTTCAGGATTTTTATTGTTAACAAAACTTCTTCAAGGTTTGAATTGTCGTTGATTACAAACTATAGGGTCTGCGGTGTTAATTTCCCTAAAATAAAACTTACTCATTAGTTTGAAATAAAACTGGTGGTGATCGCATTTATTCTAGTTTTGTTTACTTGGACTTTAGACCATTTATAAATCTTGTTTAATAAGTAGGACGACTGGCAAATTGTATCAAAGAAAGTTTGAGCTACGGAGCCCACAAGCTGACCCAACTAAGACGTTTTTATTGTTTTGACAGGCCACAACTTCAACTAGCATCGTGGCCACACAAACCACTACAGTAGCCCTAAGTTATTGTTTTTTCATGCAGAAGCTCCACCATTGTGGGTGTGGGGGAACTTGGAGCTGCGGCATTGGAGCTGCTGCTGCAAAAAACTAATCAGCGAGGCAACTTGAGATCCTGACATTGCAAATTCAACCTTCAAGTCCATTTGTAGATACAAATAAATGAGTCCATGGGCCAACCCCACGGTTCTCAACCAATAATACCAAACTTTTCCTCTGGGCAGGTCTAGTTAATCTCATGTTCTCCATCATTTGCGGGGCAATTGTCCTCCAATTTTCACTGTTATACTATAACTAGGCTCCACTTAAGCCCGATCATAATTGATTTTAATTATTTAAGCGCAAAGTCATCAAGTGAAAATTAGAGTATACTAAACCTAATATTACTCAATTGAATTATTAAAAAAATGCACGGTGAATTATTTAAAAATAAAACAAAAAAGTAAGAGAATTTTAGTTAGAAATTTAAACACATTACCTAATTTGAAAGGAATAATAAATTATAAAATTAAAATTAGGGTAGAATGCAATTTAGACGATATCATTTAGAGTTATTAACAATTTAGACCTTAACTCATTTTTTTCCGACAAATCGAATCTTAGCATATCTTTTAGCGACTTAGACGTCACCTTTAAAATTTGTGTTAAGTTAGTCATGTTTGGCACTAGTTATTCACTCTTTCCTAACCCACTCCCATTCCAATTTACATCCATCTCTGCCCATCCAGAAAATATGGCTGGACATTTTCCGGCGACTGTCAAAGGAGGCTGCACGATGTGTTCAAGTTCTTGAGGATGCTTTGGTGCAATTTGTTTGGTCATTTGGAGGGAGGCAATTTGACATTTTTGAAGCTTGCTTAGTAGTGCAGGAGATAGAAGTTTGGGAGAGAAGAGAGAACCAGTTGGATGATTGTGAGAGAAATTTGTACTGGCCATTGGACAACGTGTAAACCTTGACGCTTCATCATATGCTCTAACCGCATCCTTGGCCGTTTCAAACGTACCAAGCCATATCCTTTGTCTTCCTATAATCAAAATAAACACAAAGAAGTAAGGTTTTGTTTTTAACAAAAATGGTGAAACAAGTAGACAAAGACGAAAAAAAAAACTTCAAACTTAACTACCAGATGATTCATAAGGTTTTCATTGAACAAAGACAACACTAATAGGAATGAAATTTTTATAATATATATTTCAACGAGGACAATGCAAGCAAACATTGGTATAAAGAAATGAGAATGGAGAGAGAGGTGAGAGTAAGAAGTAGGTGGCTGTGACGGCCCGCCATATGATGACAATGATGCCCCAAGTGAGGGGCTGACCCATATTAATGGAGGTGCACAATCCTAAATCACTTTGAATAATGGAAAATTTATAATTTATAAGCAAAGTTTTATTCCCTACCTAATATAACGAATTTTTAGCTAACCCTAATTACAAAACTGTGCAGACTTTGGTCAAAAGCGAATAATATTGTGTTGGGAGGACTGAAAACGTTACAAATGGTATATGAGTCTAACCAAAAGTGTGACCAACAAGAATGTCGGGGCCCAAAGAGGGGGAGATTGTGGCACCATGTCCTATGAACGCAAAAAATAGTCAAGTGAGGGTCTGACTTATACCAGCGATGGTACACAATCCTGCATCATTTAGGAGAGTGAAATGCATTGTTTTTAAGTAAAGTTATTGTCACGACCCAAAATAGACCTGAGACAGAATGGGAAACACCCAGGGCGAAATGGACTGAATTGTCCTACCTTCATCTTAAATCCGTAATTAGCAGAAGAAGATTTAAAAATTATTTTACAAACTAGACCCCACAATATAGGCTCAAAATGTATAGAAATAATTTAAAATAAAATCAAGGTACAAACCTCACAAAGATATTCTAAGTCTCTCTAGGAAAGAAAACAAAATAATTTGCACAGGAAAAAAATCTCCAAAATCTATTCATGTGGTGGCGATTGGGGATTACATTGATTATTTTATGAAAAATGGAGTAAAATCTAGGGTGAGTCGACTAGACTCAGTATGAATTAATTTATATTTTCAACACTTATATATTTTAGAGAATATGCGTACATGTCAAATAATTATTTTTAAACAAGTCAATATGTGAAAGAAATAATGACGAATAATAAAGTAAATAACAAAATCAAACAAAGGAGATACTCAGGCAATCGAACTAGTCAAATAGACTCTGATCAGGTTTAGAGTTTTATACCTAGAAACACGGCACATACAACTGTCTCATTACTCTAGTTAACAATAACAATGCATAAATGTAAAAATAAATATAACTGAGCTTAACAGAAAATTAAACATGTTTAGTTTGAAAAAATATTGTGCATTTTATAAATTTAACATGTCAAGTCATTTAAATAGGAAAAGTGTCAAAGTATTCATTTTAAGAATTAATGTACGTTGAACATAAAATAACCTCTACCTCAACATTGAGTCAACCAATACCAAGACCCAATCGAGAGTAGCTCACTGAAGCCTAACAATAATAAATCAAATAACTCTATAAGTTTTGGAACCTAAACATAATAATTTTACTAAAAATAAGGATTTGAAATTTATCATTTAAATTTTCAGGTTAAACGAGGATGATCCAAGGGTCGGAGGCCTAAGATAGTCCAATATGGCCTCATGAATGACTAAAGAACGATCGGGTAAAAAATTGGGATAAAAATTAAACTTGGCCTGAAATAAGTTTTGGGCTCAGTGTAATGCCCGAATAAATTCTCTTGTATTATGTAAAGATTTTTATTAATGAAAGAATATTTTATAAATGTGGGTATGTTCTGTAATCATTAATTTGGACCTGGATGCAGTGTAATTAAAGGAAGAAATATTATGAGAAATTATCATTTGAAAATTTGTCACAGATTGTACACTATGGGTTTTCGATTGACTAGCGGTCGTGGCTGGGTCGAATGCTTCAACCAAAAATGCATTCTGGTGACTCCCTAAGTTTCTGGTCGAGCTGAGGTCGAGATGTTAACATGGTGTCTCGACCCAAACATGTTTCAGGTCACACTTGGGGTTTTTGGTCGCACTGTGGTCAACTGGCAGTTAAGTGCGGTCGAGAAGCGTTTGAATCTGTCAAATTTATTTGACCTTTTGGTCGATATGTGGTCGGCTGGCAGTCGAGTTTGGTCGAGAAGGATTTGAATTGGTTTGTATTTTTGGACATTTCGATCGACATGTAGTCGAGGTTTTAGACGCCTCCCTCGACCGAAAATGCAAATCTAAAGCAAAAATTGGGAATTCGGTCATCATTCGATCGAGGTTCGGACGCCTTCCCTCGACCGAAAAACCAACTTAAAGTGAGAAACCTATTTTCATCAGTCAATTCTTTCTCTTCTCCTTTGGGTTTCTCTCTTCTCTACAACACGCCTCCCTTCCCCGAGAAGATTGGGAAGCTTTCCACGTGGCTTCCTCACAATGGACCACCCTGTATTGATTTGGGTGATCGTCACTTCCATCCTGGCTTCTGCAGAAGTTTGTCCCTTGCTCTCTCTCTCTCTCTCTCTCTCTCTCTCTCTCTCTCTCTCTCTCTCNCTCTCTCTCTCTCTCTCTCTCTCTCTCTCTCTCTCTCTCTCTCTCTCTCTCTCTCTCGTCTATAAGTGATGGCATAGGTGACGACTCTAAATTCTGCCTGGTGTGAGCTGCAATTGAAGAGAAAATGTGAGAGTGTTTCCTTTTGTTCTGCGAGGGGTCTGTGAGATTATTCTGTGAGCTGTGGGTTAATAGGTGAACTTCCGTTGGAGTTCTCAGTGTTGTTGTTCTATACGTTGCTACATTGGTGAATTGTCGTGGTTGTGAAGGGAGTACTGAGAATTTACATTCTACTATAAGTAAGGATTAGGATGTAGTTGGCCAGAGGAGGCCCTACATCACGGGTTATTTGTTGTTTGAAATTGAATTCTAAACTGTTCTAGTCTACATTGTGAAATGTAAAATTGTTGTTGCTTGATAATAAGCATTTCCTTGGTTCACTCACTGTGAAATATTATTGTGCAGTAGTGTTAAATTGCTTTAAGCATGAAAAACTAATTCTTGCAATAGAAATTATTCAAGTTATGGGTTGTTTCTTGTGATCCTATCTTGGTTGGTAAATCTTTTAATTTGTATAATGTTGTTGGAAGTCTTTACTATCATATTGATAGGAAGAATAGGAGGTGGTCAATGCTAATAGGTTGATTTACGGAATGGTCGGCACTAATGGTTTCCTGTTCTGTCGAGTGCGTGCAGACATTGTCTTGACTAGATGTTTTGAATTGCTGAGTTGGATCATGTTCATGGTGTTTGTTACTTCGTTCTGTAAAATGGTGAATGAAATAGGAATCTAAATCGTAAACTCACATGTTATTCCCTGTAAAAAAAAAAAAAGTTGTAAAAAGGTTGGGATTAGTGATGACTTCGTTCTCTGCCAAATAACACATGAATTACCCCTTGTACCTTTCTAATTATCACTACTAGTAATCGCTTAGTTGATTGATGGTTTCTCTCCTATACTTTAAATTGCTCTCCATGAATTGTTAATAAAAGTTGTGTTTCCTCTTTATATATTTATATATTTGTGAAAAGTACGTGACATTCATGCATCATACTTAGGACCTACGAAATTGCGAGCATATTGTATGACATGCCTAATATATGTAAATAGGCATGTGGGGGTTAGGGAGAATTGGGGACATTGGATATATCATCCTCAGCCACATGAGTGAGGAGCTCAACAACCCAACGAAGAACCTGTTGTACAACTGGCTCATCCAGAGCATCGTTGAGCACTATAGGGTACCCATCTCAGAGAAAGAGCCGAGAATTGAAGAGTCAGTCATTGACGTCTACAACAAAGCAAAAGTCGACTGAATGGGGTTTACCTAGGTTGGAGGGGAATGGCATCGCCTATCCAAGAAGCAGGCAGCACCTCCACCCCCCTCAGAGCCTTAGCATTCCGCCCCCTCACATGAAAAACCGCCTCTTCTTCAGTCATCTCACTTTACTCCGATGCCTGAGGGCACGTCCGCCTGGATGAGCAGGATGGAGGAGCTCCAAAATACGTCGATGACCAGAATTGAAATGATGGAGGAGCACCTGCAAATGCAACAAATCCATATACGAAGAGGGGAGGCACTCGCCAAAGAGAGGCATCACATAGCCCAAGAGTGGCATATGTAAGCAACGGCCGTCGCAGAAGAGATGCATTGCATATCCCAAGAGCGGCATATGCAAGCAGCAGATTGGCAAGCGCGAGAAGAAGAGAGGCACCGTGAGATGGTGGCAGCAATTTAGTGACGTGAGCAGCAATCAACCCGTATCGCATCTGCATCATCGTCCTCTAAAGCAACAGTTGCCACATACCGCTCGTAAGTGATTTACTTTGTACGCAAAGTCCAGTTTTTAATTTGTTTGTGTTTGACGTAATGACGTGTTGTTCATTTGCATCATCGGTGCTATTAGCTGCCAACCTGCTCCTCTAGTCGTGCCTGCCGAGGTCCAGGATGACTTAGAGCCTCAACCGCTTAGAACTGTGCGCATGGTACATCTTTCATTTGGTTATATATGTGTGTTCGTTCATGTTCAAGTTTATGCGTTGTTAGTCTAATGGTGCTTTGACATTTTTTTTGCAGGCATGGGATTTGATGGATACGTTCAAGTCTTATGTCAACTCAAATACTTGGAAGTACAAAGAGACGTGCGCAGTTCTGGGGGGAAAGCTGATGGGCGATGATTGCCCCGTCACTCATTTCATATTCTCGAAGCAAGTCGAGAAGCCAGATATGGTGAGAAGCCTTGTTTGTATGTTAGGTAATAAGATTTTATCTGAGTACTCATTCGAACTTCTATGCAGTGCTATTCGGTGGACGATGCACCCGTACTGGCATTTCATCAGGAAAAGAGTCTACTATCATTAGGGTGGATTCACGTAGGTAACCATCTCGTTTCTTCGAGTTGTCGTTCATGTTTACTGATATAGCGTATTCGTTGTTTACCTTACAGACACACCTGAAGCATAATTGTTTTATGTCCTTCGTCGACCTGCACACTCAATATGCTTACCAGCAATTACTGTCGGAAAGCAATCTCCATGATCGTAACACCCACTGACAAAAAGAGGTATGTTTTTTCCCTTGTCTAAATTCTTAATATTGCTTTCCGCGTAAATCTTAATTGTTCCCTTTGCATTGTAGCCCGAACGGCATCTTGCGGTGTACGAGTGCAGGGATGAGGGTGATGCGACAGTGTACAATTTCGGAGCAATTTCACGAGCACGACCCTGCAATTTTTTACTATGAGGGTCCGTTGTTCGAGAAAGCGACCGAGTATTACTTGACCCGCAATTACCTTTTGAGATCACTGATTTGCAGCCAACAATGACAAGAAAGAAGAACGCGGTGTAGGACTTTCTGCTTATGTTCAATTAGTTTTCATTTGTTTACAGTTACGTTGTTGTAATGTATGTTCACTTTAATTTGTTTACATCTGCGTTGTAATTTATGCGTAGTTTACATTGAATTTGCAAATGGTATGTTTGGATTGGATGATATGTGTAGTTAACATTTCATACATGTATAATATATGTTTAGATGTTTAGATGATACTGGAACTACGTGGGATCTTATGCAGGATGTATGATAATAACATTGGCGGAGCAAAGAAACAAGAGAGACTCTAGCAAAATTTTTATAAATTGGGGTGAGGATAAGTGAAAAACAAATGTTGTATGAGTTGAATTTAGTACATAATCAAACAAATGTGCAACAATTCAAGCTGCTTGCATAAACAAACCGCCGTGTTGCTCACGTCGCGGCGTCTTGCTTACAGGCCACAAAATCGTGGTGTCTTGCTCACAACGTCGTTGCGGCGTGTGAGGAAGTCGATGCGACGTGTGAGGAAGCCGCCATGGCGTTTTGCACAACACCGCGGTGTGTTGCACAACACCCCAGCAGTGTTTGAGCAAGCCGTCCCCAGGTGTCTTCCGGATGCGATCCCTCCTCGTCTGCTTTGTCTGCAAGTCGTCTGAATTGTCCAGAAATTATTACAGATTCAAATTGGACGATGGCCTTCTTCGTCTGCATGCTTCTGCTATCATCCGAATGTTACCAGAATTGTACAGATTCAACGCGAACACGAACCCTCTTTGGCTGCAGTTCGTCCGAAACTCCGCAGTGCACATTTTCCTTAAGTTTTCCATACTTAGATTCTTTTTCATTGTAAATTAATGATTCAAAATTCTAGAGAAACCAATTTATATTTATCAATTCAAAATTTACAAATTTAGCAAATGGAACAATCACATATATATCAATCCTAATCTAGCAAACGGTTGTATCAAGGAAGGTTAAGGTCCACACTCGTGTACGTTTGTGTTTCTGGACTTTGTGCATCTGACTCCTGCAAAAACCATTGCAAATGAAATTAGCATAGTTCAAATAACACTTGAAAACGTAAAATAATAGTAAACTAATTACGCAACAATAACCCTAATCGGCTCATAGAATAAGTTGACTGATTTTCTACTTAATAGAAACTAGGTTAATTAACTAAAAGAATATTTAATTAATATCTTCCTTTCTTCTTCTAGAAGTTTAGATGTATTTTGGTAGCAAATCCTTGTTGGTGCTCTGCCACTTGGATTGTTTTTATGTAGAGATTTTCTTGGTTTCCAAGCTTGGATACTTGAACTTTCCTTAATATTTGCTCTCAGTTTTGTAGGCTTTTGCTATAGTAAAAAAAACTTCAAATTTAATGATCCAACCCATTCTAGAAAGATTAGAAAGTCAGCTACAATCTTTATGAAGCACTCTTTTTGAAATGATGTTATTTCATGTGCCAAAATAGTTAAACACTTGTCAGAGGTTAGCAAGTGTGCAATTTTGGAAAGTCCATCAAATATTACACAATTGTCCTTGGACTTCCGCCTATGCTTGACCTTGAATCCCTTCGTGCTAATCTTGGAAACTTGATTAATAATAGAATGGACCCTAGTCCATCACAATGTCACTTGATTGTACATGTCAAGTGTCTTTTCATTGTTTCGTCGCTCCTTGGGAGGGACAGCCAAACCGTTGCTGTCAACGATTTTTTGAATGAGCCAATTATAGGGGAGATTCTTCCTTGGATTCTTCAAGATTGCCTTCATTTGATTAATAATGACATAGGAAACATTGAATCTCTTGCCATTGTAGAGCTTCTCCATCACATTGTAGAGCTTCTCTATGTCCATCACAGGGCAAAACTATGTGGGTGATCAGGTGATGGATGACTGTTGCTTTAGCATTTATGTCATTTGATTTGGACTGGGAGAAAGATTCAATGACTTTGGGTTTGTGAGCCAATTGCTTCAATAATGTCAGACCTTCTCCTTGTTTTACAAAGTTTGGGTTCTTGGATACGTGGAAATACTCCTCCGTCAGCTCCTCCTTGGAGCATCCAATAAATTCATCTAACTCCTTAAGAGTTAGCCTTATCTGTTTCCCATATAGAAACGTCCTCAGCTTAGTAATGTTATCCAGCCCCAAATTTGTGTAAAATAATTTCACAACCGTCTCATAATAATAGTCTCTCATTATGCACAATCCATAAAGACCAATGCGTTCAAATATTTCCTTTAATCCAAAGTCAGCAAACGCATTGAAATCTACCCTTCAAGATATAATTACGACACGTGGTATAATGTCATTATCGTAGCGTTGTTTGGAGGACTCTGAGCTGAACACTACGGGTTGTGCCTCTGTAGACATGCATGTAGAATCACCCCGTGCTCAACCTTCGGGCTTAGAGGGAGCCACTTTACGCTTCTTCGTCACTTGAACCGCCTCCAACGCTATTTCTGCTTCAATAAATGTGAGGATAGATATTTGAAGTTCGAGTTGGTTGGAGGAAGTCAAAATTTGTCTCTGCAATAGCTAGGGCAAAGGATGTCCTTCGCGATTATATAAGCAGATTTGCGTCCGTCGAGAGGAGAAATGGTGTTGTTTATCTTTCAGAGAAGGACTTTCGGTCGAAAATAGATGTCCTTCGTATTAAGACGGACGTCCGTTATGGCCTGAACGACACCGTCTTAAGACGAGAGATGTCCATTGTGAGGCTAGCGACGTTCGTAATTTGCAAAACAATGTAGTCTTGGGTTGAGGGACGTCTGTTTCTGGACAAGAGACATTCGAAATGGGTTGAGTGACGTTCGTTTTGGAAGAGGGACGTCCATCTTAATTCAGGGAATTCACGCCTTTTAAAAACGCATGTGCCTTGCACGTGACCCTTCAACATTAAAGAATTTGGAGTCCATCCTGACCGTCCATTCTAATCAAGGGACGTCCATCGCTCGATCCAACAGCCATGGACAATGGTCTGCCATCGCCTTTGAAAAATGACATATTCAATCTTGGCCGTCAATCTCTACTAGGGACGTCCTTCTCTCGATCCAACGGCCATGGATAATTGTCTGCCATCGCCTTTGAAAAATGACAGATTTAATCATGGCAGTCAATCCCTATAATGGACGTCCCTCTCTCGATCCAATGGCTATGGACAATCGTCTGCCATCGCCTTTGGAAAATGGCAGATTCAATCCTGGTCGTCAATTTCAAGTGGGGAACATCCTTCCTTGATCCAACGGCCAATGAAGATTGTCTGCCATCACTTGATAATCATTCTAACAACCGTTCGTCTTCCAACGGGCAGGAGGGACGTCCCTCGTCCCCGATAATTGATGTCCTTCGGCTCTGTTCGATGATCTTTGACGTTAACGAAACCGACGCGTTTGTCACGACCCGAAGACGGGCCTAACAGAACCGCCAGGTCAGGTGACCCGATTCTCATAGAGAACCCAATCACCCAGCCCAAAGCGTGTGTTTTAGCGGAAGACTTATAAATACTTAATTCGGCCCAAGATGATATGGGCCTAGGTCCGAATAGGGATCACGAGAAAATACGGTGCATAAATTAAAATGAAATCCAAGTAACTGTGCAACAAATCCAAAACCAACTGTGTTTAAGGTTTACAGACCAAATGTAAATATCCTCACCAAGTAACGATAAATCGCTCGAATGTAAATAACAGAACACTTCAACTCCTAATCCTCAGCTGCTCTTGCCTTTACCTGAAGTTTTGGGGGAGGAGTCGTTTGGGGTGAGTGACTAACTCAGTAAAGTATGGCTATACTAAATGCACCTCATGTAAAACTGGTTTTTTTCTATATTTTCGAAATTAGGGTTGTGTTTCTCATTTTACCGTACATGGATTTTAATTTGAAATCTCTTATCGTATTATAAATCTGGCCCAAGACCATCGATGAGGCTTTTATCAAAACTTGCTATATACATAGATAGCTATACCTCGTAAAATAGGCCATCATCGTGTTCTGATCTGAAAACGTTATCAGTGAAAAGGGGTGGTCACTCAAGGACTCACCCGCCACTCAATAGAGAAAAGGTGGTCACCCGTCGGCGACAACACCTTATGAGGCAGGAAGAAGTATAAATGACGGTGGTCCGTAGATCCAACGCGTCGTATGATCAAATATAACGGATACAGTTGCTCGCTATATGTGGACTTATTTAATAGCTAAGATACCTAGAGGCTTCAAATGAACGAGGGTTGCCGACGAGTAAACTCGGCCGTCCACCCGTCAAATGGAAGGGTACTTAGGTCAAGATAAGTCTCAGCGACTGACAACCGTCTGATCCGTGGGACAAAAACCCTGGCCAAGTTTAGGGGCTTTCGACCCTAGGAGGCGTCGTCACCCTCCCATACTGTTTACGACTTTCAGGGCTTTCGACCTGAGGACACGTCACCAATGCCCCGATCTGTTGTCGCACGTCAAACAATCAACCTTCACACAGTAGAAGGTATCAAAGGGGATAGCGAATCCATCCCTCAACATATACACAATAAATTTCAAACCATGTACAGAATTAAACGCGAGAAAACATACTACTAATAAAAACTGACGTGCTGTCGAACAGTCCCCGTCATTTTTCAAGTGTGGTATTCCACAAAATAATTATTTTTGAAAATGGGATACGATGCAATATAACGCAAGAGGTATAGAAATCCCTACCTCAATGACGGTCTGCCTTACCGACCGAAGCAACCAATTACGCAAGAATCGTATCACACTTGCTAAAATCATCCAAGCCTGGCAAAGGTATAAAACATGGGAATCCTCATAAATAAATCCCAAGAAATAAATGAGAGGATCCTACAACGAAAATAGGAACTCAACTGACGTGTAAACGACCCATCTAAGAATCCCAACAAAATTCTTCAATTATATCATTTGGTAAATAAATAGATCACCATCCAAATAACACTTAATTCTTAATATATTGTGCGCATGTAAACAGTTAACAATGTCACAGAATGTCTCTACAACTTAGACAGGATGAACTCTATCACATGAATAACTATAACAGAATCTCAACCCAATTCTTTTTTGCACAACGAGAACATCCTTAATATCCATCTCCAATTACAATCTCCATTAACAACTTAATCCATTATTCAAAATAGCAATTGGGATCGCCAAATCCACAAATGTCAAACAATAGCACAATTTTCTTAGCTTCTCACGATAGTTTACGAAAGAACAACAGAGATCGGATTTTTCAGCGAACGACAACAGAGCAAATGCAAAATCAGAGATTTGTTATCAATATTTCCACCAAAATTTCCAACAACTAAACTGAATCACATCCTGAAATCCATTATTGAATCAAAGCTTAATGAGAATCGCTCACCTAACAGAACATAACAGAATCGTGTTCTATTTACTCGCCGAAATCGAAAATATGCTCTGATTCAGAGTTGCCGTCGTCGGAGGTTGTCCGTCGGAATCCTTTAGATCGACCGCTGTAAACCCACAACACAGATCAACGACATCACAAATCCAAACTTAACATCGGAATAAAAACTCGAATCGAAAACCTCACCCCCCCCGAACAGAATCGGAGTCTGTTCGTCGCCGGAAAAGGAAAACGGCTCGGCCTCGGAACTGTCATCGCGGAACCGAGATCGCCCGTTCGCCGGAATCGAAGGAACACCCTCTGGTTGAGCTGTTCTGTCGCCGGTGTCGCTCGGGATCGGAATCTCGCGGCCACCGGCGTTGTTCTTCGGCAGTCCGAGAGTTGACCATCGCTCTCGCCCGACATCGCTGCTTGCCGATTAGTCCTTTGCAGCCGTTCGCCATTTTCCAGTCGCGGTTGCGTCCTTCCGCGAGCAACCGTCGCTGCCATCGCCGTCCTCAGCTAGGGAGTCGCCGCTTTCGCTTGTCGCCGGGATCTCTCTCGCGAAAGTTGTCGGCCGACGTCTCTCTTCTCCCTCTCGATTTCTCTTCGGCCGACGCGAAATACGGGGGAGGAGAAATGGGAAGGGGGGAAGAGAAACCCTAATTCTCTTCCTCCCGATTTTTAATTAAAATTTTTTTTTACAACTTAAACCCTGTACTTTGCTACTCCAAAATATTTGGCGGGATTTTCCCCCTCTTCTCAATCCATTTTAATCTCTTTTCTCCATTTAACTTCATTTTTGTCTTCATTCTAAATTCTACAATTTAATACACTTCATTTAATTTAAATCCCACTTATTTGCTTAATGTCACACATACATCTTAATTATGCATACCACACTTTTAATCCTTTCGTACCCCACTTCCGACGTATCCTGAACGTCGCCAAACAACGATTATCAGCCCAAATTAAATTCTCAAATTTTCATTTAGTTCAAAAAATTCTAATTTTACCGACTTTGACCAATTGAATAATTTTGTATACGTGGACTTGACCAATTGACCAATTTGCGTACGTAGTCGCTACACGACAATTCAATCAACTTCTTCAAAGCTATGACCGATTTTCAATGAAAAAAAATTTACACGTGGAATTTATCATTAAAAATTTCATGGCTTTTACAGCGTTAATGTCGACAAATTTGGACAAAAAACATGACTGAGAGGTTGCATATATTTTTTTCCATAATTTTAGTTGTTTATAAAATTTTTTCATAGTTTTGTTGATATCCAATTATAGGGTATGCGGTGTCCATTGCCCTCTAACCTCAAATTATGTTATATCGTATAAATAGTTACTGTTATGAGTTATGGAAGGAGGCATTACTGCCAAATAATCTTGCTTTTGCGAGCCAGCTCTAAATCCGACGTGCTAACTGAACCCTAAATCCTCACTTAAACCCTGGGCGTAGCTTCGGCAGAGAGACTCTCGCCGAAACGCTGAGACGGTGACTGTGGTTTGCAGAACACCGGGAATCAGTTCAGCGAGAATGAGGAAGAAGGTCGACGAGCGGATTAGGACTCTAATTGAAAATGGTGTCAAGACTAGGCATCGCTCTATGTTTGTCATCATTGGCGACAAGTCGCGGGACCAGGCACCTTGTTTCTTCGTTTCATTTGTTCTACTTGTGTTTTTTTTTTTATTTGGTTTCTTCTTCAAGATTATTGCTAGTTTTGATTTCAATTTTGAAAAAAAGAAAGAAGAAATGGAGCGACATGGGAGCATTGGGTTTTATTTTTAGTGTACGATAAGGAAGCAGTTTATTCACTTGTGTGTGGATGCATTGTTATATTCGTCTGATTGAGGAGAAATATAATCGTAGGCAGTTTTTGATTTTTTGGATTACGTGGACGAGAATGAAATTGGTTCAAAATGGTTTCTTCCTCTTTAACTTGTAATGAGAGCCATACCGACTAGTTGTAGTTAGTGTTCGAATTGCAATTTTACTTTCAAGTTTAGTTATCTGTATATTTTTCATTGTATGCAAAAGATATTAGGAAACGACAGCATTGCAATCCAAAATACTATTGATGAGTTCATCTGTTTGGTTTAAATAGTTGAATTTAGTCTCTAAACATTAATGAAACTGTTAAAATTGTTTTTCCCATTGCTTGGTTTACGGATGACAAAAAATACAACTTACTTCTGAAATTTCTTATCACAATCTTTTTTTTCTGCAGATCGTGAATCTTCACTATATGCTCAGTAAGGCAACAATCAAATCTAGGCCCACTGTTCTTTGGTGCTACAAGGATAAGCTTGAACTAAGCAGGTTCTTTAATTCAATGTTCTCCACTGTTTCTGTTTCATCTGTTTTATGGCATTCTATATATCTGGTTTACATTTCGCTAGAGCTCAGATTTTTATTGACTCAACTGGTTTTCATTCTTTGTATAGACGAATAAGTAACAAATCAGAAAAGTTAAATCAAATGTAGTGCTGGACTTGATTTGAAATAGTTTATGACCGAAATTGGTTGAATTTTGTTTCTTTTAATGATTTCTATGTGTGCGTGTGTGTATATATATATATATATATATTATATGTTTATTTGTTTACTACTTATTTGACCGTTGTGTTGCTATGATGCTACCCTCAAGAATGTTTTCACCACTGACTGCAAGACATTGATGGGATACGTTATTTTACAGTCACAAGAAAAAACGTGCAAAACAAATAAAAAAGTTAATGCAGAGGGGTTTGCTGGATCCTGAAAAGGTGGACCCCTTTTCACTGTTCGTTGAAAGTGGGGGTTTAACATATTGCCTGTACAAGGATTCAGAAAGAATTCTTGGTAATACCTTCGGAATGTGTATACTTCAGGTGGGTTTTGAAATTATGGAATTAATGTTACCTTCTGCATTGCTTCTAGGTGGTGCCTTTAATATGTTATTTTTCATGTATGTATCTCATTGCTAGTTTTTCTAACTCAAATTTTTTACTATCATTTCTTCTAGGATTTTGAGGCTTTGACTCCAAATCTTCTTGCTAGAACAATTGAGACAGTGGAAGGGGGTGGATTAATTATATTGCTACTACGTTCTTTATCTTCATTGACCAGTTTATGCACTATGGTTATGGTATGCAGTATTGCTTTTAGTAAACTACCATGGTATCTGTTTATTTTTTCCCTTTTATCAGGAGGTAAAATTTCACACTCAGTAGGCCGTTATAAATAACTGATAATGAATAGTTTTCGAGTTGATTCTGACACAAAAAGTATATTTTCTCATGTACTAAGTTAAAAGAAGTTTTTGTTTGGGAGGGGGGGGGGGGGGGGGTGGTATAATCCTGAATCCTCAACAGCTAGTGAATAAACACCACAGGGAAGAAGTGGTGGGGGTGATAACCCTGAATCCGCAACAGCTAGTGAATAAAGATTGAACATACAAGTTTGAACAACAGATTTCATCAAAGATGCAGTTGATAAAACTCACCTCTTTAAATTTTCCTTGTTGAATTTTCTTTGAACAACTTCAAGGAACACTGAATTACAGTATCGAGATATTAAAAGTTTACTGCTTCTGTGTTACATTAATTGTTGTTCAATTCAGGCCTTATTCAAATTTTTATCTGAAATGTTCTTCATACTGAAACTACGCATTTATATGCGATGTTTTTTTTAATTTTTTTTTCTGTTGACATTATTAATACTTTTAACGGTAAAGTTATCGTTAGATTCTTTAGACATTCTCTAATTTACTGTAATGGCTGTAAAGAGTTTTTATTTTTATTTTTATTATGTCAGTTAAGACTTGAGAGATTTGAGGATAGTTTCAAAAGTTGATTTCTGTTGTTTAATTTGTATCATGTGTATAATTGTGTTTATTTATTTTTCCCATGATAAGCTGAAAGAAGAGAAATAGATGTTTCTTCTTAGTTTCACAGATACATTAGCGTAGCAATTGTTTGCCATCAAATATGAATTTAGGCTGCTGTTCCCCAAATTTCTTTAATTTTCTGCATTCAATTCATATGGATTGTTACTACGGCACTTGAAAGGTCTTTAGGGCATATCATCAAAGAAGGAGCCCTGTGATTGAGAGTTAAGATAGGAGAATTAATGGTATCTACAAATCTGGGCAAAAGGAGTCTAACAATAAGTTCTTAGTAAAATGGTAGCATATAGTTGTTACCATCTTTAACTTATGTTGTTTTAAATCAGGATGTCCATGAGAGGTTTAGAACCGAATCCCATTCCGAGGCTGCTGGCCGCTTTAATGAACGCTTCTTATTGTCACTGGCTTCATGTAAAGCATGTGTAGTTATGGACGATGAGATGAATATTTTACCGATCTCATCCCATATACGGTCAATGACTGCAGCTCCAGTTATACAGGTATTTTTTTTTCAATGCATGAATTAATGTTCTTAGGGTACTTGAAAGTTGGAAGTCTGTATTATATTGTTAGTCTTTATGTTTCTGTTTTGCTTAATTTTTGTATACTGGCTGCATCATGTTTGCTGATAAGTACTCAGAAGGGCTTTCAGAGGCTGAGCAGGATCTAAAGAACCTCAAAGAACAACTGAACGATGACATTCCTGTTGGTCCTCTGCTAAAGAAGTGCTGCACATTGGATCAGGTAATGCTTATCTGTCTGAGTGATTTTCCTTCTGACCTTTGTTAGTTTAATGCCCACGACTGGTTAGTTGATCATCCACTGCTTAAACTATGAGTAGGGGCGGGCAGTCATTACTTTTCTGGACGCAATTTTGGATAAGACACTTCGCAGTACAGTTGCCTTGCTTGCTGCTCGTGGCCGAGGAAAATCAGCTGCACTTGGCTTAGCAATTACCGGGGCTGTTGCTGCAGGGTAACATTCCTGAACTTGGAATTATAGTGAATTATTTGCTTGTTAAATAAATTACCATGATCATGGTTCTGATGAGAATTTTATCTTGAAGGTATTCCAATATCTTTGTGACTGCACCTAGCCCTGAGAACTTAAAAACGTTATTTGAATTTGCATGCAAGGGTTTTAATGCACTTGAATACAAGGTATCATTGAAATTTCTTCCCTTATGCTTAAGATGTGTTTAGTAAAACCTCCTTTAAAAAATTCCTCTATAAAATTTAACTTTTATATATTTTTTTATTAGCGAGACAATGAAGTGTCAAGTGGTTCTTGAAATTCTACTTTGTATTTCTTTTGTCAGACATATACTCTATTGTAATTAGATTTCTAGTTTTTTTTGTCACATGCCAATCATTCTGCTTGTGATGATGCATTTAAAGGATTTGATATAATATGCCAATGGCACTATTCTTTTATGTTTTATAACAAGATGTCATTTACCATTCTCTTTTCTCGATATGATATGCCAATGGCATAGTTCAATCATGACTATCACCATGTCCTTTAGTGCAAAGTTTTTTTAAATTGCAGTTAACAGTGTGAGACTTATCTATGTTTTCAGGAGCATATAGATTATGACGTTGTGAGTAGTGCCAACCCCGAGTTCAAGAAAGCAACTGTTCGAATTAATATATACAAGAACCATAGACAAACAATTCAGGTAGTGAATACTTTGTGCATTCTCTTTTGACATCCTATACAATAATTTCCTTGCTCATTTGTTGGATAGTGATGGTATGCAAAATTACAAATATTATACTCATTAATCTTTGGAGCATCTTACACTTGTAAATATAGGAATATAATCATGCAAAAAAGGATAAAAAAATATTTGTACTAGGGTATATTAATTTACTTCCCTAAGAGATAGAATACTATATACAACTCAGCTCTCAAGCTGATACATAGATATCGAACGAGCATTCCTTGATAATCACTAGATGAAAATCAATTGTAAGGCATCTCTTTATAAACATATGCGCTAATTGCTGATTTATACATACTAAGTAATAGATTACTATCAATCCTAAGCTATTGGAATTGTTGATTAATTATCATGCTACTAGAATTCAAGATTTCATGCTTGAATCTAACAATAGTAAGAAAATTACTCCATTTAGAAATTACAATATAACTTGTAAAAATCAATAGAAGAAATTAGCCTACATGAGATGAAACATGTTAAAAAGTATAATTGATTTTATAATCTTTTAACCCACCAACTTAAATTTTTGATATTGTTGATAAATTTATTAGGAAGGTTGGTTAAATGTCTAATTTTTGATTTTTTTCCCTTAATAAAATTAAGGTTTTCAATTTGCTTGGTTTCATCATGCTGAACTTGATTATGAGAGCATCGTAATGATTGTTGTATATCATTATATATATATATATATATATATATATATATATATATATATATATATATATATATATATATATATTTATTTGTAGGCCCTTCTATCCCTCAATTTTGTTCATTATTCTTCCAATCTAAAGAACTTTGCATATTTAGATTGTTCGAAATTTTTCTTGAGCATTAGATTTTGACCAGTTTTGCTTTTTGCTTGGAAGGACCTGCCTGAGGTTCCCTAGATTCTTCATCTTGAATTGCCTTGACATTTTTACTTTAAACTTGGTTATGTCTTCAACATTAAGTGATGATGATGTCATCCACTTAGATGAACAGTGCAGTAATCCTTTTAGATGGAGAATGCATTGTGTTGTCAGATTCAATGCAGAATCTTAGTAAATCTGTTGAACTATGGTTTTTAGATTGTTTGAGACCGAATATGGTTTTTTTTATTCAACTTACAAACTTAGTCGAGTTTTAGTCAGGAACTGGAGGGAAATCTGAATAAGGAAGATACTTTTCCATGAAAATGGATAATGGCTGATCTCAGATAAAAACAATAGATAAGTTTTTTGATGGATTTCTTTTTGGTCGGCAAAAGTCTCATGATAATCAATTCTGAAGATTTAATTTGACCCCATGGCAATTGGTTGTGCTTTAAATCTTTTGTTCCCTTCATTTGCTTTATTTTCATTGTCTAAACAGACTTACCATCTACTGTCTTTTCATTTCTGTTGGTAGATCCATGTTTCATATTTATGCAAGGCTCTCATTTTCTTTTCTCCTTAACAGTTGTCCAACTTGATCTATTTTCCTGCACATTACTTGGATCAGATTGAGAGGATAACAGATCCACTACATGTGTTTCATATTTAGGCAAATTTCTCATTTTCTTTTCTTCTTAACAGTCGTCCAACATAGTCTATTTTCTTGCATATTACTTGGACCAGATTGAGAGGATAACATAGCAATGAAGGTATATATCCAATTTTGCCTTGGGAAATGTATTAACTGTCGATTCATTACCTAACTCTAAGGATTGGTGTTGGGTTAATGAAAATAGAAAGGTCCATATCCTTGCCCCATTTCCTCCTTGTATAGACATTTGGCTTATTGTCAAGTTGAGTGTTGTCTGGTATAACGATGTTGTCGTCTTGAATATCAAGCGAAGTATCAAATTGAGCCCCAACCGTTTGTGTAATTGTGATCTCAAGATTTAAAGACAATCATTTGGAAAGTGTACTTTTTGATGATAAGTGTCGGGATGTTTGGTCTCAAATCTTACTTTTGAGGTTAAAAAAAGACCATATGATGATCATTACTTAGTAAACAGAACAAGCCAACCAACAATTTATGTGCCAACAATCCAAGTTGACAACAACCATTTAGTGTTGTTGATATTTAACGAGCGAGCGGTATGCAAGAGAATAGAACAATGTGATCATTATGATAAAGTGAGCAAAAACCATTTGTAGGCAATAATAAAATTTCATTAATTAGCAATAAAAAATCGCAGTCAATATTTGGTAAGGGTCAATGTGCGCACTTGGGCTTCTCCCCTTAAGAGCAAACTATGCCATTTCTACATTTGCAAGAGTGAACATAGTAGGGTGCGAGAAATCACATACCCAAAATGTGAATACATAAATACAAAAAAAAAAAAGAATTACGACAAAAAAAAAGAATTACGACATGACTGGACAAATATCAAGGGTGAACAACTAAGAATAATATGTTATAGACAAGGTTGTACATTGTATTCTTTCCATTTGATTTGTTGACGTCCCTGTCAGTTCATTTTGAAATCACCAATCTTCTATATGAAAGCTTCCATGTCTTCAGCCTTTTGCCAACTACCTTTCTCATCTCTCAATTGTTTCAATTTATGAGGTACTTCAAGCGTTGTTGTCTGTTCTGGGTGGCTTGTCTTGGTCTTCCTATATTCATTGATTTCTTTAATGTCGTATGGAGATACATGATCTTGTAATTCTATTCCACATTTCATTTTCTGAGTCAGTATAGTAGGGCTTTATGTCACTTACCTAAAAAATAATTAAATGTATCTTTAGCCATGCATATAGATTGCCTCAGTAAGATGCATGCTCAATCACTTCAATTATTGAAATTGGTTTTTCATGTTTGTAGACTACATTTTTCTCTCTTTCCATGAAAATGAAGTTGGTTTGGTAGCACTTTGACTAATACAAAATCTCCAACCATGAACTACGTGACCTTTTTGATTTGCCTACTTTTCTCACAAGAATAGAGACTTACTCCAAATAAGCATGCACTATGTCAGTGAGTTCTCTTCCTACTTTTGACAAAGTTATAAGTCGTAGAAGTTTTCCAGAGTATGGTTGATTTAGAGTGTCAGGCAGAGATAGTTGCGTACCTTAACCTATCTCAAAAGTGCTCTTCTCCATTGAAGAACCCTTTTGACAATTGAAGCAAAATCGTTCTATATCGAGTAGGATTGGCCAATGGTTTTGATTTGTGGTGATTAAGTGCCTCAAATTTTCTCCAAGTTGGCCATTGAAGCATTTTATCCTCATATCAATCAGGGGGGATAACAAAATGATTGGTTGTAAGTAAAAATCCAAGTGCTTAATAATTGTTATAAAAAAGTAAAGATCCTAGTAAATGCAAAAGTTTGGTTCAAAAAGCCCCCGTAAACTTGGGTCTATATCATTGATGATGCTTTGTAATATCCACTAAAACTTGACAACAATCTTAAAGAATAATCATGTAGTCATTTATGTCGAATAGGACATTGAGGATTGAATGAGTATAGCATATATAGAGAAATGATTAATTACTACCAAAATTGTTTTAAAAGCACCCCAAAGAGTAAGTTTGTTACGACGACTGATATGCTCTCCCACAATATCATTGGAACTGATCAAGGTTCTAGTTTACTTGTCATTTCAACTGTCTTGTTGGTGCATAAGACGTGTTTTTGTCTATTGTACTACATTATCTTTCATATGTAGTCAGTAATAATTTCTCTTACAGAGTTCATGAGTTTGTTGGCATCCTACATATCTCATCTATAAAGTTGACATTTTCGTGTTAAGATCCTTTCTAGTTTATTAACTCAAGGGATGAATAATTGACTTTCATTTGTCATTAGCTTAGTATTTCAATTAGAGTGTTTATGGTTGGGTTGAGTTCGGTTCAGTTCTATAATAAAACCAAAGCAAACCAGTTTATGTTAGTCTGGTAATTTTGGAATCGAAACTATATGTTTTGGGTGTAGAAATCGAACTGGATTCTGTTAGGTCATGGTTTGGTTCATTTATAAAAAACATAAAATTTTTAAAATTTTGTATATAAATTTAATAGTTGCAAGTATAAATTTAAAAAAATAACATTAATTTCAACGCAGCAAATTATAAATATCTTTATGCTAACTAATAAAACTAAAAAAAATATAAAAATCAAATCAAAATAATTATTTTTTTATTGATTTCAAAATGAAGAATCAAGTTTTTCGTTTGGAATTGGGTGGGTTTTCTAATGGGTCGGTTTATTTTAAGGTCGTTGGAGTGGGTTTTTAAATGGGTTAGAGTAATTTTCAAAGCCTAAGAGTTTACGATTTGGTTAGGTTATTATTGGTTTTGAACATGCAAAATCGAAACTGAATCGATAAATTCGGTTCCCAAATAATTGTTTTGAATTTTGGTTCTTTGAATGTTGAAAACCGACCCTGTCTGGACCGAATTGATCGGTCTGAGTTCGGTTTATTAATTGTGGGTCGGTTTTGATCACCCCTAATTTCAACCAGAGTTGTTTTCACGAGTTGCATCTCTAGTGGAGCAACATGGTCATTTTTCAAACTATCTCAGAAGTAGACTCTCATAGACACATTAATCTTTCTACTTTGGAGTTGAGATAAGAAAACGTAGAAACATAATCATGCAAAAAAGAAATTGTAAACTAATACATGGCTGAACTATATGAAAATATGTAAATAACATTCTTAGCTACTTTACATTCCCAAGAAATAATAGAATACCAAATACCATATGAAGCTCCATTTGTTTATGGCATATTCTGTAAGAGTTAAAAATGTAGCAATTCTTGGTTTCTTTTTTCTCTAGAGGGCTGATTATTTTCCAGCAGATAATGGTAAAGTCCAATTTTCCCTTTGGTTGCCAGGCGATGAAAAACCCAAAACAATTCCACTTCACCGTTCCTCTTTTTTTATGTGAGTCAACCCCAACCTTTAATGAAAATATTTATAGTCCCCCTATCTCAATCTCCTTTATAAGGGGAAGAGATTTAAATATGACATGCCAAACTCATTTCTGCATAATGCTATATTCTTAAGGACTAAATAAAATTGCAGGTCATTTTAGGTTTCTGTTACCAAGTGGGTTAAAATCCGACGAAGCGAGTAAATTAGGACTTTTTGAAGTATATCTTTGAACCCAAATTCTCCTGGTGACACCTCAAATAAACTCTAGCGTGCATGCTTACTAGGAAGGCGTTGGCATGGGAATGAGAATTTACTCAGTGGATTATTGTAATGTAGGACAAATACATTTTCTTTGTTAAGGCACAATATTGTTATTTATTTATTATGTATAGTCTGTTCATGGTAATATATATTTAGTTTAATGCAATATAAGACTTCTGAACTGTCATATATTTTAATTTTCTTTTAAAAAAAGTTCTGCTGATTGTTCTGTTCCCATATGCAGTACGTGCAACCTAATGAACATGAAAAGCTTTCCCAAGTCGAACTTTTAGTTGTTGATGAAGCAGCGGCTATACCACTGCCGATTGTGAAGTCTTTGCTTGGCCCTTATTTGGTCTTCTTAGCATCTACTGTTAATGGGTAATTGTTATAGATCTATAAAGTAATTTTCTCCATTTGTTTGTCTACAAACACGTGCTGCAAGGTAACTCTACTACTTTAGAAGAGCCTATCATTTATTTATTTTATTCAACTATTCTAAGAGACATTTATATGAAATTCTAAACTAGGAAAAAATACGCAATTCTGTAATTACTAATAATTAGAAATTACAAAAATTAGGAAGTATACTAAGTGTAAATCATGGATAATTACTTATATTTAGGATTTGATTTTTCCTTGATAAGAGTCCTTTTGTGAAAACATCAGCAAGTTCTTCCCTACAAAGAACAAAGTTCATGTCTATTGTGATCCTTTCCTTGATTATCTACATATTTTGTCTTGTCACGATCAAACGAATTCTATGCTATGTTAGTAAGAGCTGATTTTATTATCACATAATAGAACAATAAGGCCTATCTTGATTCAGATTTCTTGTAATAATTTTTTAGTATAATTGAGTACGCATATTTAGTTGGTAGGATTCTGATTGAGTGGTCCTTAGACACGTGCAAAAGTTCCAGCCTAATTTAGGCCATAGGTTTGAGTATATTCTTTTCCTACTTAGTGTGCTTTGTATCTCTCAACATATCCATCATTCTTGTATTTGAAGCTAAAGACCCATTCTTACCTCACAATTTTCTTTCCTTTTTGGTAGAGATACTTCCTCACAAGTGTTATCCTTGGAGAGAGGTTTTTATTGTCTTCTTCTTCGACCCTCTTTCAATTTTGATCATCCAATGCTTTATGAGTGTTTTTAGGATCTTTTAGGATTTGTCTCTTTATTTAGATTTGCTATAATTGTTTTGTAGTTTATGTTTTGATCAACAAAATGTGAAAAAGAATGTTGACTGCACCCCTGAAATCCTTTTTTCATAGAAATTGGAGATGTAATGATGAATTAGAAAATCATTGAGAGGAATATCACTTTTGGCACAGCCAGAGTATAATGGTTGTATTTGTTGAGTAGGTGTCTCTACTATACTATATTTTTCTATTCTCATATTCTTTGAGCTATGTGACCTTATTCTTGATTGTCGTGGGCAAATGTATAAGACTTTCCATAGTTCTATGAAGTTCCTGGCTGGTATAGCACGTGAGATGTTAAAAAGAGGCCACATAAATAGTGATTGTTAAAAGAGTGTAAATATTTGGATTAATATTTTTTAATTAAAGTAGATTTTATTCAGGAGTAAATTAGGAATCCCAAAAGTAGAGGGGATATAATTTGTAGTTTCCTTATTTACATTTCTATTTTTTGTAAATAAATTAAAGCATATCAATGAAAAGAGAAGTAATAATTTTCTCCGCAATATTTTTCTCTTCATGGTATCAGAGCCACTGCCTTCGTGAGCAGTAATTCTACAATAATTTTCTGGTTTGCCCGGGTGAGCAAATAGTTGGAGACATCCTTTGTTGCTTTTCAGAAGAGGTCGACTCCCCATTATGGTGATTTTTAGCGGTTGGTTCAGAAGAAAATGAATTGCTGTTCAGAAGAGGTCGACTCCTCCTTCTGGTGATTTTTTGCTTTTGGTTAAGAAGAAAAACGAATCCCTCGCTGAGATTCGTTGCTGTTCAGAAGAGGTCGACTCCTCCTTCTGGCGATTTTCCACTAAGAAATTCCTAGCTTTCGGTGCTATTGCCATCAAAAGCAACCAACCCTTCTGTGAAATATTGAGTCAAGTTCATTCTAGGCATCCTTGGACCATCGTTGTTGCCAGATTGTACACGCCGGATTGGGTTAGAACTTCTCGGTGTTATATTTTGTCCAACTTCTCTGCTTTCGATTTCCTGCTATCTGACGAGGGGTTGTAGTACTCCATTTCTTTGTTATTCTTTTCGTGAAGTTGCTGGGTTGCCGTGGAACTGACCACTGATTGGGTGTTGGAGACCCACTTGAGAAGTAAATTCCTTTCTTGACTCTTTTATAGTAATATTTTAAGTATCTTTAATTGTAGATAAAGTTTTCTCAATTTTTGATGTGATTCCTGTGATGACCAAAATCACGAATAATAAACTCAATGACTCAAACTTTTTCGATTGGTGTAAAACAATTCGTATTTATTTGAGGAGTATTGCTAAAGATAATCATCTTGATGAAGTCCCACCTTCGGATGATTCAAGACAAATATGGATGAGGGAGGATACTCGTTTTTCCTACAAATTCGAAATTCCATAAGCAATGAGGTACTTAGTTTAATTAATCATTGCAAATTTGTCAAAGAATTGATAGAATATTTAGAATTTTTGTGGAAAAGACAATGTTTTTCAAATTTATGAAGTGTGTAGAACTTTTTATCGTGCTAAAAAACAAGAAAGGTCTCTTACGACTTACTTTATGGATTTCAAGAAAACCTATGAAGAACTAAATACTCTGCTTCCGTTTAGTTCTAATGTAAAAGTTCAGCAAACATAATGAGGACAAATGGCTATTGTGAATTTTCTAGCTGGTCTTCCCAGTGAATTTGAAATTGCAAAATCTCATATACTCTCTGGTTCTGAAATTTCTTCCCTCCAGGATGTCTTTACAGTGCTCAATCTACTCAGTTTAATAGTGCTCTTGTTACTCACAATAGTACTCAATCTACTCAGTTTAACAGTGTTCTCGTTACTCACAATAGTGGATGAGATATTGGATGCGAAAATAAAAGAGGAGGATCAACCAATCGTGATAGAACTCCTAATAATTTAGATAAAAGTGGAATTATATGTTATTATTGCCATAAGTTAGGACATACAAAGCGCACTTGTAGGAAATTGCAAAATAAAGGACAGAGAAATCAATTTGCCCATATTGCAACTACAAATACTCAATTTGAGCTATCTATTCTTGTTTCTGTTGATGGATTTGCTAAGTTTCCACAGTACTAGTAATTATTAAAGTCTTCTTCTTCTTTAATTACAACAATTGTTGCGTCAGGTAATCCTTATACATGTCTCTTTTCCTCATCCTCTAAATGGGTCATTGATTCTGGTGTCACAGATCATATGACAGGTAACTCTGGTGACTTTTTTACTTGTCAATCACAAATACCCTCTTCTAAAGTTACTTTAGCTGATGGCTCAAGTTCATCCATTCTTGGGTCTGGAACAATTAATCATACCCCATTGATTAGTTTGTCCTTTGCGTTGAATCTGCTGTAATTCTCTTTTAATTTAATCTCTGTGAGTAAACTTACTCGTGCTCACAATTATTGTCTTATTTTTTTCTAACCATTGTCTCATTCAGTATCTTATGACGAAAAAGATTATTGGTAAAGGTCATGAATTTGGAGGTCTCTACATTCTTGACACAAATATTACAACCTACTGTCTATACTGGAATATTAACACCCAACAAAATACATTGTCGATTGAGACATCTCTCTCTCCATGTGTTGAAGAAATTATATACCGCTAAACATCATCGTTTGAGTTAGTTCATTAAGATGTTTGGGGCCCGTGTCCTGTTCCTTCTTAATTTGGTTTTAAATATTTTGTTACCCTTGTTGATGACTATTATCGTGTAACCTGACTTTATTTAATGAAATCTTGCTCTGAATTATTTTATCGTTTTTGTGATTTTATTGCTGAGATTAAAACTCAATTTAATGTCTCTTAGCATACTCTGAGAAGTAATAACGCTAAAAAATATTTATCGAACTCTTTTTAATCTTACATGATTGATGCACTAGCGGAAGGGAGTTAGAATATAACCTGAAAATATGATGTTGAAGTGTTGAATTGTTGGTATGTTTTGCTCAACCCTCGGATGCTTCTTTTTGAACTAGCGGTTGCAGGGCGGTTGAAGGTCGCGGTCGAGTTACTCGACCTAAAATAGGACAGATTCAACTCTAGAATTCGGTCGATGATTCGGTCGCAGAATAAGTTAAGCTAGTTGACCTAATCCTTAGTTTCATTATTTGTAAACAACTTCAATTATGGAAACTTCAACTTTAGAAACTTGTAACTTTTTCGTTTTAGATGCTTTTGAGTTGAAATTTTGATCACGCTTTCTTGAATAAGATAAGAAAAGAACCCTTCAAGAATCATATAAATATCAGCCACGGATTTGGAAATATACGTGATACAAAATAAGTTGCCATAAATAGAAAGTAATGTGACGAATGCTCCCGTATGGATGATTTGTCGATGACGCGTCTTTGGAAAGTTGGACACCACTTCACACTTTCTTCCTTCAAGGATGAAGAAATCAGATGCCAATTAGAAAGACTACCCAACTTACAAGTAACATTAATCCCATGATATAACGCACTTGGGGGAGAACTTTGGATATAACTCACCATAGGTTTGAAAAAAGAATCTCTCTAATTTCGAAATTAGCAAAAACTATTTTGTATTCAAAATTCAATTTTCTAAAACATAAGCATTAGGTGACTTTATATAGTTTTTTATAAAGCATAAAATAAGAAATAATAAAATAGGAAACAATAACGCTAATCTGCTCATAAAATAACTTGTCTGATTTTTTACTTAATAGAAATTAGGTTAATTAACTAAAATATTATTTAATTGATATCTTCCTTTCTTTTTCTCCAAGTCTAGAGATTTTTTGGCAGCTATTCCTTGTTGAAATCGTCCACTTGGCTGGTTTCAATATCTTGATTTTCCTTGTTCTCCAAACTTGGACAATTGGACTTTCCTTAATTTTTGCTCTCTGTTCCGTGGGCTTTTGACATAGCAAATGAAGTTCAAATTTAGCAATCCAACTCATGTTAGAAAGCTAAGGAAGTCAGCTACAATCTTTATGAGGCACACTTTTAGAAATGACGTCGTTTGGAATGCCAAAATAGTCAAATACGTGTCGGAGTTCAAAAGGAAGGGAAGACAGTTTTTGGAAAGTATTTCCATTTCTCTTTCATTGCTCTTGAACTTCTATCTATGCTTGACCTTGAATAACTCCATGATATTCTTTGAGGTTTGATCAATAATAGAATGAACTCGTAGTCCATCAATGATTCAGAAAGGAAAAACAAACACCTCATTGAAACAGCAAGAGCTCTTTTGTTTCATATGCACGTTCCAAAACAATTTTGGGCATATGCCATTTCCATAGTTTATTTCCTTATCAACCGCATGCCCTCATTTGTTCTCGATTGTGAGATTCCTTATAATATATGTTTTTCTACTAAATATGTGTTTCCTATTGAATAAAAAATATTTTATAGTACTTGTTTCGTTCGTCCTCAGGTTACAAAATTAGATCATAAATCACTGAAGTGTGTTTTTCTTAGGTGTTCTCGTCTTCAAAAAGGATATAGTTGTTTTTGTCATATCCTTAATCGATATCTTGTGTCAATTGATGTTACATTTTTAGAAAGTACTTCGTTCTTTCCTATATCATTTATTAACGAAAGTCAGGGAGAGACTGATGATACCTTGTTCTACATTGTGGTTCCTACAACTCCTGCGCTCTCTTCACCTACACCATTTCAACCTCCTACATTTCAAGTCTATCCTCGTTGACAAAAGCCTCCGGATACATTGCCCACACCACAATCTTCATCGTCGGATCTAATCCAAAGTAATGATAATCTTTCCATTGCTCTTCGCAAAGGTAAAAGACAATGTACGTATTCTATATCTTTCAATGTATCTTATGATCATCTCCCAACTTCATTCTGCGTCTTTGTTATTTCTCTTGATTCTATTTCTATTCCAAAAATCATTAATGAAACTTTATTTCATCCTGGTTGGCGAAGTGTTGTGATTGGAGAAATGAATGTTTTAGATACAAATGGTACTTGGGACTTGGTAACTTTACTAGTAGAAAAGAAAACTATTGGAAGTGAATGAGTATTTGCTATTAAGATAAATCTAGATGGATCCTTTAATTAGCTCAAAGCTCGCCTGTTGCTAAAGAATATTCTCAAATTTATAGAATAGATTATTATGATATATTCTCACAAGTAGCTAAATTAACTTCTATTAGACTAATTATATTTATGGCAGCTACTCATAATTGGTATTTATTTCAGTTATATGTCAAAAATGCTTTTTTACATGGTAATTTTTAGGGGTGTTCAAACAACGGTTTGGTTCGGTTTTGGTGTGGAACCAAACCGGTTCGGCCATCGCTGAATTGAAACCGAGTATTTGGTTATTTGGAACAAATCGGAACTTCGGTTCTGATTAAAGGTGGCTAACGAGCCGAGCCGAGCCGAGCCTAACGAGCCTGCCGAGCCTAACGAGCCGAGCCGAGCCTAACGAGCCTGCCGAGCCTAACGAGCCTAGCCTAACGAGCCGAGCCTAACGAGCCAAATGGGCCCTCGGCAACGGTCTTAAGACCGTTGCCTGAGTATGAGCCTTAGACTCTGAGGCTCAGACCGAGGCAACGTTCCCCAACGGCCAATGCCCAGGAGGCCGACAAAACCGAAGGGCTGTCGGTTCTGGCGACGGGGGCTCGGCATGGAGACGATCTCGCGACGATGCGGGACGGACGGAGACGATCTCGCGACGATGCGAGACGGAGACGAGATCGTCCTGCATTCCCGACGGCCGATCCTTGTGCGAGGCAATGGGAATGCAGAGCTCGGCGAGCTCTGTCCTGCCTGGCCTTCGGGAGTTCGCCTTCCTGCGAGGTCGATGTGGACAGTCACTGACTCACTGGAGCCAGAGCGTGGAGCGGAGCTGGGAGCCTCAGGGCTCGCCGGGCCCGGCCAGGTAATTGGGGGGCGGGCTTGCCGGTCCAACCCGCCAGGCTCGCGAGCCGACCCGCGGGCCAGGCTTGCGAGCCAGGGCTTGGCTCGGCCCACCTACCGGGCCCTGGCCGAGCCCGCTCGGTTATTGTAGCGGGCCTGCTACAGTAACGGCCAGCCCGCTTGTTAGCCATCTTTAGTTTCGATTCCCCTTTTTATCAACTTAATTTTAACATACTTTTATTTGTAACATATATTATAGCTGCAGAAACTGAACTGAAGAAGACAATAGAATATAGGCTGAATTCATTAAAGTAATCTGTCAATACATGAAACAATCCCAATATAAACATCATTGGAGAGATAAATTCATCAAAGCAAAAACCTCAAAAGTGTCAAAAGCAAACATAAAACTTGAATTTTCAAAGATTATAGAAACAACATAGAAGAGAAATGAAGGGGAAGTTTCGAGGGAATTACAATCTAAAAACTATAGAAAAAAATTTGGAAGATAGAGCTGCAAATTTAAAATCAAAAGTCTTCATGTATCCATCTAATTCATATTCATCCTGCGAAGAAGGATGCATAAACCAAAATTATAATCACTCAACAAAAAGATGAAAAATAAACTACAGACAAATGATTAATCAATCAAGAAGAAATTAACATGCATTGAGAATAAAAAATAAAAAACAAAAGAAAGAGAAAACGTGCATAAAAATAGCTAAAATAAGCACACACCATTTTCCAAATCTGCAGCACAAATGGCATCAATATAGTTGCGTCAGGTGATGAGGATGAAAACATTTTACTTGAAATAAAAAATCTCTACAATCAACTTTCCAAGTCTTGGACATTATCAAAGCAAAACCATTCCAAAGAAAAAAAATTTGAAAGCATAAATGCTAATATACAATGTATATATACAAAGAAGTAAATTATAAACTGAATCATCTTCTCATGCACAGAGCAATCGAGGAATAAAAAGAAAAGAAAAGGTAAAATGGAAATTTCGACAGCAAAACCTAAGTTCCACGTAAAAATATTTCCATAGCTTACCCGTCGTCATATTCCGATGGTTGCACCAAAAAAAGAGCCCTAGTTGTCAAGGTTGGAGTCGCTGTCGTTGTTGATAAGTGGTCCTTAGTGGCTTCTGAGAATCACTGTCACCATCATGGAGTTCTTCTCGGCGTCTTTCTCATTTCTCAACTGCTTCTAAGACTTGATCGTCGAGTTCTTCTGACCTTCTTGAGCCCTAATTGCAAGATATTTGGGGATAAGGGAGTAGAGTGACAGTGAAGGTTGGAGCCTGGAGGAGACGATTGGTCTTTGAGTTCGCCAGCCTGGCAATAGGGGACATGGGTTAGTTCGGCACTTCGGCTTTGGCCTTCGGGTTTATTTAATAATGTCGGTTCGGTTTGGTTTTGTCGATTTTGCAAAATATAAATAAAAAACAGAACCAAAATTTTCGGTTCTTACTGAACTGAATTGAAACTTGGTTCTACAATGTGCAAAATCGATCTAATCGAACCGAATCAAATAGACCGGTTCCTGTTCGTTTCTTCGATTCTAGTTCGGTTTGCACACGCCTAGTGCTTTTTAAGAGGAAGTGTATATGGAGCAACCACCTGAGTTTGTTGCTAAGGGGAGTATGAGAAAATTTGTTGTCTTCGCAAATGTTTGTATGACTTAAAGCAAAGTCCAAGAGCTTGGCTTGTAAAATTCAGTGAGACGATCAAAACGTTTGGAATGAAACAAAGAAAATCAAATTACTCCGTCTTCTATAAACAATTTGAAGTTGACATCATTCTTCTAGTTGTATATGTTGATGATATTGTCATTACTGAAGGTGATACTATGAGAATTTCATTTCTTAAATTTTTTTTTCATACTCAGTTTCACACCAAAGATTTAAGAGTTTTGAGGGGAGTGTATTCTGTAGTAAATTAGGAATCCCAAAATTAGGGGGGATTTAATTTGTAGTTTTCTTATTTACATTTCTATTTTTTGTATATAAATTAGAAGCATATCAATAAAAAGAGAAGTAACAATTTTTTTTGCAATATTTTTCTCTTCAGTGATAAATTACTATTTTTCTTGCAAATATAGACATTTCCTCTTGATAGGAGAATGTGTGAGAAAAGCACGTTTCAAAGCTGTAGGATCTAGTTTTGATTTGTCCTTAATATGTATATGCAAGTGATACGGACCAAAATCCTTCATAGTAAATACCTGAAGATGGGTAGATTTGGATAGTGATTTTGAATATTACTCATTGGGGGCTTAAAGTTAAGGATATTTGTTGACGTGCTGTTTATTTAAAATGTTACTATTAGGATTGCATCTCCCCATAGAGGTTTTGATATGTTTCTTTCAAACATTATGGATCGAGCTGCTTCCATTTTGTTTGGGAGTAGCACCATATATGTAGTTTCATGAATAACTCTTTTTTTCTTCAAAAAATTCTTTTAAGTTTTTATTAACAAACTATGTTGTAGCAGATCGCACACTTGAATTGAGGTGTTAAATTGAATTTCAATTGTAAAATCAGTCAATGTTGAAATGGTTTTTGATTTATTCTTCAGTAAGAGATTCATGTGAATCTGTTGTAGTCGTGAACAAAGGTTATGAACCAGCAAAATCTATGCGGTGATGGGATCTGTGAAGGTCCTTTAACATCACTGTGCATTAGAGAAAATAGGCTGAACATTTGTCTATTTGCAGAGGTCAACAAGAAAACATGATACAATCTTCACTATAAGAGTTTGAGGAAAGAAGAAAATGTTTTCTGTTTGTAAGAAAACAGATGTGACTTCAGTCATTTTTGGCTATGTGACATATTAGTTTGGAGGAGCTGATAATTTTTTTTTATTTATTCAACTATTGCAAGGTAGATATTTGTATGAAATTCTAAACTAGAAAAATTATTTAATTCCCTAATTAGTGCTAATTACAAATTAAAGAAAACTATGGAATTATAGAATCAATGATTATTGTTTATTTCTACTTGTAATTTGATTTTTCCTAAATAGGATGTTACTGATGTGTTGTTTTACATATATTTTTTTTTTTGCTACAATGTGGTATTGGGTCTTGAAATGGCATGGCAAATGACCTAAGATGTTTTCTTCTTTGCTTTGCGTAGTTACGAGGGTACAGGTCGGTCCTTGTCATTAAAACTTCTTCAGCAGTTGGAACAGCAGAGCCAGGCAACTGCAAAATCTTTGGAGGGCTCACTTTCTGGTATTTTTCATTCTTCACACTTATTTTAATTTCTATAAGTTATATGGTGGCGTAAAATTTCTAAATGTTATAATTTTCCTCAAATTGATGGAAAAATTAAGTGAAATTAGTTTGTTGAAAACCCTAATTAAAATTTGAGAATTCTCGAAAACATAAAATATCATTAATTAAACAGAAGAAACTATAATATTTATTAGAAAATATCTATTTAATATATTTCTATTCCTACATTAAATAACTTTATTTAAAATATATCCTTCAAGTAATGAAAATAAAATATGAAAACAAAGTTGAATATTTCATATAGCAAGATTTAAACACAGCAACGAAAATATCAAATTGATAAAAGATTCAATGACAATAATATTCTCCCATTGATAAAATTTTCACAGAATTTATTTATCAAGACAATATTTAAACTAAATAACAAGTTAAATCATTCCTTTGACTCCTGACATCTTCACCTGTATGCGCGTCTGTCTCTAAAATATTCTCGATCAGCCCTAATTCTTTATTGGTTTAAAATTCATCTATATCACAAAACTAAGGGTAAGGTAAACTTCGTAAGTAAAAATACCTGCTTACGTAAATTCATTATATGTGTTACCAAATTTTCACGTTTAAAGTTACATATTGGTTGTAACTCATTTTCTAATCTTATCATGCGTTCAAGTTTTCATTAATCTAAAAATTTCCATCCGTTCAGACTTTCATTAGTCATCTCATCATGCTTTTTGTCAATTTCGTCTGATTCATACAATCATACTTGCATACAAGATGATCTATAAATTTTATATTTCTTTAATCCTATGTCATTGCCTAGTCATGCGTGTGCAGTTAAAATATCATAATTTAAATGCTAGAAGAAAGATGAAAAATATTATAATGCTTTGTGATGTAGAGCTGATTGCCAAAACATTGAAAACGATATCTTTACTTACCTGGATTCTGAGAATATAAGGTTTTAGAGATTTCTTGAGCCTTCGAATATTCTACCTTGCCTAAAAAATTATTCGTGGTTAAATTCATTCTTAAAAAATATCTCTCGAAAGAAATTAGATTGTAGATTGACTATAGTCGAATTTGGATTGATTTCGATGGTTCGAGAGAAATTCGGTTTAACAAAGTCGGGTTCGGTTTGGTGGGTCTTTTTTGATTGGTTCGGTTCAGGTTGCTGGTTTGGTCCGATCTGGTTTGATTCAACTAGTCTGGTCCAGTTTGGTTTACCAAGGTAGAATCGGTTCAACTCCAACATGATTCTTTTTCTTCCTCATGGTTCACCTTTTTCTTCGCGCGAGAAATGCAGAGAACCTTCTCTTTGCTTCAATATTAGAGGACTCCTTCCTCTCGTCGTTCGCTGTTGATCATCGTCGGCAGATGGAAGCTCAATTGGATAGGAACTTGCCGGTGCGAGGTAGGCTTTCATATAGGATTTTCGCCAGGGAGGTTCACAAAGAGCGATGGTGTGATTGGAAATTCGAGCAGAGAAGTTCGAAGATTTCTAGAGATGTGAGTTTCTCTTCACTCGATGTCTCCTATTTATAGAGAGGGAATCCAACAACTGTTATGCTGTATGTTACATATTGAGCTCCAATTCTCTTGCTGATTTTGAGAGATTTTTGGGACAAATTGCAGATTAGGATTTCAAGTTTGTTTCTGATTTGTAGAACTTAATCCAACAGTTGAAATTTTAAAATTAAACCCTAGTATGTGACAATGATTTATGAAATAGGGTTATCACGAGGCTCCTCATATGTTATAACATTACATTTCTTAACGAAGATAATTTCTCTTCTTTGTTAATTTTAATGTCACTTCTCATTTGCTACTCTCATTTATGCCTATAAGCTTCTTTGAATCCTATTTTTGAGTTATTAGTAATATGTTATTTTGGAATTGACATGCTATAAGAAGTCACCTATCAAAGTTGCAATTTTGATTTGCGATGCTGACTTAGTCCATGAGAAAAAATTTGAAGTCATTTCACATGACATATAGATAATCACTGTATTTATTGAAGATCTATCTAATGGGTCTCGTGGTATTCAATTAAATTTAGTTCTTATATCCTCTATAAATTTTTTTTTCACATGTCATGTTTTCTTTTTTAGTTATTTGATATGTTCTTGATGCAGGACATCGTTGTGGTTTAAGCCCGTAAACCCATTATCTTTTAATATTTGTGACCTTTTATCTAATCGACATGTTTTCTTTTTTAGTTATTTGATATGTTCTTGATGCAGGACATCGTTGTGGTTTAAGCCCGTAAACCCATTATCTTTTAATATTTGCGACCTTTTATCTAATCTATTATTTTTGTATCTGATTTTATTCATTTTAATTTTTTAGATATATTTTATCTTTTTCGTAAGAGATTTACATTATTTTATTAGAAATTTCAAATTATGACTCGAATTCTATTTAAAGGGTTGTGATGAACATTAATTTTATACTTTTTGACAATTAATAGAATTATTTTATTTTCTTGAAAGTTATTTCTCTAGTTTTTTCTAATTCATTGTTTCTATTACAAAACAAAACTTTTGTTTTATCAAATTAGTATAAGAACAAGGATTTTCACCTCGATCTGATGCCTTGATGGCTGACAAAGGTTCAAGTGGGCAACGAGTCACCGACAACGAACGACGATTCGAAATCATTGATCAACGATTTGAAAAAATCGATTGGGAGACTAGTGAAATTCAAAAAACTCTCTGCAATCTTCCGCAGATGATAATTGTGGTGATTAACGAAGAGCGATTGTCATCGAATGACTCAAAGATTCAATTTTAGTAAATCAGACGAAAATCAAGAAAACAATAGGTAGATGAGAAAATACACTAAAAAAATACTTGGGCAAACCCTAATGTGGCGAAGGAGTGCAGCCACCCAACTAGAATTTGGCTAGACGCCGGTCATAGGCAAACCAGACGGCCACGATCACCAGATGTGACCAGCAATAACTGTAGGCCACTGCCCGACCTGGAGGATGGTCAAGCAAAAGCGATTGTGGCAAATAGAGGACACACCGCGCTCCCCTCATCCTGCGACGAGCGTTGATGCAACTTCAACGAGACAGACCACCATCGGCTGACCAAAACGCACAGTTGGACATTAGTGACTCAAGGGGAGGTGGTTAAAAATGATGGTGACCAAAACGCACAGTTGGACATTAGTGACTCAAGGGGAGGTGGTTAAAAATTGCAACCCTCTTCAACAGTCCGAGAAAGTGTGGGGTTTCACACCTACCAACGTTGGCCTCGACCAATTCAAGGTCGACCGAACCTCCTTGATCCCCGACAAGGTTTTTTGCGCGATGAAAAAGTTGATTCCGGCGACAAAGATGATTTTGATGATTTTTTTTGGCAAACCAGCTGAGGTTTTGGCCAACCCAATTCGAAACCCTAATGAACAAACTGCCTTTTTCAAATTTAATAGATGGAACGATTATCCCGAAGGACATCAACGAGAAAATTTATTATGAGAATCAACGCGGACAATTAATTACTCGTTAGATGAACGAGTTAATTTCCCTAAAGATTGCGTTTTGACTCGATGATCAAACACTCACAAGTTCAAAATGAAGATGGACTTGCCAAGTTTTGATTGGCGATTGAATATCAAAGATTTTTTAGATTGGGTTCACACAGTAGATAATTTTTTCGATTACCTAAATATTTCAAAAGAAAAACAAGTCAACTTAGTGACTTATAAATTGAAAGGGGGAGCTTTTGTATGGGGGAACAACTTCAATATAACTGACAAAGGCAAGAAAAATTGAGTTCTAACTTGGCCCAAGATGAAGCAACTATTACAAAGGCATTTCCTTCCTCTCGATTATGAGCAATTTTTATATCAGCAGGTATCAGAATTGTCGTCAGGTCAATCGAACAATGACTGAATACAAAAAGGAATTCTATTAATTGAATTTCGTAGTTAATTTATTTGAAACTGACGACCAACTAATAGTTTGATATATTGGCGGCCTTAAACTAGTTATTCAAGACCGATTGACTCTTCAATTAGTTTGGATAATGATAGATGCTATGAATCTAACAATGAAGGTGGAAACTCAATCAATAGATCTACCACTTGTAGTTCAAACAACTTTCGACGATCAACACTAGAAAATTCCTCCATTGAAAAGGGGCCAAAGACTATGAGTGGTAGTAATCACAAAGATATTTTTTCAGCCCCACAATCAATTTCGAATAAAGGTGGAAATTCAACTACTGCCTAACCTAATACACAAATTCGAATTCCACAACAAGAAGGAAACTGTGGTGATCCTTATGCGATCTCTAATTTGGGCAAGTATTCCAGATGCAATCAACCATGTCACCTCTCTAACAATTGTCCAAATAGACGATTAGTTAACTTCGTAGAGGAAGATGGCAGTGAAGAGAAACAAGTACTGAGCGATGACATTTATGAAAGAGTTGAATTCGAAGAAGAGGATGTTGGAGAAGAGATTACGTGTATCATCTAGTGGTTCTTACTAGCACTGAAGCAATTGAACTTTGACAACAATATAAAAGCTTTTGAATCCGATGGACCATCCTTAACAAGGTATGCAATGTGATTATCGATAGTTGTAGTAGTGAGAATGTTGTATTCAAAGTCCTTGTAAAGGCATTAATGTAACTCGAGTTTTTGTCATATTAAGCCTATGATGAGGATGATGATATTTAATGATTATTGGAGATTTATGGGATGATTGTAGTATAGAGATGTGATTTATGGTTTTTGGTTGTTGAAAGTGTGGTTTTTCTATGTTTTAGAATTGATAACAAGGGAGTGGTTGATCATGATTATGGTTTGATCGACCACTGAGTGTGTAAATTCAAAAAATGGTTGGGGTGGTCGATCAAGTAGGATGTGCGGTCGATTGTCAACGTTAGAAAATATTGCAGAGGCAAAATAAGGATTTTGCGGTCAATTGTGTGAGTGTGTTGGTGATTGATTGGCTCCTCCAAGTTTTCGGATTTGCGGTCGATCGAGGCAAGAATTGCGATCGATCATGAACGTTGCAAATAATTACGGATTGTGAAAGTTGGTTTGCAGTTGATCGTCCACTAGGGGGTGATCGACTAGTTTTCCGAGAAAATAAGGCAGAGTTGATTTTAAGCCGTGTTGCGGTCGATCACCTGATGGGTTTGATTGAACGGAATTCCAAGAGTTGCCTGGAAAAGGGTGTTCTATTTTCATTGATGGAAATGGACGGTAAAAAGCAGGTGGAGGCTCTGATGATCGCCACCTTTTTTGTGTGAAGTCTAGAAGCATAGAAGATTGGAATTAGGCAAAGGCACAAAAGTTTTCTAAAACTCCATAGAGTTGTTTTTGTTCTTCACGGTGTTGCTGTGCAAAAGAGGCTGTGCAAAGATGAGCTCCAAGAGAGAAACTGTACAGAGAGAAGGTAAGAGATTGCTTGTGTTTTATCAGAGATGGTCTGCATCACAAGAATTAGGCTGTTTTGTTATGCTGTTAATTGAGTTTTGTTTCCTGTTTGAGTTGTTGATGGAGGTTGGGTTTTATTTCTCTATTTTGCTCTCTGTTTAAATGATGGCTTGAGAGAAATGATATATGGTTGGGGATTTGATGTCCCAGATTGAGGAACATGAATGAGGATGATAATCTGTTGGGGATTTTGCCATATTTTCTAGCTACTGCTTTAATACAACCTGCTGAAGATAATGTTTTGTTTGGTTGAATATGATAGTATTTTGTTGGTCTGAAATTGCTGTCTCCTATTATAAATTGATAAAGTTTGTTGGGAATAAGGTTCGGTTGGTTGCTCTTTGCTGGAAATAATTGGTTGAGGAAATGTTTTGTTAATTTGAATTGGCCATTGTAGTTTACTGTTTTGATAAATTATTGAGAACATTCCTGTGTTGACTGGAATTTGCTAATTGTTCACTCTCTGTTTTGGTATGAATATGTTGAGATTGGTGTTATAGTGATTGAGAATTTCCTTTTGGTTTACCTCGATGGTTGAGTAATTATAGTATGGTCACGCTAGTCATAATTCATCCATAAGTATGCAATTGATCATGATGTTCGAGGATTTGATGTTTGATGATTGTGGTTGATAGAAAATAGGTTTTGATCACGTTATGACTTGATAATGTATTGCTTTGATATATTGTTTGGTTTGCTATTTGATGTTTTGATAATTCATGTTTAATAGACTTTAAGATAAAGATTATGATCATGCTTTAAGGTTGTATTAACGACATGCTAGAATATGCTAAGTTGTGTGTATTCATGCTCATGCATCATGGTTTTGGAAAAGATACGAAAATGATTTAGCATGCATATGTTTTGAAAATGATAAATGAGTGCTCATCCATACTAAGTGAATGTATTCTAGGTTAGTGGTATAAGACGCTAGCCTAGGAACGAGTTCGTGCAGGCTGATGACCCAAAGCGGACAACATTTATTTGGGCTATATGATTATCCATTGCGTCATTAAAGATAAATGGAAAATATACGTAAATAAGTGTTGGAGGTTGGGGAGATTAGTGACAGTACTATTTGGGAGAACTATGAGATGATGAACTCATACCTCGTCGGGATTGAGTGACGGTTTTGGCCAAGATGAACCCTAGGATGCAACTTTTCTCTCAGGTTAATAACTCCAACGTTATGAAATATCATGTGGCCATATATGATAAGCAGAAAGAATATATTCTTTTCTGAAAACAAAAACTACATATGTTTTATAAAAGTTGCATAGCATGAGCATTGCATATTTTCTATCTTTTACTGAGCGTTAGGCTCATAGTTTAAGTCTTGTGATGTAGGTATGTATGATAACGAGAAAAAGAGCAGTTGATGGAAGATTTTACGCGTTATGGACCTTGTTGCTGGCTAGGCTAAAAGATGAGAAAAAATGTAAAAGGTTTTGTAACAATGTTTGATTTGTAAAACGAAAAGTTTTAAATTTTATCTATGACATTCTATTTTATTTTCTTTGGTTTTAAAATGTAAAGTCTTCCGCTGTGTAATATTTTAATTTAGAAAATGTGTTTTAAATTATAACGTTTTAAAATATTTGAAAAACGGGTCGCTACAATTAAATTTGAAGATATAGAAATACCCTTTTCCGTATAAAAATGCTTGGATCACAAAAGGACCTAAAGTATAAGTTCTCGACGTGTGTAAAGTTACATTCTCTATTGACAGATATTGCAAAGATGAGATTATGTGTGATGTGATCGATATGGATGCCTGCCATGTGTTACTCAGACAACTGTGACATCATGAGGGTCGCGACAATATCTTTATCTTATGGTGGTTTGACAAGAAAATAGTGTTGATGTTGTAATCTCTACAACTAGATACTAGTCATACTATAAAGGAAGACCAACCATTATTCACCAGCATAAGTGGACTTTACTTATTGCCAATTCCTGTGATTCTAGAATTGAATCATAAGATTCAAATCTTAAAATGTGATTCTGTTCGTTTAGACACCTTCCAACCAGTTAAATTGTTAGGCGAGCCAATTGGTATTTTCATCAAATATGATGAGTTTGTCCCACCTAAGCATCTATTTCAACAACAAAACATTGTAGGCATGAACGTGACGAAACAAAATTAGAGTCGTTGGAGCACTTTAAAGTTTGAAACTTTAATGGTGTGTTTGAGATCAACGTTCAATTTGAAGCAAGTACTGATGTGTCCACCGAGTTCATATTCAATCCAGGAGAAATTTGCAACAACAAAACTCGAGGAGTTTTATTTAAGAAGAGGAGATTGATGCAGGAAAGGGTTGTGGCCCAATCTTATGAGCCCTATTATCTTTTAATATTCACGATCTTTTATCTTATCTATTATTTTTACATTTGATTTTATTCGTTTAACTTTTTAGATAGGTTTTATTTTTTCTGCAAGAGATTTACTTTATTTTATTAGAGATTTTAAATCATGACTTGAATTTTATTTGAAGGGTTGTGGTAAACATTAATTTTAGACTTTTTGACAATTAGTACAATTATTCTATTTCCTTAAGAGTTATTTCTCAAGATTTTCATAATTCTCTATTTCGTTTACGAAACAAAGCTTATGAGCCACCAGTTTTAATCATATTCTCTTCTAACTGATAGTTGTCTTAATTCCTTCTGAAAATCAACTGATTTGTATTCATGAGACATTTTGGAATAATGTATTTGGAATAAGTGGGAAGAAAAACTGATAGGGGATTATGAATAACCAAAAAAAGTTGCCAGTGTGAATTTTTTAAATTGTTGGCATTATATTTGTAAGGAATAACGAGGCTGATCGTTCTATATTTCATGGCCTAGAAATTTGGATCTGACAACATGTTATTCTTGCCATGCACTTCAATGTGATGTCACCATGTCTTTCGTCCCTTCCACTGCAGTATATTTCCAATTTAAAACTGTGCCTTTTTGTTCCTGCCGCTTCTCATTGTTGGCTATACTCAGACCATTATGAGAGGATGTTATTATGGCTTGGTCATTGCATCAGCTATTGAGTCATGTGTGTAGCTAACCATCTCATCCAAATGTGTTTAAATTTCGTTATATATATGGGTGTTGTCGTGAAGATCCCTTGTGCTCTTTATTAAATGTTTCCTTTCATCTTTAATGATTCTTTACTTTTCCCCCTTTTTTTTCTATATCCTAATGTTCTATTAACAACATGAAGTTTAATGAGGCTTTAGTAAGGTAAATTTCTTGTAATATATGAGTCAAATTGACGAGTTGAACTTTACATTGTTGTACAGTGAAAAACATTTACTGGTTCCATTATTTGTCTTCTTACTTTTAATTTTATAGAATTATTTCTTACTTGGAAATTATCTTACTGTAGGTCGCCTATTTAAGAAGATAGAATTGAGTGAATCTATAAGATATGCTTCTGAAGATCCAATTGAGTCTTGGCTTCATGGTTTGCTTTGCTTGGATGCCACAGCTTCTATCCCTAATATTTACAGGTTGAACATCTTATTGGAATATTCTTTTGATTACAAAACTATCTTCGCTGATGGAATTTCCATTTCTAACTAGGTTACCCCCACCAAGTGAGTGTGATCTGTACTATGTCAATCGAGATACACTTTTCTCCTATCACAAAGACAGTGAGTTGTTTTTGCAGGTAATCTGCAGTTGAATACATATCACTAAGTTCTTGTGTTTTTCAGTCTTAAGTCTTAACCTCTGCTTCTCCATGTGGTGCCTAATGTTTATTCTTTGAACATTTGCAGCGAATGATGGCCCTCTATGTTTCTTCACACTACAAAAATTCACCTAATGACTTACAACTTATGGCTGATGCTCCTGCACATCACTTGTTCGTTTTGCTTGGTATACCTTACTTTTTCATGTAAATTTTCTTTGGTTCTTTATTTGTCCATTCCCTCCATCTTCATTTTCTGAAATACTTGAGAGTTTTACTAACTTGTTGTGCAGGCCCAGTTGATGAGACTCAAAATCGACTTCCTGATATATTGTGTGTCATCCAGGTTTGCATCTGTATCTCTTATTCGATATGCAATTATGACACCTGTAGTCTAAGAAGCCAATGGCTCAAAATTTATATTTCATTTCCCCATCTTTCTTTTTAGTTTCTATCAGGTTGCTCATGCGATGTATAGTTCCATGGAACATTTGTTACTCTTTGGTTGGGAGTTTTCTTCCCTAAAGTCTTAAGTTTTAATTATTCGTATGGTAACTGTTGATGGAAACTATTGAACATTATGATAGGCCTCCTTTGAGTATTCGATGTAAGAAGCAAGAGACCTTAGCACATTATTGGCTGGCAGCCCCATCTCCAAATCTGGAGCTGCTTTCTTAAGGATCGTACTGTTTTCATTAAATTATTCAAATACATTAAATGGGCAATTCCAGACCTGTGGATTACTCTAGAACTTAAGATGATTAATACTGTAGGTGTTTGGGGGAGAAAAACTTCGATGTTCATTGGCAAATTTATTAATATTGGATTCCATGCTCTTGATGAGATTGAAATAGTGAGGGAAAATTTATTAAATTTGGGATCTGTGTTCGTGGTGAGAGTGAAATAGCAAAGGAAGAAGGTTTGGAAAACATATGCAGGAGGACTATGGCTTATGCAGTGGATGATTTTGTTTTTGGAGTTAACTCAAAATGCATTGTACTAAATAGAGAAGAGAATTGTACATATAAGCCATACATTTTGCACTCTGCCAAGTGATGTGAGATGGTATACCCCCTGTGATGTAGGGCAAACTTTCAGTTGGACTATCTATCATTGCTTTTATTGGCCGTGTTGCCACGATCTTCTCCCTTTGAGCTCGTTGTCCTCGTTTGCTATACTTCCGGTTAGATTTTAACTTTGATACAATTTATAACGTCACCAGTCCTTCTAGTATAGTTTGGTCCGATTTGGGCCGAAGACGGCATAGTTCTATTTTTCGAGTTAGCAAAAAACATTTTGTAGTAAGTAAGAAGAAGAACTCTATTTATAAATCATGCATTTTCTACTCTCCCAAACGATATGAGATTATACACTCCCATTGGTATGAACCAGATCCTCACTTGGATCATCCTTAGGGGTGTACAAATTCGGTTTCGGATCGGTTTTAGTACAAAGTAAACCGAACCAGTCGGTTTCGGTTTGAAAATTTTAAAACCTATACCGGTTTTTTAATTTGGAGTAACCAAATCGGTTTCGGAACCAATAATTTGGTTCGGATTTAGTTCGGTTTCGGTTTATTTTTGTTTTTTTCATATATATATAGAGAAATATAGAATGAGTCTTTGAACATTTTTATTTTTTGCAAAACCAAACACGCTAACACTAACTAACAAAAAAAATGTATAAAATCTGTAAAGCATTCACTCAAACTAAAATCAAAACGACATCAACAATGCAATAGGCCAATAGCAATTAGCAATATTTCCTGTCCAATATCTGCAAACAAGAAGTTGTAAGAACGTAGCAATAAAAATACTGAAAATATATCATGAACTTTAAAAACTCCATCTACTATGATAGTGACAAATCCAAATCAAATATGAAATAAAATATTAAATGTCCTCGTATTTTGTAATGTCCATCGTCTTCGGGCTTCAGATTATATAAACTGCAAAAGAATAAATACAATTTTTAAAAGAAAGTTACTACAAAAGTAAAAATATAATTAATAAAACTATAAATACCTTGTTATAAGTTGTCATTGCTATTAAATTTCGACTAGTTCACTTCATCATCTTCATTAATTGATATAATCCCGGAAACATATAAGTTCAAAAGAATTATATAAAATATAGTAATTAATAAAAGACATATACATACAAAACATTATTAAAAATAAGAATGACAGATACCTTCTTCAAATATGTCAACATCATCCGCTACATCATTAACATTGTCAAATTCATGTTTTGATGATCGAATCCAGCTTTGAGTACAAATAAGTGCTTCAACAGTCTTCGGGGATAAAGAACTGCGAAATGAATCAAGTATCCGACCTCCAGTACTAAAAGTTGACTCAGATGGAACAGTTGAAATAGGAATAACCAATACATCTTTTGCCAATGTGCTTAAAATTGGAAATTTCAACGAATTCAATTTCCACCATATTAGAATGTCTTGATTGTCAGGTAAATTTTCCAACTCTTCATATAGATATTGATCAACTTCTGTTCGAGTATTTATAATGTTTAGCTCTTTGTGACGACTATAGAATATCTCAAATACTTTATTGTGGGTCGAACTGCTCTTTTGTCTCAACACTTCAGACGATGTTGCAACACGTGTAGAACTACAACTGTCTTCTAGATTTTCAAATCCTGAAGCATATTTAATTTTATACTCAAAGTATAATCTTTCAATCACAACTTCATTTGCCTTATCATTATCAACTAACATGGTAAGACAATGTTTCAAAAACTTTGTTTTGCATCTGGGATCGAGTTCAACTGCCACATACATAAAAAAATTCATGTTATCACAACTTCCCCAATATTTATCAAACTTTTTTTGCATTCCAATAGTCATTTTCCTTAATAATGGATTATCACACTCGGCGTACTCACGGATAACAATTTTTAAATTACATACTTCAGTCAAATACATATTCGAAGTAACATGCAATGAGGCAGATACATTTATAGTTGTATCATAAAAAATATTCAAAAACTTGATAAGTTCCCGAACATTATTCCAATCTTCTGTCGTGGGGGGGTCTCCATCCAAATCATTCATATATTGCATATCAGTTTCCTTTAATCTTTCAAAAACTCTTTCAAATTTTTCTGCACTTTCCAATATTAAATACGTGGAATTCCATCTGGTAGGCACATCAAGAGAAACAGTACTTTTGCACACAATCTTAACTTTTTCAACCCATTTCTTAAAATTTTGCAATCTTGAAGGCGAAGATTGAACGTATTTCACAGCTCTACGTACTCTCATGATAGATTGGTGATGATCTCTTAAACCATCACATACAATCAAATTCAAGATATGTGCAAAACATCGCATGTGCATGTATTCCCCATTCAAAACTAATTCATTCCAATCTCGAACACTGTTAATCACATATGAAACTGCCACATTGTTCGAAGAAACATTATCAACTGTAATTGTCAAAACATTTTCAATTCCCCATTCCATTAAGCATTTTTCTACTTCTCTAGCAATCGTTTCCCCTTTATAATTCTCAATCAAACAAAAATTAATAATCTTCTTATGTAATGTCCAATCACTATCAACATAATGTGCAGTTAAAACCATGTAATTCAAATTTTGAATTGAAGTCCAGGTATCGGTAGTCAGGCATACTCGTTGAGATGTGTTTCTAAAGTATTCTCTCAACTGCATTTTTTCTTTCTCATAAATACTCATAATATCTCGTCTAATCGTAACTCGAGAGGGTACAACAAATTTCGGATGCACATATTGGGAATAAGCTCTAAAATCCTCTCCTTCAACAAACTTGAAAGGCAATTCATCAATAATAATCATTTTGGCCAATAGTTCTCGGCAAGTTGCAACACTAAAACATGATAAATTAGAATTCAATCCCGTACTTTGGAATCCTAAAGTATTTTGCTTTGTATCCAAACTGGCCAACAATTTCTTACAACTACTAATGTGTTTTTTCAAGTTTGATGTACCATTTTTTGATGCATGACATGCATAAGTCTGTGAACAATAATTGCATCTTGCTCTAGGATGGTTATAATCAGTGCTTTCAATCACAGAAAAATAATTCCAAACTTCAGATGTTTTTCTCTTTTTTTGACCAATAGGGGTGATAGTAGTAGAATCCTCTACAGTTTCATTACTGCTTTCCATTCTCTACAATTTCAATAATTTGATCAAATTCAGAATTAATTTTAGCAATAACCATCCATGATTCCATATAGAAATAAACATAGATGATGGTGCATATACATTATACAACAAAAAATGACAAATCCTATTAAATCCAGAAAAATGAATCAATGCAGTGTGACATGAAGGGAGAGCTATCCTCTCGGACCTCTCCTCTTCCCAGACAGTATGATTGATGTATAGAAAACTAACTACTTACCCAATATTGATCAACGAGCTCGGCAGTTTGAGTCTGGACTGCTGCCTGGAGCCTGGAGATGCTAAGACGGAGCAAAAATGAACGAAAACCTGAGAGGAACAAAATTCGTATCTTTGTTAGTTGTTACAACAGAGAAACGAAAATGAAACAGGGTAGGACTACTGGACTAGGAGCAGCCAGCCGACTCAGCCGAGGAACCAAATTCGTCCCGTTGTTTCAACAGAGGAACGAAAATGAAACGGGGTACTGGGTAGGAGGTAGGAGCAGTCAGCCGAGGAACAGAGAGGGATGAGAGTCGAGAGACACTCGAACTCTGAAGGCTGGATTCGGACTCCGAACTCGGAACTCGGTAGTCGGAACGAGAATACTGATTGAAGTGAAGAGTGTGAACTGTGAAGTACCTGAAGGACTTCCGAGGCAGCTTCCGAGTTCCGACCTAACCGTTAGGCAGCTTCCAACTTCCGAGTTCTTGAGGGGCGACTGGCGAGGGTGGGCGGCTGCGCGAGGGTGAGGACGTGACTCGTGAGGTGAACAAAAACAAAAAGTAACCCTAAAATAGTAAAATTGATTTAATTTGCAGCCAGGGTCAGGGTCAACGCCGGTTTCGGTTTTGCCGGTTTTGACCCATCAAAACCGCAAACCAAACCGGCATTCTCCGGTTCAGGCATTTTAAATCCGAAAATCAACTTTCTTTTCACAAAAACCGAACCTATCAGACCAAAATTGACCGGTTTCGGTTCGGATGGTCGGTTCGGATGGACGGTTCGGATTCGGTTTGTACACCCCTAATCATCCTTTTCTTCATAGGCCATGCTACCAGAGGTGTGGTTGTAGTGGGGAGTGTTCTTGCACAAAGGAGAGTCTGATGAGGAGGTATATCAGACAGGCAGTGGGCGAAAAAGATCATTATTGATCATTTTCTACCTTGGGAAGCAGAGAGATAGGAGTAGAGGTGCTTTCTGGGCATGTGATATTTTTCCAGATTCGTGATTAATTTATTTAGGGTATCATCGAATTTTAGCAGTGTTTCTAGACTTCTCGCAACTTATTTCGGCTCACTATGAATTAGTTCTGTGATTTCATTTTGATTGTAAGTGGAAATGACATTTAAATAAGAAAAAGAAAATAGAAAATATTTATAGAGCAGGTAGGAATGATTAAAAATATAGAAAATTCTAACATTAGCCTCACGCATCAGAATCCTAATTTACAAAATATAATTAACTTCTAGGAATAATATTCAATATTTGGCAAAAACATTTACATTTTGAATCTTTAATTAATTAATAGGGTAAAATATGCTTTTGGCCTTTATAGTTTAATAGTAGTTTCAATTTAAGCCTTGTAGTTCTAAATGTCTTGTTATAGTCTTCTTAATTTTCATTTAGTTTTTAAATAGTCCTTCCATTTAATTTCACCATTAAATTGAATGGAATATCACACGTGGCAACTTTTCATTCTAATCATCATGATGAGCTGGATTCTATATAAGATTTCATTTAATTTTATTAAACTTAAAAATTAAAAATTACGCCCTTTTTTTATTTCTCCTTCTTTCTTCCCTTTCACCCTTATTTTCTTTCTTTTTTGCGGCAGATTCTAGCGGCTAGCGTGTCACCTTTTGGAATTTTTTCTTTTCTTTTTGATTTTGATTCAACAGAAAGAATTAAACCTCCTATATATCTGCTTGTTCCTGGCTTCTAAGATCAGTTTTGAGCCAATTTTAAAGTCCACTCTCTCCCCCTCTTCCCCCTCTCTTCTGACTCCTAGTACCTACACCGCTTGCTAACCAAGAAACGTAACTATAAACCCAAACAAAAGCTTTTTTTTTTCTTACCATTTGGGTTTCGAAACTGATACAAGATAATTTATTCCTGCTCTGATAAAATCTTTTTCAACTTTTATGAATGTTTCTTGTTCAACAATTTCATTTCTTCTGTAATTAGAAAGTGAACCACGACATCAGTTTCTTGCCCTCAAACTATGAATTATCATTAGTTGTTGTCAAACCTTGTACCTTTTTCTATATTTTTTGGTACTTCAAAATTGCTCCTAAAGAAAGCTTTAGCCACAAAAGTTATGGCTCTTTCTCAGATATTCTGAAAATAATGTATGTTGTAAACCATGTTAGGGAGGATTAAATTTGGTTGATTGGTCTCCCTAGATAACTGAAATGCAAATAGAGGATACAAAGTACTCGAGCCAATTGGGAAGGGCTCGTTCGGTTCTGCTCATCTTGCTCGTCAAAATCAAAAAGAGAAGAAAGAATTCCAAAAGTGCCGCACTTGCCTCTGGAATCTGTGAAAAAAAAGAAAGAAAATAGAGGTGAAAGGAAAGAAAGAAGGACAAATAAAAAAAAATTATTTTTAAATATAATAAAATTAAATGAAATGCTAAATATAATCCTAGCCATCATGATGATTAGGATGAAAAGTTGCCATGTGTGGTATTTCGTTAAACTTAATGGTAAAACTAAACTGAAGGACTATTTAAAAACTAAATGAAAATTAAGAGAACTTTAATGAGACATTTAGAACTCTAAGAACTAAATTGAAATTACTATTAAAGTATAAGGGTCAAAAACATATTTTATCTTAATTAATATGTTAGAAAGTTTTGAATCAGCCAAAGTTTGATTTCAACCATTCCATACTTTATTTGAATTTTCCAATGTTGATGGGAGTTTATACCAATATTTGTTTTCTTAGTTAATTTTCATTTACACGAATAATTATTGTCTTTTAACTTATTATGTAATGTCTTAATGGCTACCAAATGGTAATATTGTCTAATTTAGGTCTGAAGCCTGGTGACTTTGTTTTTAGGCTAATTGAAGGTTACACCCTCATGAACATATGTGAGATTGCATGGCATATTTTTGCTGTCCTCTCTTGGTTACCTCAAAGGATTGTTTGTTATAATCACCTCCTCTTCGGACTAACGATCTTGTCACCCAAGCTCTCATTGAGCTTTAGCTCTGATACTGAAGTTGTAATGATCGCTCTTAACAGACGACGCTAATAAATAAAATAATTGATAATAAGAAAAATAAAATGAATATTTTTTTTTCTAAAGAAATTCATTATAGTGTAAAATGTGGAGGTTTTTTTTTCATATCATAATTCAACACAGTAGCAGAAAAAAAATTTACATGCATTCCAAATGTTGAAAGTAGTAGTGAAATTCTCAATGCAATTATCTTATGTGTTTTTCTTCAATAAAAAAATTAGTGATACAATAGAAGAGATACAATACTACAGTCATCCATATTTTATAGGCATGCCAAAAGTTATGTTATAAAAGAGATACAATCCTACGGTCATCCATATTTTTTTCAAGAACATATTAAGACATTAACACATTGATATAAATTATTTACTTTTTAAAAATATGATTACTTTTTTTTTACTGAAACCCTTTCGCTATTATGCTAGTTTACAACGATGTTTAGATGATTTAAATGAAATTCATGCATTACTCATGAAATAACCTCATAATAACAAAATTAACACACTACTTTTGTGTCGTTCTTCCCTTGCAAAAGCATCATTGTGGAAGCTGTTAATATCCGAATGCACCTTCAAACTCTGCTTAAAGATGGAAAAGAACTGCAGCTGTACATACCTCTCTAATAAACTCATATTGGATCATAATATGGGTTCTAGTTTCATCATGATGCTTGTAGAAGGGACACCAAATGCAGTGATAGAGACATGGAGGGATATCTCCTTTTGATTTGAACATTTTTTTTGTGATAATGCTATTCCTTGTCCTCTTTTATTTCAATGTTTATATGATGCATGTGATTTATGTCGTGAAGATGGTACTCAAATGTTTTTTCTTAAAGAAGCCGTATTAACTTCAAAAATATTGTTGCTTGAAAAATTATTATAATGGTTTTTCTGCTTTGTAGCGAGGAACTACAACTTTTGTTGACACTTTTGTAATTGTATGTGCACTGAAGCCTCTTTTCTTTTGTTTTTAGATTGCTCTGGAGGGACAGATTTCTCGTAAATCTGCAATTAAAAGCTTAAGTGATGGTTATCAACCCTTTGGAGATCAAATACCTTGGAAATTTTGTGAGCAATTCCGTGATACCAATTTTCCTAGTCTTTCAGGTGCTCGAATTGTGCGCATTGCAACCCATCCAAGTGCTATGAAGGTGATTCTCCCTTTTTGCTTAAAGCGTTTGTTGTCCTTGTTTATAACTTCCTTTTTTCCTTGTTTATTCATTTATTGCAGCTTGGTTATGGGTCACAGGCAGTTGAACTCTTAACTAGGTATGTTAGTTTTTGAGATCAAATAATTTTGCTATATGTTGACGATCATTTCCTTAATCTTATTATTATTATTATTTTATTTTTTATAATGATATGTGCACATTAGTATGTTCATAAATTAATAAGGTTGCAAAGTTAAAGGTGTTACATAAATATAAGTTTTTGTTTTGCTCGTGTAATATTTTCATTTTTTTTATCCAAAAGGTATTTTGAAGGACATTTGTCTCCCCTTTCTGAAAATGAAGTTGAAAATGTTGAAGTTCAACACGACAGTGTTACAGAAGCTGCAAAGAAGGTACATCAATATTGTAATTTATACCTAGTAAAATTATGATGTATGACTAGGATCTGAATTAACTTCTATGCTTTTATTAATGTTTTGATAGTCATCACAATCATCACCTGTCACATAGGATTTCGTTAATCTCATTGAACTGTTGATCGTTGTTTTAAATATTTAGTCAATTATCTTTAATGTCTGTTTGTTATCAGTGTTCCACTTCCCACTAGAATCGTCTTCGGCCATGAGCTCTAGTAAAAAGTCTTGTTCTGATATCAATGTGGTACAACAAAAGTTTGTTTTCGAAATAGAAACGAAATTAAAGGAAAATTGCAGAGAATAAAATCTAAGAAAGAAGGAAATTTGTATTATACGAAGTTTGCCTAAAAAAATTCATGTCATCACTTTAAATAGAGTTCCAAAATCTTTCTTTAAAAAATAATTGATTAATGAAATAACCTACTTTTAGAGATAAATATTGAGAACATAAATATTTTAGAAACTAATTAACTTAAGTAACTAATTAATTAAGAAAATAATTAAATTTAATGTGTCACTGGTTTGTATTGTATCATTTGTGTAGAAGTGAGAAAATTATTGACAAATCACATCATTCTCCTTTAGTAGGTATGTGCAGAATCATTTATTCCTATGCAAAAGAACCAGGGTCAACCTTAAAATATTCTTTGAAGTATGATGATGGTAGTAATCATGTGATTTATCCTCAAAATACTTAAGAGTTACTTTCCACCTGTGGGCTTATGTTTATGTGATTCAGTGACCTTGGCAAGATCACATTTGAAATGGGAAAATGTTGGTTTATTAGCATTGTTAATTTGGTACTTGCAGGTTTCATTGCTAGAAGAAAATATAAAACCTAGAACTAATCTTCCTCCATTGCTGGTACATTTATCTGAACGACAACCTGAAAAGCTTCACTACATTGGTGTCTCATTTGGGCTTACCTTAGACCTTCTCCGCTTTTGGAGAAGACACAAATTTGCTCCATTCTATATTGGCCAGAATCCAGTTAAGATGCATTTGATGTTCTTCTCTTATTTATTAGATTTAGGATACCTGATTAGTCCACTAACAAATGTTATGATTTCTGGAAACTGATGTTTTTACTGCCTTTTCATCTATTAGAGCACTGTTACGGGTGAGCATACATGTATGGTCTTGAAGCCTTTGAACAATGATGAAGTTGAAGCTAGTGAATCAGATCAATGGGGATTTTTTAGTCCATTTTACCAAGGTGGAAATTATTTTTTTGACGATTTAATCTTTTCCATCTATGGTTTTTTTGTTCCTGACTGAAAACTGGTCTTCTGTGTGCAGATTTCAAAAGAAGATTTTCTAGACTTTTGGGTTCTAGCTTTCGTGAAATGGAATATAAGCTTGCTATAAGGTTAGTATGTAAAGGAAAGCAATTTGATTATGTATTGCTATCATTTCATGTTCTAATTCTATGAGAATGTTTCAGTGTTTTAGATCCTCAAATCAACTTCATGGATGTTGAAATTTCACAATCAGCTGTTGAAGGATTTCTTAATTCAATTAAAGAATTGATAACACCATACGACATGAAGAGATTGGAAGCTTATACTGACAATCTTGCTGACTTTCTCTTGGTAAGATCTCAAAGTGATACATGTGCTAAATTTTTCTCTTCCGGAGCATTTTTTGCTAATATTTTTGCAATTATTTGGTACTTTGATGGACATGGAGGAAATCGATTTGATGTTTTTTATAAGAGGAGAGGGTAATTTTGTAAATTGGAGAAAGGGAGTGTGGAATTTAAGGGAGACAGTTGTAGTGAATAAAACTATCAGGAGGTTACAAAGAGGATTTTTGGAAGAGATAGAATTCTAAAGACCTTGAGGGTGATTCCAAACCTGTGGCTTTAGGGTTTGTGGTGTTGTGTTTTAATGTTTTTGTTGTGTGTTTGTTGTTCAATGCTCTGTAGTTCAAGGAGGAGACAAGTGTGTACTTTGTATAAGAATTTGTTCAAAACTGTTATATGAATCTATGTTGATCACTGAATTTTTGAGACTCATCATACTTGCATTATTTGCATCTTCTGATTATTTATGTCTTTGAACATATTGTAAGATTTCTCTTTAATCCTTGTAACTTTAAAATTCACATGAGAATTCTTGTTGATATAATGGAGGTAAGGGATAAAATAACCTGTTTAATTTTTTTATCAAATGTTATAATTTTTGTTGGTTTTTGTTTTTTGTTACAGATTTGGGATCTTGTTCCAACCCTGGCAGATATATATTTTCAAGGCAAGCTTCCAGTTACGTTGTCATATGCTCAGGCATCTATTTTGCTCTGCGTTGGATTGCAGAGACATAATATGTTCCACGTTGAGGTTTGATATCTAATCATATGATAAAGCTATAATTTACATCAAGTAAAGTCATCTCGGTAAAGTATGCCTGCTTCTCATTAGTGAATTGATTGGAGTCAGATAGGCAAAGTCTACTTAACATAAGTGAAATGGTTTCAAAGTTAGACAAGCTTAAGACATTCAGAGATTGTGGCAAACGTGTCAGATACTCTGGCATATGTTGAAAATTTAAGATAGCAACGACATGTGTCATGGGTTAAATAACTTCAAATGTAGGAGCATGTCTTTTTTGGTTTTCTAAGTCTAGTATATCTTGACATGTCAAATAGATTTTTTGCTTTAGTATGTCTTGCTCGTCCTCAAAGATAGGGCACGGATGTCCTTTTTTTGTTTCTCCTAGAAGAATATAAAATATAGTAAAGAATGATAAATTACAAAATAAAATAAGTGGACACCAAATCCTCCATAGGGAAATAAAACAGAAATCATATGTCTGACCAAAGCCTTCCATTTTGGACCAACGAAAGAAAACAGATATGGCCTTGATAAATTGAAAGAATGCATCTACTTTCCCATCAAGAACTTAATTTTATCCAAGGAAAGAATCTAAAGCCCTCGCCTTAAATAGTCCAGTTTTATATCCTAGGAAAATAGTCCAAGAAGTAGTAAAGATGTCGTTTTGCCATGATATCCAGCTTCCTTTGCAAGTAAAGTGGAGCACATGAGAAGAAAAATCCAAAAGAAAAAAAAAACTATTTTTATGCCAATATCCTGTCTAACCACTAGTTTGAAGTCAAATTATGTCAAACAATCCATGACGAATTTGTCATCCTCTCCACTCCATATTGTTGGAAATGGATGACTTACTATTTTTGTAATATTTCATCAAAACATTTATTTTCCCATCATTGATGGGCAGTTGTATAAGTTGTTCACTTGATGGTGTCTAATGGCAAACGTATATGATGCTCCTATATGATGTACTTTAATTGTGGCACTGCCATACTTGAGTTATCAACCTTTCTTCAGTTTTTTTCATTTCAATTCAATTTTAATAGGGACAAATGAAGTTAGAAAGGCAGCAGATAATGTCGCTCTTCATCAAAGTTATGAAAAAGTTGCACAAATATTTGTACGACATAAAATCAAAGTATATCGAAGCAAACTTGCCTCGAATGAGGGAGGTAAGTTCAGAAAATTTGTTCTTTCCAAGGGGATAGTCTCCTATATCATTGACTGCATCTGTATTACATTAATAATACAACTACAACTCTTTTGTACGTAAATGGTTTGGTGCAGATAAAGCTGGAACCCCATAAAATCTCAGTGGATGAGGATCTCGATGAGGCAGCTAAGCAAGTTGAGGTAGCCTTTGTTCTTGAATGATATAGTTTTTAATACTCTTGTTTGAGACCTATTCCGATACTCTTTTGTGAGCTGGTGGGTTATTGGTTCTGTTTGTAGGAAAAGATGAACTCTAAAGAAGGGTTGTTAAATCTAGACTCGCTACGACAGTTTGCAATTGTTGGCAGAGAAGCTGAGTTTGAGAATGCTTTGGAAAATGGCAATGGAAGGATTTCCTCCGTTGGTCTTATCAGTGTAAAATCCAGTGCAAGTAAATTCGAGAAACAAGGGAAAGAAAAAGGGAATCATGGAAAAAAGCGACACAGAGACGATAAGCGACCAAAATCAAACAAAAAGAAGAAATCTTGAGTATACAAGTCGTTAAACTTATCGGGTGGCTGCATTTCATCGACCAAGCAAGTGTAGATTGAAATTGCAAATGTAATTTGGATTTAGATTTCGCATAGGATCCGATTATTATTTAGACTTATTCTTAGTTTAAAATATTCAATCAACTAACCATACAAGGGCATGCTCCAATTTTGACTGACGAATGGCGTCTTATGGAGAAGGCGATTGCTGGAGTTATGGGTTTTTTTTATTCAGTAATGAGTTTCATGAATAATTGTATAATTCCTACATTTGAATTTCTTATTAAATTCTAGTCCATAAAAATATTATTCCAGGTTCTTGGTTTTTGTTTCTGGAAGGGGTTAATCTTCTCAAATTTAATCCTTGACCGTAAAAGATAATTAAAAATGAAGTTGGACCCTTTGGCAATGAATTATAAGACATTTGTTCTTACAAAATTTGTTAAATTCTTACGTGGGACAGAGTGAGTCGCGTAGTAATAGATTTTATAATGGCAACTAGGCGTTAGCCAACTGAACTGGGACAGCAGTTTGATTCGGGAGTGGTGGTTCGGTCCAGTTTGGTTCAATTTTTCTCACTACTGGAACCTTAACTGATTTTGAATGTTAAAGAACTATGGTTTGAATCTGGACCAATTTTAAAATATCTCAGCAGTTTGTCCAAATTCACCGAAGGCTTACGCAATCGATCTAAAATCAATGTTAAATATATGCATTTTATTTTTTGGGAAAATGACAAACCAACCATCATCTTGTTAGTGACAAAACAACCATCATCCTTTTTTTTGTTAACAACTTAACTACTGAAATATAAAAAAAAACGTCACAACCATCGCTATCACGCTTATTGTCAATGTCCGCCGACGACCTCGCAGTCACGTTTTCCGACAACATTATCTTCGCAGTCACATTTCCCAACGATATTATTGGTGAACTTTTGATTCTTATTATAATTTCATTGACAGACATTGACAGTAACCAAGAAGATGATGTTGGGAAGCTCCGACATAGTTCGGTCCACAATTTTCACGTTTTTAGTTTTTCGATCATCTTCTCATCGTCGAAAGTTGTTTTCATCGTCGTCGTCGTCGTCCAGTATCTCAATTCTGCCGCAGAACGCTCGTCCATGTGATTACGTCGTTATGGGCAGAACGACGTACTCGCAACACCGCCGTGGTTTGTGAAAGATCGCCGCCGTCTGAGAAAGTCCGTTGAGGTCTGAGAAAAATCACCGCGGTCTGGGGATGAACCGCCGCTGATCATCGTGCGTCGGTCTGCCTGAATAAGAATCGATTGTACGCTCCGGCAAGTACCGCAAAATACGAAATCCTCAGCGAACTAAGTTCAATGAATTTATAGGGACGTTCGTTTTATGTTCAAGGGGCATCCTTCGCCATTATAGGTAAATTTAACGTTTAGAGAAGTCCGGCGAACATACAGCAGACGTCCATTGGCCAAAGATGGATCGTTATTATAACATATTAATAATAATATGTATTCAAAAATCTTTATTTAGATCTAAGCTAAAAGATGAAGAATATTACCTTCGTAGCTTGCTTCACACAGATACAAAATCAACTTTCGATCTTCTCCGCCAATCCTCCTCACCTCGAATAAGCACGTGTGGACGTAATGAATGAAACAAGATCACACTCAATTTATGATAGATCGTATTTTCAACACATGAGACGATCTATTTGGATTTAGAAAACACTTCTCTAAAGCCAACACGGAAGACACAAATTTTGCTCTCAAAATGGATTCCTTAATCTTAAAGATTTCAACGCCATAGCTCAACACTTAGCACTATGACATAACTTATTAATATCTCATTTAAGGTATAATACATTTATAACAAAAATGTTATGGCAAACAAAAGGTCTTGTCACCATAGCTCAACATTTGACAATATGACATTAACTCAAATTTGACATTAACTCAAATTTGACAAAATCCATTTGAAAAACTATTTTCAAAAGTTACTTTATATTTGTTAATTAATTGAATAATCAATAATTCAATTATTTCATTTAATGAAATATAACAAATATATTAACTATGACAACTTTTGTCATTTTGTCTTAATTAATTGAATAATCAATAATTCAATTATTTCATCCAATGAAAAATAATAAACTAATTATTGAGTGTATTAAATAATTAATTATTTAATCTTATTTGTTTATTTTTCTATTATTCGAATAATGATAGAAGGTGACGAAGGGACCGATGGACCTATAGTTTTAAGGTCTAATAATATTTCGTTAAATAATATAAACTCTTTATATTAATTAACATAATTATTAACTCTAAAGTAATTCCACTAAATACTTAGAGTTGCACTCTAAAAAACTATATAGTATATTTACTCTAATTAATGTCTATTGATATAGTCATTACATATGTATTAACCCTCCATTTAGATTCGTAATAGAGCTAGGTTTATAATCCGTTAACCTCTCATATTGCATCTTTATCTTTGACTACTATTAGTTATTGATTGAATAATTAATTCATAACGATTATGAATTGCGAGCTAATTATTCGATCATTGAGCTAACAAACAAGAGAATCCATAAAAATGAATTTCATTGTATCGATATTAACATTCTCAGCTATTCATTTTAATTTACTCCCAATATACAAGGTATACGAATCGTAACTCGTATAAAACTTTACCGAGTAAATCAAAGAATAAATTAAAATAAAATAGGAGTTTGTTAAATACAATGAATTAAGATCATGCATATATGACCATCATTATGATAAAATTAATTGTTCTATATTTAACGGAATCATAACAATATAATTTTATCTGGTCCAGTCCTATATAATCATATTATATAAAATATATTTATCTTATGTCACTACATATTTAGTCGGGATATGACTATACATTCTTAATGAGATAAACTATGTTTATGACTATGAACTATTTGAAGATTTCATACTTCAAATATAAGTCATGGACATATTCTGGTTATTACTCTTTATATTTTATCCCACATATATACAATATATATGTTAATATAAAGTAAGCATAAATAACCAAGGAATTTTCTATGAATTTTATAAAATATAATATAAAATGTTAACATAATATCATTCAATATAAATTCATTCATATATTATAAAATTGTTCTATTACATTTGCTTGTTGGGCATATTACTCCCAACACGTCTTCCGTTGTTGCTGCCTTGGACGTCTCCATTTGACAATCCTTGGCAGACGAATTTTGACTGACGTCGCCTGTTGTTGCTACCTTGGACGTCTCCGTTCGTCATCATCAAGCCTCCACCATTCGTCGTCATCAAGCCTCCACAGTTCATCGTCATCAGGCCTCCGCAGTTCGTCGTCATCAAGCCTCTGTGGTTCATCGTCAAGCTGCCGCGGTTCATCATCAAGCCGCCGCGGTTCATCGTCATTAACGGTAAACGTAACAATAATGGTTGCTGCGACGTTTTATCATAGTTCAGTGGTTAAGTTGTCAGTAAAAAAGAATGATGGTTATTTTATCACTAACAGTAAAGGATGATGGTTGTTTTATTATTTTCCCTTATTTTTATTTTGGAACCAACTTGATTCCGAACCATATGAAATATTACTTTGTGATGTAGTTTGGTTCGGCCTCAAAACTCACTGAATAGGACCATGCACTTCCCTAACAATTAGGTCATTTTGCTCAATTAAAAACTTGATACGTAATTTTTCAAAAAAAATTTGAAGCGACAATTGTAAATAGCCATAAATTAAAGAGAAAAGATCAAAATAATTTCTGAACTATAACATTAATCATAAGTTGAACTTAAATTATTTTTCTGAACAACTTAGCCCTCAAATTATGTTGCAAACTGGATTTGTGAATCGGTTTAAAACCCCAAAATATGCCTCGACATATTCATGTCTCTAGTCTATGATGAAAAACCTTTCTTTGATCTAGGCATATTGGTGAAGTCGATGAAAAACCTTTCTTTCACTGGGTAATAATAAGATTAAAAAGACAACAAATTACCAATTGCAAAGAGCCAATATGACGATCATCAAGAACAAAAAAAAAAGAAGGATTTTCATGTTAAAATAGATTCTCCTAAATCAAACCAGATTAGCTCTCGTTGATAATGTAACGACCCGAATTTTCATACATTTAAAAATGCGTTAAATTTTGAGAAAAATATATCAGAGTTCAAGTCGAGCCGTTAGGAACACTTAAAACATTTCGGAAGTAAATCATTGCGGAAGCGTAAATATTTTAAAGGAAATAAACTTACAATTTATGAAAAGAAACTTAATTACAATTTAACTTTCTCTCACTTCTCATAGCCCAGCCAACTACAAGCTCGCTCGTGCAAATCCATCATCAACTGCTTCTTCAATTGCTCGCGGACTCCGCGCGTACGTGTACCTACACCACAAGTAAGATGTGAGCCTAAAGGCCCAGTAAGAGAATGAGTTTATGTGGGATGATATGCCTTTCTTTAATTCTTTGGAATCGGCCTGCCCCAAACCAATATTTTATTTACATATTTTAGGAATAGCTCGTACATGGAGCTGAGAATAGCCTATTGGTTTCTAATTAATTATGTTAATTGGTCTAGTAATCCTGATATGGGAAGGATTAATTCTTTTCCTCACTCAAGGCGTGTGGCCACCCCGTGGTGGTGTTCCTAATTGTTTCTAACGTTATGATGCATGAGACTACCCTAGGAGCACATACAACATATAAGAGAGTTCATATAACAATCATAATGGACATAAGAATGCACGACAATACATTAAAGAACAATAACATGCTTGAGAAGTTAATGACCTAATTTATTATATGTTTATATTAATTAACTTATTTAGATTAACTAAATTGATTACATGCTTTTACACAAAAGAAAATGTAGGGAGATATCGAAAGTAGAACAGCGAAACATGCTTATTAATTGACTAATATACAACATGGAACAATGATGAAACGAACAGTGAAACATGCTTTTAAACCTAAAACAAACAACAACGAATTACGTCGAAATAGAATAGCGAACACATGCCTTTTTAATGACTAAAATGCAGTAGCGTATATGGAAAAACAGAATAGCGAACACATGTTTTTTAACAACTATAATCAACAGCAACTAATAACAAATGAAATAGCGAAAGACATGCTCCTCAACAACAATATCTACAACAACAATATCAAACAAGGCAACGAAATATGCTCATGAACGACAAAGAAAAATAGCAGCAACAATATTCAACAGAACATGCTTGATAATAGTGAACAAACATGGGCTAATATGATGACAGAACAATGAATATAGCATTAGATGGAATCGCAGCGAAACAATGTAACTAACACATAAATCATTCAACATAAGAATATTATAGAGGACTAAAATACAGATCATTCAAGCATAGGAAATATACACACACTACTATTATCACAGAGCAACATAGAAATTAACACTAACAAAGCCTTCAAAGAAACAGAGCAGCCCACAACAGAAATCAACAACCAAAGCCTTCAAGGAAATTAACACTCTACCATTATCATAGAGCATAGGAAATTAACATTCAAGCATAGGAAATATACACACTTTACCATTATCACAGAGCAACATGGAAATTAACACCAACAAAGCCTTCAAGGAAACAGAGCAGCCCACAACAAAAATCAACAACCTATACAGAGAAATCTAACGACAGAAACCATACAACCATAACTCAACAAAGGAATAGCAGGAGAAATCATCCAAAGAAAAGCCAATGCTACAAACACACAAACTTGCGGTGTAGGGCCTCCATCTGGCCAAGTCACACCCAAGTCTTACCATAACTAAAGACACAAGCAGGGACAACAAGTCCATTGCACCCAGCTCACATGGCAGCAACCACCTTACCATGAAGAACACCCAAGGAGGACACCAGAGCACCACAGCCTGCTCAACTTTCTTCTGATCTCACGCAGTAGCATCCTCATCCCTTCACTGTATTTATACATAGAAGGAAATTATAAATGCATAACAACTTATCCAATGATTTACGCGATGGTGCAGAATTTTTGGATCGAGCTCTCCTTCACCTCTGCCTCTCAACTCCCATCTAAACAGCTAGGAAAGAATAAGAGAAATGGATCGGATTGGACCGGATTGGACTGAACCACGAGAAACCCGGGCTAGCCCTCGCCCAGCGAACTGAAGCTCCCTTGCATATAGCAACCCAAAGCTTTGATTGGAGCCAAACTATCATCGCCATTCCAACCTACCAATCGCCACCTATGATTATCTGAAATCAACAAGGCACCAACAATTGCAACTTACATCGGTCAAATCGCAGAAAGAATCGCAACTTCACCTTCTGTCCTTCATCCCTACATCCTCGAGCCTTAGCTCCCTGCGACCCGACGCCAACTGCAGCTCGCACACCTGACAGACGGCATCTCACCACCATGAGAAAGCAGTCTCGAGAGCTACCGTCGTCTCCCGATCTCTTCTCCCTCTTCTGTCTCCTTTTCCTTCCTTCTCCTTCTCAGGCTCTCTTCTCCCTGCGAATGGCCAAAGGCCATTCATAAATTCACCAAAACCGGTTCGCAGAGAGTGGACAGGTTCACTCACCTCTTAAAATTTCTTCTTTAATTAATCCTTAATGAAATTTAAATTCATTAACTTCTTTAAATTAATTTAAATTCATTATAATTTAAATTCATTAATTCCATTAAATCTTAAATAAATGGAATTCTTATGAATACTTCCTCCGTAATACCTTGATAAAGATAATTATCCATTTAAAAAAAGTTGGGGTGTTACAGATAATGTCTCTTATTTTCAAACAGTATCAGCAGTTATCAGCCAAAAAAAAAAATCAATTGTACAATTTTCATTCCAAGAAATTCTCAGTAGAAATTCTAAGAAATAGTTTTTTTCAGAAACATGATAAAAAACACATTGAAAACAAGTAATCATGCAATATAAAAAGCTTAATTTATCAAAACAGAGATCAGTCCCTAAATCTACACCTTCTTCCCCAGTCGATATTCATGTCTATTTGATATTAAAAAGGATGTACATGTGTTTTGCTGCATATAAGAGAAGTTTTGTTGGAGTGTGGTAGACTTTTCATTTGCTTGGATGACTGTCACTTGAAGGGCTTGTGTCCAGGCCAGTTGCTCACAACTTTCGGCATTGACGATAGTGATGGAATTTTCAATTGTTACTTATGGATATGGACAGAGTTTTTGGCAAGGGATAGACATTTTTTCCGACCAATAAAAAGTATGGTGTATTGCTTTTCTAATGTCTGTTTTTATTATGTGTTGTAAGGGAACGTTTGTCTTATTATGTTTGTTTATTTTTGTAGGGATTGGTGTCTGCTATCAAAGAGTTTGCACCATCGACCGAACATCGTTTCTGTCCTAGAGACTTTAGGCCAATTTCAAAAAATAATTTCGAGGCAAGTCGTACAAGGATCTGATGTGGAATGCATCTAGGGACATAACATCAACGCACTTTGAGAGAGAGCTGGAGAAACTATTTTTGGTTGACCAGACCGCACATATATATCTACGAAACATCAATTTGAGATTTTAGAGGAAACATGTTTTTAGTTTGATTCCAAAGTATGACATAAGCTTAAATAACTTGAGTGAATCATTCAATGCATACATCATACAAGCACATGACAAATCGATTATATCTATATTCGAAATGATAAGAAAGAGCATTATGTGTAAGATCGTTAAGAAATACAAAAACATGGTTGAGTCGACAAACCTATTGTGTCCTCAGATCAAGAAGAAACTTGCCAAACTACAACTTGTAGCATGAAATTAGTGTCTGACATTTGCATGAGCTAGTCATTTTGAGGTCAAAGACGGTAACGAACAATATGTTATTGATTTAGACAGACGTACATGTGATTGTTACAGGTGGGAGCTAACTGGAATCCCGTGCATGCATGCAATCTCGTGTCTGCATTTTATGAGGAGATCAGTTGAGAATTATGTTCATATATGGTATCTCTAGGAAACATACATGAGGATGTACTTCCACTTTGTCCACCTGTAAGTGGCCAACACATGTGGTCTGAAACGGATTAGGATCCAATTCTACCTCCACTAATAAAGAGACAACTAGGGAGACCTCGAAACATAGAGTGAGGGATGTGGATGAGCCTCATAGCCAAAGAGTCATAACTAAGAGAAATGTCACAATGACATCCAGCCAGTGTTGGGGGTGGGGCACAATACCCACATTTGTTAAGGGGGAGACTCAGACACTGACAAAGCAAATAGTAGTGATAAAGGAAGGGGCGAAAGAGAGATCACATGACATATTTATAGGTTTTACAATTGTTGTTGGGACGCAAGAGTCTTCTGTGCTAGGTCTAGATTTTTGGTGATCTTATAGCCATGAAGATCTGTTGTATTTTTTTTTAAACAACGTAACCCTCAAATTATGTTGCCAACTGGAATTGTGAACCAATTTAAAATTCCAAATATGCCCCGACATATTTGTGTCTCGTGTCTATGATGAAAAACCTTTCTTTAAACTAGGAATATTTGTGAAGTCGATGAAAAACCTTTCTTTCACTGGGTAATAATAAGATTAAAAAGACAACAAATTACCAATTGCAAAGAGCCAATATGATGATCACTGAGAACAAAAAAAGAAGCAGGATTTTCATGTTAAAATAGATTCCCCCAAATCAAGCTAGATTAGCTTTCATTGACAATGTCTCTTATTTTAATCAATATCAGTAGTTATCAGCCAAAAAAAAGAATCGATTATGTCAATTTTCATTCCAAGAAATTCACAGCAGGAATTCTAGGAAATAGTGTTTTTAGAAACATGATGAAAATTCACAACTATCGGCAATGACGACAATGATGGAATTTGCAATTGCTGCTTATGGACATAGACAGTGCTTTGGGCAGGGGATAGACATTTTTTTCGACCAACAAAAGGTATGATGCATTGCTTTTCTAATGTCTATTTTTAATATGCATTGTAAAGGAACATTTGTCTTATTATGCTTGTTTATTTTTGTAGGGATTGGTACCTGCTATCGAAGAGTTTGCACCATCTGATGAACATCATTTCTACCCTAAAGACTTTATGCAAATTTCAAAAAATAATTTCGAGGCAAGTTATACAAGGACATGATGTGAAATGCATCTAGGGTCACAACATCAACGCACTTTAAGAGAGAGTTGAAGAAACTATTTTTGGTTGACCAAACCACACATGTATATCTAAACATCAATTTGAGATTTTGGAGGAAACATGTTTTTAGTTTGATTCCAAAGTACGACATAAGCCTAAACAACTTGAGTGTATCCTTCAATGCATACATCCTACCAGCCCATGATAAATCAATTTTTTCTATGTTCGACATGATAAGAAATGATATTATATGGAAGATCACTAAGAAACACGAAAAAATGGCTGAGTTAACAAACCTATTGCGTCCTTAGATCAAGAAGAATCTTACTAAACAACAACTTGCAACATGAAATCAGTGTCCAACATTTGCATGAGTGGGTCATTTTAAGGTCAAAGACAGTAACGAACAGTATGTTGTTAATTTGGACAGACGTACATGTAATTGTTACAAGTGAGAGCTGACTGAAATCTCGTGCGTGCATGCCCGTGTCTGTATTTTATGAGGAGATCAGTGGAGAATTATGTTCATGTATGGTATCCCTGGGAAATATACATGAGGATGTACTCCCACTTTTTCCAACTGTCAGTGGCCAACACATGTAGTCTAACGGATTAGGATCCAATTATGTCTCCGCTAATAAAGAGACAACTAGGGAGACCTCAAAACATAGAGTGAGAGATGTGGATGAGCCCCATAGCTAGAGAGTCATGACTAGGAGAAATGTCACAATGACATCTAGCCAGTGTTAGGGGGTGGGCACAAAACTCACATTTGTTAAGGGGGAGACTCAAACACTAATGAAGCAAATGGCAGTGATAGAGGAAGGGGCATAAGAGAGATCAAATGACATATTTATAGGTTTTACAATTGTTTTTGGGACACAGAAGTCTTCTGTGCCAGGTCCAGATTTTTGGTGATCTTATAGCCATGAAGATTCATTGTCATTTTTTTTGTAATTTCATATTTTTGAATGGTTGTAATGTAATGTTTTGCAAAGATTATGGATATGTATGAATTACTAATCCACAGACACAAGGACGTGTCCATAGACACTTGCACTTATCCGTAGACATGAATGTGTCTGCGGATCCCTTGCACGCAATATTAAATTTGGACCATTTGTGCAATTGCAACTTAACAATTATCTCATTAAGTTGAAAGACTTAAACATGTCAATTGTATATATTAACAACAATTTATACACTTATACTTCAATTGTGCATAACTCTTTCACTATTTGTATCCAACTTCAAAAATTCATAACTTATAATATGCACATCAAATTGCTTAGGTTCCATTGCCTATATTTTCCTTCACTTTGGACTTTGCACAACAAACAAAATGTCCAGATCCAGATAACCACAACATAACTCAATATCAAATAACTAAAGGTATAATTACAATAACTAATATTAAAATGAATATTACAATAACTAAAGGTACAATGTCCCATTGCATGTTATAATGAATATGACTCTAACAAATGTACAATTACAACCTACACTTATGCCTGGTTGTAGGATTACCAAAGATCGACGACGTCAAACCTCAAATTGGGGTTCACATATACATAAGAGTAATTGTAATAGAGAGGAGTTCCATCAGACAACTCTTCGTGAAGATAGAATCCACTTTCTTGACATCTTTGGATCACCGATATACTGCTAGGGTTTGTGAGACATAATATGTTATGCAGGCTGAAATGGAAAGAGAGAAATTAGTATGTAATTTAAAAGCACTATGAGAAAAGATATACCTTTTTTTATCCATTGTGACCATGACAATTGCTATCGATTATGGCAACATAACCTGATATGCGTACTGAGTGTGTAGGTCAATTGATGACATAAAACAAGTTTACTTTGGGTGTGTCTAAAAATTAAAACCATATATTAGAAGTGTTTAACTATATAGTAGAACAAAATTTGTAAAACAAACTTACATGGATCCACCTAATAGTAATAAGCGATGACCTAATTTGAATTTCCAACAATTTCTCTTTGTTCAAGGTATTACATTGTATAAAAACAACGCAATGATGAGATTTAAAATAAAATCTTCTTAAACATACAATAAATAGTAATTCTCACCATATCATATGTTGCTACTTACTTTGGAATGATGAGAGTAGCGATGTGGAAACCATTGTCTGTCTAAAAAAAGAAAATAGGAAGCAAAATGTCTTAAGTATATAGTCTAAACAAATAATAAGTTTCAAATGATATAGCTTTTTACTAGAGACCCTACAAGAACACGATGTGTCTCCAAGTTTTCTTTTTGTATTTGCACTAGGAAATTTCAAGAAACCCTCCATCAATTGTACAGGCTGATATTAGAATTTGTTTAGTGATTGGTAGTCTGTAATTTTGGAAGTGCATAATGAAGGCTTTTGGTAGAGGTAATGGTCGATCAATGGAGGAAATTGATCAAACAGATTAGTTTAGAATAAACGAGGAAGAGTTATCTGTAGTAGTAGTCGATCTCTTGAAGAGATTGATTGACTAGAGTCATGTAGAATGAAAAATAAGGAGTTTTTTAGGATAGTGGTCGATCATAATAGGTGAGGGTGTTGATCACGGTCTATACAGAATATTCTAGAGGTGAGCAATATTTGGAGCTTTCGGGCATGTGGTGTAGTTGGTGATTGATCGGTTCCTTCACAAATTGTGAAGTTTTCAAATTTGTAGTCGATCAAGGCAAGATTTGTGGTCAATCACAGTCATAAAATATGGATTTGCGGTCGATCATGTGTAGTGGATGATCAATCGGATTTTCACAAAAATTGTTCAGAGTTGATTTTTATGCTGTTTTGTGGTCGATCACCCAAAGTGTTTGATCGACTGAGAATTTCAAGCGTCGCTTGAAATTAGCAGAATGTTGTATTTTGATTGGAGGAAAACGTCGATTGGACTTTCGTGGATGCTTATGTGTTGCTCCACTAGTCCTTTTATCTCTAGATAGATGCTAGTGAGGTGTAAGTTACGGATTATAAGCACAGGAGAAACAGAAGGGTCTGAGGGAAAGACTAGAGAGATAATGAGATTAGAGACAAAGGGAGAAGCAGTCTGAAGAGAGAGTGTGAAAGAGAGAGATAATCGTGAGGGAGAGTTTGTGAGGAAGTGAAGGTAGAGCTTTGGAAAGAAAGGGAATCTCTGGAGATTCAAGTTTCTCTCCTCTCTTAGGTTCTTCAAGTAGTAGACTTTCTTCCATGATTTTTTATGGCGTTAAGGGATTTTGTTTTCTGTTCATCTCACTGTGATGATGAGTAATTTTGAGGATGTTGCTCTATGAATATAGTTCTGTCTCCCTATTTCGTTCTCTATTTGATGATTATTGTTGAAAATTGTAATATGTTGAGTGAGTTTCATTATGTTGTTTATTACTTGATGGGCAAATGCTAATTTGGGTTTGACTCTTACTTTCGTTACTACCTTAATACAAGTTGTTGAGGGCTTAGGTACTGTCTGTTGGATGATTCTTCATGCTCTCTGTTAATTGAAGGTTTATGTTTGGTGAATGAAATTTTGTTGGAATATAGAGTTGGGAATCAGTGATTTTATAAAGTCATCATAATTAAGTTATTAAGTGATTAAGTTGAATTTTGGGGTGTTAAGTGATTAAGTTGGATTTTTGGGTTTATGGAATTTTATTAGGCAATGAATGGGGAATCTGTTTATGAGGTTGAGTTAGTTATTGCCTATTGTTAGAGTTAGGACCCTGTCAATTGTTTGCTAAAGAATTGTTATTGGTGAATATTTATTTGATTTTGAAGTTATTGAGAAGGACAATTTTAAGTGTTAAGCTCTCTAAAGACTCTAGGTAAGTGATATGGTATGTTTGTTGCCTTTTGGCCTACATCACAAGAGAATAGGAATTGTTTGATGATTGTGTAATAGATGATTAGGTTCTTGATCTTGTTATTGTTCGAGGATGTACTACTTGGTGATTGCTTGATGTTTGATGATGTGTTTTACTAGGCTTTAACTTAAGGATTTTGGTCATGCTTTGAGGTCATTGAGGTTATGCTAGAATATGTTAAGTTATATGAACTCATATGTATTCATGCATTATGGATTTTGAAAAGGTACGAAAACGGTTTTATGCATTTTTTTGAAAACGAAAAGGACATTAAATGGAAATAAACGTAAATAGGTGTGAAGAGATGTTGGTTTTTGAGTGGCTGCCCCATGTGGGTCATTAGGTGCTACTCTACCTTGTCAAGTTGACATCTCTAATGCCTGCATGGGTAACTGAAACTAAATGAAAATGGAATACATGTGAATAAACGTAAATAGATGTTGTGAGGTGTGGGTTCTTAAGTTGGATGCCCCGTGTGGGTTGTTAGATTCTACTCTACATTGTTAAGTTGACATCTCCAATGTCTGTAAAGGTAAAGCTAAAGGAAAATGAAAACAAAAATTACATATGTTTTTATAAAACTTGCATGGCATGAGAATTTCGTAATTTATATCGTTTATTGAGCTTTAGGCTCATAGTTAAGTCTTGTGATGTAGGTAAGAAGCCTATGGTTGGATAAAAGCTTGTAGAGGATGCAGCTAATGGAGTGCAGTGTTGAGCCCTTTTGTGTTGTTGGCGTGTTGACCTTGGGGGTTATGACTCATGAAATGAAATAAAGTGTGTTAAGTATTTCAAGGACTTTAAACAATTTTTCTTTAATGTGGTGAATGTTTTAAACAATTTAGTTTTAAAGTATGTTAATAATGTTTGCTTTAAATCTTTTTAAAGTGGTGATTGTATATTTTAACATTTATAAAGTCTTCCGCTTTTCTTCACTCTGCTTTTTCCTCTACATGTTTTTTAAAGAAAAAATTTTATATGCCTAACGGAAAGATAAATGAAAAACGGGATGTTACATAGGGCTAGCTCCACCACTTTGGAAAGATTGCCCTTCATGACTGGCAGATCCTTGAGTGGGTAAGGAACAAACCCATAACTCTATTGACGCCCGGTCGACACTTGAAAGTTAAGATTGTTTGGCTGGTATTGCGGATAATACTACGGATGGGGCCCTAACTCTACTGAGGCGTGTCAAACTGTTGCCCCTGATACTGATGGAAAGTAAACCCACTAGATCTATGTCCGACCCCAGGCGTAGGCCAAGATGCACTACCTTGAGAGGATGAGAAAGACTATTGAGGTGGTTGCTGCTGATCGTGAGGACAGTTCCTCTTGATATGCTCAGGCTGCCTACACCTGTGGCAAGTGTAAAGGCTATGTCTGCCACTACCCAATGATTCATTACTAATACTCGGGGTCTGACTTCCACTGGATCCTTGACCTTGAAACTTGGACTGATTTTTCTTGGTGACCTTCTTATCATTTCTCTTGGCTTGCTTCTCTTGGAAACTGGCGTCAAACACTCGCTCCATCCTTTGAACGGCTTCAAAAACTTCTAGAAGAGTATGATACTGCAAATGGGTTACACCCTACTGCAACCTCTGTCTCAGGCCCTGTTGAAACTTAATGAACTGCCCTCTCGAAGATACCACCTTAGAATAGGGCAAAATCTCCAAAAATCGAACGTTGTACTCCATCACGGTCATCGAACCCTGTATTGCTCTTGTCAATGATTAGTGATGCTCCTTCCTGCTATACTGAGCCCTGAATATTTCAGAGAAGTATTTCCACTCCATCGATTGTGCCTCAATGTTTGCCCTCATTGTGTTCCACCAACTGTGGGCAAACTTCCTCAGATAATGAGTTGCAATCCCAACCTGATACTCCTTGGAGACTTAAAAGGACTCAAAGTTTAGCTCTATCTCGTGCAGCCAATTCTCAACCTCTACGGGATTTGTAATTTCCACGAACACAATCAGATTCATGTGGGCAAACTCTAGGAAATAAGCAATCCAAGTCATGCTAGGACTTGGTGTCGTACTATTGCTTGATAGATTTCACAACAATTCCATCATAGCTGCGATAGGGTCCACATTGACACCTTGGGCTTGGGGATGAGGATTTCTTCTTAGTGGCATTTTGGTATCTTTCTGGAAAAGAAATTCACTTGGTTAGAAATTCCTTACGCACAAGTGGGCTTTGTCCAAATTCTACACTATTGAATTCTCAAGCAATCACTATTTGGAGTTCGGGGAACCTTAAACTTTGATACCAAAAGTTTCTATCACAACTCAGAGGCGGGCCTGACAGAAATGTTGGGCTAAACAGTGTGATCCTCAGAGAGAACCTGGCCATCCAATCCAAGGCTAGATGAAATTTTAGAAGACTTGGTTACAATCTCAATCGTAGCCCATATGAGATGAGTCACAACCTAAATAGTGATTACAAGAGATAAATAGTACAGTGATTATTATAGATCCATAAAAATTGTGCATCCATGTCCAAACATCCAAAATAAACCAAAATGTATTACAAACATCTAGCCAATATCCTTACGAAAAGAAATATAGCTGTGGAAACAAATAGATAAATAACGATCACAGTTCGAACAACCCCAGTCCTAAGTGCTCTTCTCCTTACCTGGAAGGGAGAGGTCGTTAGGGTGAGTGACTAACTTAGTAGGCATATTATACTAAATGGAGAGTGCATGTAAAATTGTTTTTGTTACATTTCTTTCAAACATGATCGAATCAAAATCATGATCACACCATGCATGGATCTTTAAATCGTTCAAAACCCTTCATCGGTTTAATTTAAAACAGTCTTCTTAAGCTATCGATGGGGCGAGTTTTAAAACCACTTTATATACATAGACAACTATACCAAAATATGCCCACAACAGTTTTATATTTAAAGAAATACAATCTCAGTAAAAAAGGAGCATCACAGAATGGACCCCTCCGACACACTAATAGAGAAAGGCGGCAATCCGAAGACAAGGTAGCACCTCATGAGTCAAAAAGAACAAAATTGACTACTATCGGAAGACCCTGCAACATCACATGAGTGGCCGGTGATTCGAAGACCAAAGAATGACACCACGCGCAAAATGAACCACCCTGATCAGGTTTAGGGATTCGAAACTTAAGGAGTGCATAATCACCTATAATATCTCAGAATTTAATCGATATTAAAAATAATGGTAATTATGAATTTTGGAGATTTTGTACAAATTTCTCATGGGATGTAATACCAGATTTTTCATGAAGAAATTAAGTAAGGATAATTGGAAAATTCATTGGAGTATAATTGAATTATTTGGAAAATTTTATTATGGAATGTATTACCCTGAAAGTAAATTTATGAAAAATAATAAGATGGGGTATAATTGTATCGATTATTTGGATAATTATTGAGAATTTAATGGAAGAAAATTATTATAATTGGTGAATTGGGAAATTTGTTAAGATTTATTAAAGGTAAATTAAATGGAGAGTAATTAAACAAAAGTGATAATTGAAATAAAATAAAAATAATAAAATGAATATTAAATTTTAATGGAATGTCGACGTTTGGAGAAGAGGAAATAGGTGCTTGGTATTTTGGTCGGACTGCGATCGATACCGCAGTCGAAGAACTCTACCAAAATATATTACAAATTACAATTCAGAATTTCGGTCGAGTGACCGGTCGAAGTCACAGTCGTAAATATCAATTGAAAATTGGAGATGAAATGAAAAGGGAGAAATAAGGGGTTTAAATGACCGGTTTGGTTTGAAGACAAATGAGAAGAAAGTTGTGGTTGGTTTTTCTTAAGAAAAGATTAATTAAATGGATGAAGAATAAAATGAAAAGAGAAATTTAAATGAAAAAAGAAAGGGGGAGGATGAACCAATTTTCTTGGTTAGTCCGGTTCATTTGGATTGGTTGGTTTGGTTTGAAAACAAAAGAAAGGAGAAGAGAATTGGGGGAATTGAGAGAGAGAGAGAGAGAGAGAGAAAGAACCCGAGTGAGGAGAAGAAAAATTAGGAGATAGAGAGAGAGGGCCGAGAGCATGAGAGCGAGAGACGACGAGGGGGTGCTGGGTGCTGGGATTCATGACGCAGGTGCTCCTTCATGGTGAGCTGCTGGTCACAGCTTGATGAACAACAGGTTGACACGGCTAGGGCTTGATGTTGTTGCGGCTTGCAGAGACGATTTGGAGCTGCAAAATCGTCAGACCAAGGTAAATGGTTTGATTGATTGTGCTCTACAATTTGATCATGCAATTGGGAATTAGTGTGGTGAATTGTAGGGACGAATTGATGAAAGGTAGGTGATATTTGGTTGGGCTTCGGTTGACAGCCTTGTTGCCGATGTGCGACCAATTCTATTGGTTCTGCACTGAACTGGTTTATTCCGGCCAACCTGGTATTGCACAATACTTCCTTTCCAAATTGGCATCATCGATGGCGACTTCTAGTGGACTTGCTAGAATTGGTTGGCGAATTGAAGAAGAAAGCAACAAAGGATAGCCTCTTAAAAGCAGAGAGAAACATGCCTACAACTTTCTCTCCCGCTTTACGACTTCCACTACCACTTTTGATGCAAAAGACAAAGACAGGATGCAGAATCTAAGGAAGGAAACATTGAAGGGTTTCCTAATTATCTGTAGAAAGAAGAAAGAAGAGGTAACCTCTGTCTATAAATTGATGATAGAAGAGGGGTGGCTGAATAAGGAGAGTAAGTGTTGATTTGCCAGAAAGTGTGAGTGAGTGATTTTGTGAAGGCCTGCTTCGGGTGTTCTTCATGCTGGAGTTCTTCAAGGTATGAAGAGTTCATTGATGCTGTTAATTATTGGTTTTGTTCATGGTTTAAATTCTGCCAGTGGAAAATTATGAGGTATTGTTGGTTGTTTTATTGAACTGTTGTGGATATTTGCTGTTATGTGGAATATTGTTGGACTATGATTATTGTTTGGATGTTGTTGGTTATTATATTGGCTATTGAAGTTGGAATATGATAACTCATTGGATACTGATAAGTCTCAATCTATTGGTTGAGAAAGGATAATGGTTGGATAATAATTGGAATATAAGTTGGAATTGTATTATGCATGTTTGGGTGCTTTCATTTATTGTTGTTATTAATGAATATCCATCCTATTATTTTGAAATTATGCTACTGAATTGTTACTTTGGGATTTGGATTATTACCTTGAGAAATTATATGGTTAAGGGATGTCTGTTGATTTACAATTTTGGTATATATTCAATTTCTGCTTCTTGGATATTGTGAGGATTTAACTATTGGTTGCTTAGTTGATCATTGTTGTTGAACTGGAATGGAATATTGGATAACTGTTTGGATAATTGACAGTGAAGGAAAGTAAAAGGCAACGAAGGAAATTAATGATATTGAAATTGTTCTCCAATCATTTTCTTATTGGATGTTGATGGATGATATTATATTGGTTGATGAAACTAATTGGACAAAAAATGAGAAATGATTTAGTGATAATTGACTTATTAAATAATAAATGAGGAATAACGGTATCAAAGTTAAGGTTTATAATTGATAAATATATTAATAAATAAATGATAATTATTTTAGGTATTAACAGGAAAAAAGATAAAGAGCTAAACGATCTAAGGACCATGGAATAATTCTTCAAAAGTAAGAAATAGGATGCAGTGGCCAATGGAGGCCCTGCATCACGAGATTGTTTGTTAAATTCTGCTTTGATAGATTTCTGCCTATCGTTGAAATTATAGTGGACTGTTTCTATTTCATTGATATATTTTGCGAATTGTATATTTCGAGGACTGTTATGAAATAGATATGAAATGTCATTCATGCATCATGATAAGGCTTATGAAAATATGAAATATGCATGACATGATAAATGAAATAAACTAATAAACGTAAATATGTGTATGAGATTGAGATGATTAGGTGAGTGTTAATGGTGGTGACACACCTCATGGATGTATCTCCTCGTCGGAGTGACGGCTAAGCCACATGTAATATCCCGTATTTTAAAAAAGCGTAAAAAGCATAAAATTCAAAACTTTTCGTTTTATACAAACATCAATCTCTTTTTCTTTCATAAAACCCGATCGCTAACACCTGATAGCTAAAACTCTTTACTTTCACTTTCTCAATTTCCTTTCACCTTTATCAGTTTACGCTCAAAAGCCATAACATTCTTTGACTAAAACGCAGCGAAATAAAAAACAACATTAAGAATAAGAAATACTTTACAAAACTCTTTTTCAAATACTTTTTCTTTCACTTCCTAGCCCAGCCAGCCACAAGATCCACCCGTGCAAATCCATCATCAACTGTCCTTCACCTGTTCATCTGTTGCTCGTTCGTACCTACATCTCAAGACCTAACTAATGAGCCTAATGCTCAGCAAGTGATAAAGTGAAGTGCAAATGATATGCATGATCATACGATGCAATTTAATCCAAGAGTGTACATATGACAAACACCGTGGGACCATGAGAACCCGATCACCCTCCAGAAAACATATATATATATATATATATATATATCCAGGGCTTCCCAGGCCGTATATACTCCTTTGTTACGAGGACATTGGGGATTTCTACAACAAGGAACAATGAGCCTTCGTCTAATCCATCCAACATGGATCTAATGTTCTAAACCCATCCAACATGGGCCTAATATTCTAAACCCATCCAGCATGGGCCTAATAGGTCATCGTTGTTCCCCGAATCCCCACATGCCTATTGAAGTAGATTAGTATGTCATACAATATGCATATGGATTCATACAATCCTATATGCAATAAATGTCTAACAAACACATCATTAAAAAAACTTAAATCTAGTAAACACGCAACACACAATTCTAATTCTTGCGATGTAGGGTCCGAAGACCAAGGCACAGTAAGTATCACTTACCTGGCGTCCATAACACATTTTTGTTTCTTTTCTTCTCTTCGTACCTTTAAAATCATAACAACTATGCATTAATCCCATTTTCATTTCCAAGATCTTAATGTTATATAACGGATTAGCAATAACCCATAATGTTGCTCATTCCATCAATGTGTAAGGATAAATTAACTTTACAAAACCGAATACTATTTTATCATGAATCCATATTTTCCATATCAGAGTAGAGAACCATTTAATGTCTATTTTAACATAACAACTTTAACTGAATACAAGTCCTCTTCATATGTCCTTAATCATTCAAGTCTTATACCTAATAAAGACGTACTAGACATTATTCACTTTTGACCAATAATTCAAGTGATAGAACCTACGCCAAACTATTACGTCACAATAACAATCTCAACATGCTTAAATACTTACAATCAAGTATTTATTAAGGCAGTAGTTAAATCACATAACCGAGTCCCATTTCCATTAATCAAAGCATCAAAACAACAAACTCTTTTAACACACCAATTCTCCAATGCCAAACCAAATTCATTACAGAGCATGTATAACTATTCAGCAGGTCAACAACCAAACAACATTAACAGAGTACTCAACATTCAAGGAGACAGTGATCTACTCTCATTAAAGAGCACTAATCTAAAGAACAAAGAGCAACATCCAACGCCTTATCCAGTAATTCCCACATCACAACCAAAATCAATCATCCATATAACAAAGGAAGAAGTTTAACTTACTTAGCAACAACCGAGGAAACCAACACCCAAATCAGCCACTTCAAATCTCCCAACCATTGAATTTCCAGACTTCACCCGAGAGGATCACAAAAACAGGACCCGAGGGAAAGCTTCCTTCACCCTATCTCTTGAAGGCTTATCAAACCTTCAGCTCTTTTTAAACTGTGAAGACAGAGATCAACTTAACAACCCACGTTTACAACAGTCCACGGGAAATCATAGAATAATGCCTTACCTGTGAAGACAGAAACTTCTTGGCTACCAGACACTCTCGGCTAGCACACCTTCTCCATAGCTTCACTATAACCCACCCTAGTTGTCTACACCAAAACACCCGAGAGAATAGAATACCCAGGACATCTTTCTCTACTGAACACCACTGCATTCCTTTATAGCCCAAGTCAGAGAAGTCCAGAAACGTACACCGAAGGAGGAAGGCTTGCACTGTTTGCAGGAGAGCTGCCACGTGGAAAACTCATGCCACCTAATTAATTGGACTTAACCAGTTTAGTTGGGAACCAACAAGATTAGTCCCGAACTAACTTTTTCCACCGAACCAGTCCTGTCTCCACTGCCCTCATCAATCGAAATGCCTCACAGCCACAATGCAGCCAATGTCAAGGAGAAAAACACGGAACAGGGTGAAATTATCAATGAGACTTACCTTCATCGACGTTTTGCAGCTTCCAATCGTCCCTGCAAGCCACGGTACACCGAGCCCTAGCTCGCAGTCGCTCGCCGCACAACGTCATCGTCCGACGCTCCCTCGTTCGCCGGCGACCCTTCGAGCCCGAGCCTCTGCCGTCCGAACTCGTTGCCAATTGTCTCCCCCTCTCTCGTCCCGATCTCCCTCTCTGCGTCTCGTCTCATTTCTCTCTCTCTCTCTCTCTCTCTCTCTATTTCTTTCTCTTTTTCTATTTCATTTAAATGGCCGAGGCCATTAGGGTAATTTACCCAATTCCATTTATTAAAACCAATTTCTTTAACTTAATCCTTCGTATAATTGCACTTCAATCTTTAATTACGTCGAACCAAATCCAGTTCATTCCATACTGAGTAATTATGTCATTAGTAATATCCCGATAACTTATTCGATTAATTCAAATATCTCCAATCATTTTCCAATTTATAAATTTTAAATCCGATATAAAAATTTGGGATATTACACCACAACTATATGATGTATCCTATCTTCTTAGACTAATAAATCTCATACATTTAGACTGTTAAGTGAACCTAAAATAAAAAGCTGAGGAGATGGGTTCTTCTCTAAAACGACTGCATATGCATTTCATAGCATAAACATATTATTCTATTTCTTGCTGAGCGTCAGGCTCATTGTTTTACCCGTGATGTAGATGATAAAGAAATCACTATGAAGGAGGCATTGCCAGAGGAGATCTTGGGTTATTAGCGGGATTCGACCTGATGTGTTATGGCTCAATTAAAATTAGTTGTTTTAGATTATGGTTTTTATTTCAATAAATCTTTTATAAACTATGGACTGCCATTTAAATTATTAAAACTAGGGAAAATGACAAACCAACCATCATCTTTTATTGTTAGTGACAAACTAACCATCATCATTTTTTCACTAATAAATTAACCACTGAACTATGAAAAAATTTCTAACCAACCATCGCTGTCATGTTTGCCATTAAATGTGATAATGTCGAGCCGCGGTGGCTGGTCTACAAACCGCCGTGGCTCCTTAGGGACGTCCTTTCGTGAAGAAGAAGTGCCGCCGAAATATGAAATTGCTACTGGATATTTCTAGAACAAAGTTGCAGAGCAGAGAAAGAAAGAGGAGTTGAAGAAGAAGTTGGAGAACTAAGTTCAGCTGTAACAGAAATCCTTGGTGAACTAAGTTCAATAAATTATAGGGATATTCATTTTATGTTTGTGGGGCGTCCTTCACGATTATAGGAAGACTTAACATTCAGAGAAGTCTGGCAAACATACAACAGACGTCCATCAGCCAAAGATGGATGTCCGTTTCAGCCAGAACGACGTAGTCTTCAGTTGAGAGACGTCCGTTGTGAGACTAGGGATGTCTGTTATAGGTAGAACGATGTAGTCTCAAGTCGAGGGACATCTGTTTTGTACCGAGGGACGTTTGAAATGGGAAGATGGACGTCCATTGTAGACCGAGGTACGTCCGTCATCGCCATTTGGAAAATGCCAAACTCCATCCTAGCCGTCCATTCCGATCAAGGGATGTCCGTTCTTGATCAACGGCCATGAAATGGACGATTGAAATGGGAAGAGGGACATCCATTTTAGACCGAGGGACGTCCGTCATCGCCATTTCAAAAATGACAAACTCCATCCTAGTCATCCATTCCAATCAAGGGACGTCCATTCTCGATTCAACGGCCATGAACCATTGTTCCAATTGGCACGACAGACGTCCCCCGATAATTGATGTCCTTCCTTAGTCAGTCGGATTATTGTTCGACGGTTCTTGGCCGATGAATTTTGATGGACGTCTCCCTTTGTTGCTGCCTTGGACGTCTCCGTTCGACGGTCCATGGCCAATGAATTTTGAAAGACATCACCGTTATTGTTGCCTTGGACGTCTTCGTTTGTCATTATCAAGCCTCTACGGTTCATCATCAAGCCTCCGCAGTTCATCATCAAGCCACTGCGGCTCGTCGTCAAGCCGCCGTGGTTGATTGTCATTAATAGAAAACGTGATAGCGATGGTTGCGCCGTCATTTTTCCATAGTTCAGTGGTTAATTTGTTAACAAAAAAAGAATGATGGTTGGTTTGTTACTAACAGTAAAGGATGATGGTTGTTTTGTCATTTTCCCTTAAAACTATGTTTTGAATTTATTCCGCTCAATACTCTAATATGTTTTGATTGCACACATTTTAAACATAATAAAAAGAAATTTTTTTATGGTTAAAAATGAAAGAAAGAAAATGGTTTAATAACGCGGGGTGTTACATCACCACCATAATTCCATCTTTTCACACAACGCACAAATCAACCATCTCCACGCAACAGGAGATGTACTTGGGGATAGCCTCGTGATACTTTGACACCTAAACCGTCCAAAGTATCACGAGGATTCATCTCCCCCAATCAAAATCCACAACATACCGTGATAACATTATACATAGAAAGTAAACGTGTGAAACTTGCATACATAAATATTATAAAAATCTGACCTGCGGTCTAACAGTCCCTGTCGGTTTTTTGTATGTGGTAGCCCACAAAATATCCGTTAGAAAACATGATGTGCAAAGCAATGTAAAAAGTACAAAATCCCTATCTCAGTGATGGTTGCTCTTTCTACCAACCGTAGTAGAAATTTCCTCGGCTGTTGCCTCGAAATCTATGAACTTGTCTGAGTCTAAAAACATGTCAAAGGGTAAGAATTCCCATCAATGAATCATATGTGTTAGGTGGATGGGTCCTATATCGGGACTAGGAACCCAACTGATGTGTAAACGACTCAAAATATGTGAATCAGCACTGTGCGGTCGACTAGGAACAGTGTTCTGGTCAACCAATGACAAATTCACGACAATCTGTACATTTTTTTGTCGATTGGAAACTAAAATCTAGTCGACTAGCCCTATTATGATCAACTAGTTGTGGGACAGTTGACCAATGACAAATTCGGGGTTGGTCGACTAGTAGTGGGGTGGTTGACCAATGACAAATTTGAGACAATCTATCCATTTTTGGTCGACCAGAAATTAAAATCTAGTCTACCAGACCTGTTGTGGCAGAGCAGTTGTGTAGAGGTCGAAGGCTCTGGTCGACCAGTGCCATAACTATCGACTAGCGCATCACCCGTACGAGTTAGGCTTCTAGTGGTCGACCAGTCCTTACACAGTGATCAGCAGGAACTGATTTCGGCCCAGTTTCTTCACCAAAAATGCGTCCTTTTCCTCTATTTTCACATCCAAACAATGAATACTCCTACATAAACTCCAATACAACAAATATAATCTAGCAATATCCCTCGAATTCAAGTTTTTAAGCTTGAATCTAAGATCAATAAAATCCAAACTTCAAACCCTAAATCTATAACATCCCGTTTATTCTTTCAATTTAAAACTCATAATTTTTTGAAAACTTTTTCTTTTAAAAATCACGACGATGAGAAGATGATCAGAAAACTAAAAACGTGAAAATTGTGGACCGAACTATGTTGAAGCTTCCCGACATAATCTTCTTGGTTACTATCAATGTTCGTCGATGAAATCATAATCAGAATCAAAAGTTCACCAATAATGTCACTGGGAAACGTGACTGCGAAGACGATTGCAAAGATAATGTTGCCGAGAAACGTGACTGTGAGGTCGTCGACAGACATTGACGGTAAACGTAACAACAATGGTTGCCATGACGTTTTCTCATAGTTCAGTGGTTAAGTTGTTAGCAAAACAAGGATGATGGTTGTTTTGTCACTAACAGTAAAGGATGATGGTTGGTTTTTCATTTTCCCTAGTTTATTTTACTTATTTTATAATTAAGTTTAATGGTCAAGTATTGGTGTCACTCGGTTAGGGCACGTCTAACCGAGTATGTGTCTTTAGGAGGGTAGTTTCGTAACTTTTGCGTGGTGAACTCTAAATCCTAATTTTGGAGGAGGTATTTAAGCTCTTCTTAGGGATTTTTCTTTTCAATTTTAATGAATTAAATTACAAAGCTTTCAGCATCTTTTCTTTGCTTCTTGATGAGCAAAAACCCACACTACGTTCGGTTGTTGACAATCGTCATTTTGTGTCTGGTTCCTAATTCTTCCTGAGAGTTAGATTAGTAATCATTTTTACTGCTACTTCCTTGCTTTCTTCGTGGAGTGAAATTGTTGTTGAGTTGTTGAATTTCACAAATTATCAAGTTGGAGAGCTTTCTTCCTTTGGAGATTGCCTTGGAGTAAAAAGTTGTGAACTTTAGCAATATTTTGACTGACTTGCTTGTTTGTTTTCGTTCATCTCTTTGTTTGAGTTCGTGGGGTTAACTTTTGGTTGTTTTGGAATAGTTCTATTTGGTGTAAAGAGGCCCTCATGAATTTCGAGATTGAAGGTTCAATTTGAGAGTTCAGAATTCTTCCTTAAAAGTTGCGAAACACAATTTTGTGGACGCAAGTTGCCGCATCTAGTCGACCACTACTATGCATCATGTCGACCGCTTCTGTTTATCAGGTTTCCAGCTACTATTTATTTAGTCACCCACTACTGTTTATTAGGTCAACCGCAATTCATCTAGAAGGGATCTTTTTATCTTGTTTGTTTGCTGGTCGATTGCTCCATGGCCATAGGTTGACCACGTGCTTCCAATACTCTCCTGAACCCTACCCGAAGCGCGTCATTTGGAATCAGAGCCTAATCCAATCCTATTTTGCTTTCTTTACCATTCTACATGATGACAAGAGGTTGTAGTTTTGCTATGGATTGCATTGAGGAAGTAGATGTTTTTATCACTCTTATTCCTTCTTTTAGAGGCGCCAATTGAGAAGATTAATATATTGAGTGGGAATAATGGGTTGAAGAAATTTTTTGGACCCTCCAATTTTCAAACAAGGTCAAGGTGAAATTCGTTTATTGAAGAATCAATAACAAGCTTCCATATGGTGGAGAAACATAATTTTTGAGACAAGAGAAGGGGGAGAAGAAGCCATCAATTCATGGAGCATGATGAAGTAATTCATGAGAAGAATGTATGCTCCAAACTTTTTTTAGTCAAGTTTGTCTTCACCATGATCTTCTAATTTTGAGAAGAGGTCTTCCAACTTTCACATCAGCTGACTTCCTCTTAGAGAGCTGAGTACCATCAAGCCTCAACTAATGTAAAGAAAAAAGTGGAGTGAAGCCACTCCCACCCAAAGTCGTCAAGCCCAATTCAAAGACATTCAAGCCACCTTGAAGAATATATTTCAACAGCTTCATAACATTTGCGTAAGAAGTTGTTGTAGAACCCTTAAAGGCAGCTGAACAAGTTTATATTTACTTAGGAAGGGCCATTGCTCATAGTAGAATCTCAGTTGGAGGAAGAAATTTTTTTGTGGAAGAAATCTCCAAAGATGATCATATACAGAGTGGGGATAAATCCTTGGCAACAACTAATGAAGAAGAATTGGTAGAAGACATTAAGGACCACTATGCATGATGGAATCAGACTCTGTAATGTCTCAAAACGATGAGGAAGATCTTCCTAAAGAAGAAATTCCCCAATATGGTCATATAGGGAAAGTGATGTTACAAAATGAGTTATTGGTTTTGAAGAGATTACAAAAAGAGATTGAAGAAAAGAGGGTGTTACCAAAACAGAGAGAAAATTCAATGGAGCTTGTGAGTAAGGTTCCAAATGGCTTTTTGAAAGGTTTACCATTGTCGATAGAATTGAGTGAAGGATTCTAGCAAAACCAATGCAGTGAATCCCGAATAATTGACATTAGGTGTGAGCACTCAAGGCAACACCTAAGGACTTCAATTCACTTCAAGAGTTATACCGTTTTGACCAAGTGGAAAGGGTTGCTTTGTTCAAAAACGTGTTATTGCCACTTGACATTATTGCTCGAATTTGCAAGATGGAGTTTTTAAAAAAGAAGGTGTCTGGAAGAATTATGTTGTTGTTTACACAATGGAAGTTCAAAGATTGCGGTTGGTGTTTTGAAGATCCCACGATCACAAAACATCTTTTGCAAGGAAGTTCTTGGCCTGATGAAGGAAAAATGAAGATGCAGGGAATAAATAATTTTCTTTCATTTGATCTAGGTGGTCAACTTGTAAAGCAAGCATGTTTATGTTGGGATCCAGCACTTCATCATGTAGTACTCTTGCTGCTGTTCATAACCAAAGAAGTGAAATTGCTTGAAGAGTATCCTCTTATGATCAAATACAAGAGAGGACATTCTATTCCGGTGTCTGTTGCACCTTCTAGAAGGTATGAACTCTTCTACGAATTGTTTGCTAGGCTATCCTCCCATGGCTGCAACCTCTATCTTCTCTTCATAGATGTTGCTGGAATAATTATTTTGTTCTCCTTTTGTCACTGTAAGCCACCAACTCTATATAGTTTTTTGAGCTATGATTGGAATATATTCATGGAGCTAAATGTCCGACCCGAATGACATCCGTTTAATAAATCTGAAAGTTTAGAAAATTTGATATCCATAATTCTAGGGTACACATTGTTTGGCAAAAAATCTTGGTCACGTTGTTAATAAAACCTTCTTCACTATACATTAAACAAATTTTAATTTAAATGGAACACTGGTCTGATAAATATTCACATTTTCAATTTTTTTTATCCATTTTTATGTACACAAGATCATCATCGTCATAAATGTAACGGGGAGCAAAACCGAGGAGAATGAAAATGCGAATCAAAGATGTTGGACTGATATGATCAGTTTCTTCACTTGTAGGAATCGATTTCAGTTAAAAATTTATTTTAAAAAACACCTCTAATTGTGTTCTTCGATAATGTTATTTCGACGACAAAAATAGTCGAAAACAACGTTTGTTTTTCATTTTTAAAACAAACATATTGAAAATGGAATCAAACTAAATAGTTGTTCACTAAAAAAATCATCTATTTGGGTTATTTTTTTACCCAAAATTGAGCACAACAAAAAGAAAAGGCCAAAAAGATACCAAACCGGGGTTTGGCTCGGTTCAGTTCTACATAAAGTCAAACCGAATCTGTCCATGTGAACGACTGCTTAATTGAGCCCTTAGTCATCATACTTAGTTGTTTCAGAAGAACTTCACTCGAGTTTCTTCAACTCTCTGGTGTTTCAGTCGACGCGGCGCTGCTCTAAAGTGACGCTCATTTGTCTTTTTTCTTTTGTTTACTTTTATTCTTGGTCAGTGTTTGCCCATTTATCCCTTTTAGTTTGTTTTTTTTAAGGTGAATTATGCGCCCAAGTAAACCCATTCAAAGTTTTTTTTTAAGGGAAATTAACAAATCAACCACTGTATTATTAGATTAATGATAAGTCAACCACTAAATAATTTTTACTAACAATTTAAATGTTAAACTATGACAAATTGACGACGCAAATATCACAGTTACATTTTCCGTTAAAAACTGATTTCGCTTGCGTTTACAAATCATTCAACGATAGACGACAACAATGATTTCTCTTGCAAAGAAGAAGACGAAGAGTTCAGAGATTGGAGACGTCTATAGAATAGATCGTAAAACTAAAATTAGAAAAATTCAAAGGAAAACTGAGAGAATATTTATCATAAGAAACAGTAAATTATCTGAGAAGATTTTTGGAGAGACTAGTAAATTATTTGAGAAAAAAGAACAAAAAATTGAAAGAGAAATGAAAGGAAATGAATTTTCCATAAAAGGTGGAATGGACAGAATTTCACTCTTTGTTACGTAGTGAAGGAATGACGACATTCCGTTGTGAAACGATGACATTCCACTGCAAAAAGAAAAAATAGAGGAAAAACAGTCATTCTTTCCTTCTGATTCTTGTTTCCGCAGAGGAAAGAAGGAACAGAGAGAGGAAAGAGGACGAGAATGATATACTTTACCAACAACCACCTTTTCCTTGGCTCTCAATAACCTTGTAAAATGGGAATTTCAAGCAAAGAGTAACGAAGAAAAAGAATTGTTAGGTGAAGATCAAATTTTTAAAGTCTTTTAAAAATTCTAAAAACAACAATCTGAAACCAAAACGCAATCAATTAACGAAAAGTTAAATTGAACAAGCGAAATACGTCTTTTTTGTTGTGTTCTTCGACAACAAATTGAGCAAGGCTTTCGATTTCTACATCTTTGTGAGAATTCTTTCCTTCCGCAAAGGAAAGAGTTGCTTCTTTCCTTATGTTCCTTCGTTCTTTCTTCTGTATCTTCCTTCCTCAATGGAATTTCATCGTTTCGTTGCGGAATTTCGTCATTTTGCAACGGAACGTTGTTTTTTCACAGTGGAATGTCATCATTTCTCGCAAAAAGTAATTTTTTAAAATTTTTTTTGTTGAAAGACAACGTTTCGCGGTGAAAAAACAACGCTCTTTAACTGAAAATGTAACCACGATATTTGCGTCGTCAATTTTCAGTAGTTCAGTATTTAAATTATTAGCGAATATTGTAGTTGACTTGTGATTGATCACAAAATACTGTGGTTGTTTTATTAATTTCTATTTATTTATATACATAAAAGTGCGAGTAGCCGTACCCGATGGGTTGTAACCCTTGGGGGCGGATACGAATTCCTTTTCCATTTAGCAGCTGTGATTTCTTCCATTTTCTGGGTTTGAGCTTTTCTTCGATGGGGCAGTGTTTTGTCTTGTTCGACTCTTATCTGCAGGAAGATAATAATTTTTCCTTTTCCCATTAGTTTTCTCTCGGCTCAGGATCGTATCCTCCTGCTGTTTAGTATTCATCACATAGTCGTTCAAGGTAGGTTTCGCTACTATAATTTGATATGATTCGTTGTTGTATTTAGAAAGTTAAATCTTGTTTCGCTGTATGATTTTCCTGCCGTACGTAACCGATTAATAAGCAGGTTCCGCTGTCCTATCATCGATATTTCTTTGCTGTATATTGTCCATTGAAAAGCATGCTTAGTTGTTGGTTTTCTGTTGTTAAGTTCGATTAAAAGCATGATTGGTTGAACGTATTCCTACTGAATAGTCGATTAGAAACACATTTCAATGCCCGTATTTTCTGCTGCATAGTGGATTAAAAGCATGTTTTGTCATCTTAAGTTCATCGTGTGTTCGCTGCTGTTCTTCTTAAGCTTACAAATCATGTTCGTTATTCTTAGCTCATTGTTCTATGTCGACGTTACTTTCCTTCCATATGAAAGCATATTCTGTTTGTTTTAGTGAATGTTAATAGTATGGTTAGTTAAATGCCGTAATTACTTACGTTATGTGAAGCATGTGCTAATCTTCATTTCATTTATCGTTTACTATGGATCCGCTAAGGCGTGGTCATTACTTTCCATATGTGTGTTATTTATTATGAAGAAGTTAGGTTGAGTTCACGTTAATAGAAACCAAGTAGGGGGTACCTCCTCGGGGTGGTACCCACATGCATGAGTGAGGAAAACACTAAGAACAAGAATGTTCGGCGGGAAACACCCGTTACCGAAGAAACCCTGGCGGTGGGATACGCCAGAAGGGAGGAAACTCTAAAGGCGGGATATGCCGGAAAGAGGAAGAACCTAGAAGGCGAGACACGCCAGTAAAAGGGAAAGAATAGGGAGTTTGGGTAGATGGGTAGTTCGGATCTAGCTTGTCAGATAGGATACACCCTCACCAAGTCAAGAAAGGGACTAGTATGCACACAGGAGGTTAGAAGCTGAACAAACTAGGCCATCTCAAAGGACAACCTCCAATATCTAGCTCGAAGTACGGGTAAAGAACCAAGAACCAAAGAACGTAACGAAAGAATTGGTTTGGGTGTCCCCCATTCCAAGAAGCACTAAAGAGAGAAATGCATAAATTGTTTTCCCCCATCTCCTTACTGGGTGAAAGATCATGTCCTTACTCGTGGTGTAGGTAACGAGGTGATCATGTCAGGAGTTAAAGAAGAGGCCATTCTGGTGGAGCCTGTGGTAGGTCCGACAGAGACGCCAGCAGAGTAGTAGTACGACACAAAGAAATGAAAGGAAAGGACCTTAGTAAGGGCTAACGTCGAATTGCTTTCTTTTCATGAACATTAAATTTTCCTTATTGCCTTACTTGGGTATTATTCAAAACATTATGTAGGCCTTATTTGAAACGTCAAAACCTCGGATTTAGATTAATTTTTTTTATATCATTTTCCCGCTAGACGGATTAATTGTAGTTCCTTGTTTTCGTAAATGGAACTTTCTTGTTTAAATTACGCTTCCGCAACTCGTAAGTAATAGTACTTCACTATTTAATGAAGGGAAAAATGAGTTTTACTAACAGCCGGTTTTTTTGTACTCTGATAACCCCTTTTTCAAAACGATTTCTTGTAAAAGAAAATTTTAACTCTAAAACTAGTCATTTTTAGTAAAGGTAACGTACTCTTAAAAACGGTTCATAATTCGGGTCGTTACAATGCGCTTTCAATTTCAATCATTCAATTATATGTGCTTTTCAATTGACATTACATCTTTCATGATGCGCTATTCAATTATTGTTACATTAGTCATGCATCATGCTGATAGAAACCCATAGGGACATGCATTGTGTGAGGAAAATGTTAAAAGAAAGAATGAAAGAAAGGAATGAAATAACAAATGAATGAACGAATAAATGAATGAAAGAAAAGAACGAACGAGAATGAAAGAAAAGAAAAGAATGAAACAACGAATGAATGAACGAACGTATTGAAAGAGAACTAAAGGGAGGCATAACATACTGCATAAACTCAATTTCTTACTAGGCCTTTAGACTCACGTTTTACTTGTGGTGTAGGTACAAACGATGAATAGATCATGAAGTGAGGATGAAGGATTTCCACGCATGAGAATTGTGGTTGGCCAGGCTAAAGAGATTAAAGAGAAAATTTTTTGTAATTAAATGGTTTAGTTCCTTCACTAAATTAATTATGCTTCCGCTATGTTTTGAATAAAAGATTTTATAACTGCTTCCACTATTTGTAATTTTCATAATGAGTATAATGAAATTTTTTAACGGTCCGGCTTTCGAAGGGCACTTTGATTTTAATTCAATTGAAAGATTTTAATTAGAATTTAGTCGTTGTATAAAAGTTTTGAAAATTCTACTTATTATTAAAGGTAAATGAAAAGCAGGTCGTCACATTCAGTGAGCAATATATAATCACTAGTATAATATCTTCTAGAAGGTTCCCTATTTCCAATGGATCTTCTCAACTGAGGCTCAATTGATGGCTCTATCGGGTTCTCTTCAACTAATTCATCATTAATTGGAAGAGAATCATCTGTCTGTGTATCTCTATTATAATTAATAAACACTGTAGGTGGACGAACCATACTTGAGTTAAATTACTCTTCACTACTAGACTTTGGCTTCTCTGCCTTATCAAAGTCTGCAATGGTTTGATATTTCAAAAAAATCGCATCTCTACTTCTGATAACTTTCTTGTTGACTGGATCCCAAAATTTGTACCCAGCCTCGTCATGGCTATACCCAATGAAAATGCGCTGCCTCGTTTTACTATCAAGTCTAGATCTCTCATCTCTAGGGATATGTGTAACGACCCGATTTTTTATAATCTCTTAAAAATGCATGAAATTTAAAACTTTTATAAAACTCCCTTTAAAACTATATCAGAGTGCCAAACTGGACCGTTAAAAACTCTTTTCGTTCTATCCGCTAGTAAAACCGTTATAAAATCATTGCGGAACCCTTGTAACATGTTTTATGAAAACATAGCAGGTTTAGTAAAACGTGAAATAAAAATATTTTATTTAAAACATAGTGGAAGTGTAAATTGTTTAAGAAACGAAACTAAAAAATTTAAATACAATTTGAGAAATGAGAACCGAATAATTACATGCATTTTTATTACAACCGTGCTCTCTTTGGTTCTCTTCAGCCTGGCCAGCCACAAGTTCCCGCGTGTGCAAATCCTTCGTCCTTGTTTTATTATGTGTTGTTCATCATTTTCGTATACAAGTACCTACACCTACACCACAAGTAAACTGTAAGCCCAAAGGCTTAATAAGGAAAAGGGTTTGATGTAACATGATATGTCTCTCTTTAGTCATTTTTCTTCTTTTTCCCTTCAGGCGTATTCCTCCCTCCAGGCTTTTTCCTAGTGATAGGCGTATCCCACCCATCCTGAACATTCTTTTCCCTTCAGGCGTATCTCGCCCTCCAGGCTTTTTCCTAGTGATAGGTGTATCTTGCCCATCCTGAACATTCTTTTCCCTTCAAGCGTATCCCGCCCTCCAGGCTTTATTCCAGTAATAGACGTATCCCGCCCATCTTGAACGTTTTCTTAACATTTTTCCTCACTCATGCATATGTGAGTACCACCCTCGATGACACTTCCTATTGGTTTCTATTAACATGATGCATGACCATACATTCTCATCCTAACATGATGCATGATGCAGTATAACGTAACATCAACAGAGATTGAATTGCGCATGTAAAGGAAAGTAATTAAATAGATGGAATTGAAAGTGCATAGAAATGAAAGCAACCAATAATTGAATGACAATGATTGAAAGCAAGGCACATGAAGGACAAGTAATAACAATGGAACATCCCGTAAAGTAAAGCATAGGAAGGAGAGAATCATAGAATTAGTTAAACAACAAGAGACATGCTTGGATATGGAGATCACAATTACAAAGGAAATATAACGAAATTTAACAATCAACGTGCATCTGAAAGCATAATTTAATTAACATGCTCAAGAATTGACTAACACCTATTAATGAAACGACTACTTAAACATGCTCTGATTAGTTAAACATGCTCGAGTCTCTTGGGGATCTTGAGTGGTTCAGGTAACGAAGACTTCTTGCATTAGTTTATGGAATTTTAGCCCTGTTCGTTACTGTTTTAAGGATTTCATATACAAATGGATTTACAGAGGTTGTGTTTGATTTCTGAGTTGATTCTACTGTCTAACTTTGGATTTGGTTGGAATTATTTGTCTGTTGGTGAAGCTCTTGGTTTATTTGTGAAAGTCTCAAATGATATGCATTGCCAATGGTATTGGTTGTTTGATGGATGAATGCTCTCTGTTGGTTAAGCTTGGTGATTTCATTTGGACATGTTATTATGTTGGTATTGCATTAAGTGATAGAGTGTGAAGGAGAAAGCGATTTAAGTGCATTGGGATTATGATATGTCATTAAGTAAATAAATAAGGAATTTTGGTTTAGAAGCCGTTAAGAGTAATGAGTTTTTGAAATAAAGTTTAGAGTTTGTGATTATTAGCTAATTGGTTAATTAATTATCTCTGAAGGTATTGGAATGGAAGAACTTATGTGCTAAATTTCTACAGACGTTAGGTAAGGAAAATGGGGTGTTTTGGCCATTGAGGGCCTACACCACAAGTATGGGTGTGTGAGTGTATTTCATTAATGGATAGCGTGATTTTATTGATGCTCTATGATAGTTCTCTTGAGTGCTCCGTTATTTTCGTTCTGACCATTGATGAATGAATGTTGTGAAGGGTAGAGTAGTTGTGATGAAATAGGAAATGATAAGCTGGAAATATGAAAGCCTAAATGAACGGATTCCCTATCATTCTTAATGTTTATTCCTTACTTGCTGTTAGTAAATCTCTCTATATTGTTGTTGCTAGAATGGCATGATGTTGTTGTCCTTGGCTGTTTCCTTTCATGTAATGCTAAGCTATGTTATTTCCTTTAATGTTGAAATTATTGTTGAGGCTGCAATAGTTCCTTTCGCTTGGTTAGTTTTATTTGATGAGATGCAAATGCCTAGGTAAATGAAGGAAATGATAGTATGAAAGTGGAATAAGTAAAGGGTAAGTTATTATGTAAAGTGCGAAAATAAACTAGAATATTTACTTGCGGTGTAGTTATCAATTATTCACCTGGTTGTCATTGTTTTGCAGTTAATTGTATGAACACTCTAGCATGTTAATCACTTAACAAGCATGATTAACTTAATTGACTAATGATCACATAAACTAGCTAAACAAATTAAGAGTGTAATGAATGCCTAGTTGTTAATTAGTGGCTTGAGTAATTGAGTTAATTAAGTGAGCCAATTTGTAATTATAATTTACAAGAATGTCAACTTAATAAGCATGTAAATCGGCTATAACTCATTAGGCTATTGTTTCTTTCTGAATTAATTGAGCAAGTTTATCTAAGTTGCTAAGTATGTAAATGAACCAGCATGTTAGCTTAGATAGGTTCATCATGCTAATAGAATAATTGAATTAGTAATCGAATCATGTCATGAACTAATGATGTAAATTGAGCATGTTGATAAACTAGTGTAATTAACTAAGTAATTTACTTGAACTTGTAGTAGAATAATCACCTAGCTTAATAAATGTAGGAAGCATGTAAATGGACTAGGAAGTTAACTAGGTTAAAGAATTAAAGAACTAGAGTAATTATCTATCTTGTTGAGTATGTTTAGTTTATTGTTCATTCATTGTTTTAATTTAATGTTGTACTTGCTTTCTGTTGTGCACAGTTCTTTTTCTGCTTTACTTCCCTTATATGCGCTTTTAATTATAGTTGTTTTTAATTAATTAAATGTACACTTTAATTACATTATTAATCTTCATGCATCATGTTAGGTTGAGAATGTATGATCATGCATCACATTAATAGAAACTAATAGGGAGTGCCATCTAGTGGTACTTACGCATGCACAATGTGAGCTAAAATGTTAAGAAAATGAAAGAAATGGGAAGTTGGGGGCCAGATGGGTAGCGGGTCTAGTTTGTAATGTAGCCGAAGCCCCTCCCTCATAGGGTACGGGAGTTCTAGATTGCAAGTAAAGGGTTAGATCTGATCACTATTCCATCACAAAGGAAATCCTCCAATCTTTCGCTTGATGTACGAGTAAAGAACGAATGAATGAAAGCAAAGCAAAGAACCAACGAATGAATGATGTAATGAAATGATCAGTTTGGGTGGTCCCCATTTCGAAAGGACTAAAGAGAGGCATTTCATGTTGCATTTACCCTTTTTCCTTATTAAGCATTTGGGCTTACAGTTGCTTGTGATGTAGATGTAGGTACTATACGTGAAAAGAAATGCACAGACTTAGGAGTAAATGCGAAAGACAACAATCAAACAATAAAGTAGGGATGAAGGATTTGCACGTGTGAGACTCGTGGCTGGCTAGGCTTAAATGAAAAGAGAAAACAGTTGTAATTGAAATTATATTTAATTGTTTTGTTTCTTTTATTAAGTTCTTTCATTAAATTATTTACACTTCCGCAACGTTTTAAAACAAATGAATTTTAAATTGCTTCTGTACTTTATCAATTGGTTTTCACAACGTGTTTAAAGAAGGGTGGGTAGCGATCCAGCTTTAGCGTCACGCTCTGATTTCGTTTTATAAGGAGTCTTTTGAAAATTTTAAAATTTTCGCATTTTCAAGGAATTACGAAAATCCGGGTCGTTACACCAAGAATAGAAACTAACAGCAGAATCAACCAAGAATAACTCAACTCGCGCACACTACTGCAGTGTAGGGGCTCCACTAGCCAATACACCCCTATTTCCTTACCTTAAAACTTTACCGTGTATTGCACTTAATCGCTATCCTTCTTCTTCCTCTTCTAATACCTTCATAATTAAAACATCTATCGTTATAACATTTCATAATCCAGCTCAATATCCATTTGAATCAACAGAGCATGTTCACACTTCATACCAATCACAGATTCGTCCTTTAATCATGCGTTACCATCATAACATAACTCTTCCATTCATTTCATTTCTTCATCTCATATATACCAAGATTCAGTCCAATAAACAAAGAGTAACTCATCACTTATCTTCCTCATAAATCAATAGAGCAAACAACACATTTCATACAATATACTGCATTTACTACAAAGCTAAATTCAAACAACAGTAATACCCAACCATTTGACATATACAACTCCACATTAACAATCAAACAATTCCCAGATTTAACGAAGCATAAATCATCACTGTTATCATCTACTTTTAGTTCTATAATTTCAAGAAATTCTCAAAACCAAGAGAAGAACTTACCTGAAATAGACCCATGAAGGACCCGAGAGTAACAGTTCCAACTACTCTTTCAACAATTTCAACACCAATTCCAGCTCACACACAGCTTAACACTCACTCGAAGCATCACTCCAGCTCTCACCCAAACCTCTGGTTCGCAGCACATTGAAAGACACTCTCTTCCAAATAAAAGGGCAGAGAGTACAAACTCTCTCTCTCTCTCTCTCTCTCTCTCTCTCTCTCACGCTCGACAGTAATCCCACAAATTCATCCAACTTTTTAGAGGTTGTCCACCACGCGTGGTGCGAATCCAGGCTAGAAAAGAAGGGCCAACGGGGAAAATTCATCCTTGACAGTAGAGGGCTCAGCCCGAACCGGCCAGATCGGGTTCGAACCTAGCCAGGTCTAGGGTCGCCATCACCACTCGTCCGCGAATAACCTTGCCTGCCGTAAAAATCACAGATTCCTCACGCCGAAAATCAACAGCCTAGTTAGCCAAATGACAGAACACAGAGACTACAGACTTACCTCTACTTATCGTCGGAAATGCTTCATCAGCAGCAGCTCCGATTCATCCGTCCCACGAAGCCCTAGTTGCACCCACGTCGCCATTCCTCATCGCTCCCTCGTCGCTCGCACAACGCCTCCCGCTGCGAAGAACCCGCCGGTGAGCTCTCCTGATCGCTCTCTCTTCCTCTCAATCCCTCTCTCGCGTCTCCACCACTCGTTCTCTCTTCTCTCTCATGAATGGACGAAGGCCATTCTTTGGTCTTTATCGTAGAATGGCCTGCAAGCCATTCTTTTCCCTTTTAACACACTGGACCGGTTCACAATGAACCGGTTCAGCCGATCCCTCCCCACAATTTAAATCCCCAAACTTTATAATTTAATTTATTAAATTAACATCTATTTTAATTACTTAATTCTTCATTTTATCCATTCAATTCATTCTTAATTCAAAACAATTATAAGTAATCCCAAACATCATCACTTAATTTATTAAATTAATATTTATTTTAATTATCTTAATTATTATCCAATAAGTTTCATTAAATTATAATATCTTACTAATACGTTCTTGGTAATATCCCGATAATTATCCAATAAATCTAAATATCCTCAATTACTTTTCAATTATTCTTATTAAATTCCGATATAAAAAGTCGGGGTATTACAATATGCACAAAGCCCCTAGAGCCAAAAACTTTCAAGTGCCCATATGAAACATCTATCCTTGATCACACCCTCTGAGGTATATCATGATAGGAATTGAAGGTGAAAGATTTACCAAGTCAACCGCCAATCTCATTGTCTCCCCCTAAAAAAACTTCGGCAGTTTTGAATGAGAGAGCATACAACGTATTCTGTCATTAATCATGTGATTCATCCTCTATGAAACTCCATTGTGCTGGGGCATTTTTGGCTCTGTTTTCTTAAATTTGATCCCCATAAGTTCTGCAGTACTCCTCAAATGGCCCTGTATATTCACCACCATTATCTGAGTGGACACATTTCAATTTCTTGCAAGTTTCTCTCTTAATTGGCACCTGGCAAAGTTTAAAGAAACCTAAGTATTGATATTTAGTTTTCAAAGCATAATCCCACACTTTTCTGGAATGATCATCAATAAAGGTAATATAATAACGAGACCTATCAAGACTCATAGTATCCATGGAGCAGATATCAGTATATACCAAATCTAGCACATTAGTTCTTCTAGACGGAGACGAAGTCTTAAAAGAGACCCTGTGTTGTTTACTAGCCAAACAATAAGTGCATATCTCTAGCTCTGTAGGCTTCAAATTAGAAATTATTTATTTTGATAAAGCTTCTGCATACCATTTTTACTCATGTGTTCAAGCCACATATGCCATAGTTGAGTAGACGAGTCATCAACCACATTCACTTCTCTCGTGTAAGATGTAGTCTGCATCAAGTAAAAAGAATTGTGTTTCTTTCCTTTGGTGACCACCAACGACCCCTTAGTGAGCTTCCACTTACTTTCACCAAAGTGGCTATAGTATCTCTCGTCATGAAGTATACCAGTGGAGATAAAATTTAGACGAATATTAGGAACATGCCTCACATTTTTCAGACACAATCGACATCTGGCATTAGTATTCATGTAGACATCACCCATGCTTACTATCCTACACTTTGCATTATTCCCCATCTTCACATGACCAAACTCACCATTACTATAGGTAGAAAATACATCACGCTGAGAAGTAACGTGGTATGAAGCACCAGAATCTACTACCCAACGAGGATCCTGACATGTGAGGTTAATACTACTATCATTGCAGATAATAGTGACATCTTCATCTGTAGTTGTTGTTGTATTGGCATCATCTATCTTCCCTTCGTCTTTCTGATTGTGTTTTTGTTCTCTCAACCATTTTGTATAATAAGATTTCTTGTGCCCTAGCTTGTCACAGTGGAAACATCTGAATTCATTCCTTATCTGAGACTTCCCTTGTGATCTGTCATTACTGTCATGATTTTTTTTATTCTTATTTTTGCTTCTACCTCGTCTCTCTAAATCAAGCACATGTGTTTGTGTAGTTAGTCCTCGCTCCTTTCTTTTGTTTTCTTCGTTCAATATGCTTTATTTCACCATCTTCAAAGTGAGAACACCATTTGGAGTGGAATGGCTAAGAGAAATGACAATAGTTTCCCAACTATTAGAGAATGAATTAATGAAAAACAAAGCATATATCTTATCATCTAGATTTATGTCAAGTGCAGCAAACTGATTCAGAATTCCATGAAAAAAATTCAAATGATCATAAATTGGAGTTCCATATGTGCATCAAAGATACATCAATTTCCTAAAGAAAAAAAACTTTATTCTGCGCATTATTCTTTTCATTCAACTCTCTTAGAGTCTTTCAAACCTTGTAGGCATTTGTCTCATTGACAATATGTTGATAAACACTATTATCAACTCATTGTAGAATTTTGCCAATGACTTTCCTGTTCAACTTGGCTCAATCTTTTTCAGATATTTCATTTGGTTTGCCCTCGTCTCCCAAAAGTGTGTCTTCATAATCTAGACAACATAATAGATCTTTCATTTGCAACTTCCAAATAGAGTATTTGGTAGTCGTGAGCTTAATCATAGTATTGTTACTGTTACTAGACTTCTCCATTTGACAAGCACAAGAATAACCACCAAAATAACATGACTCTGATAGCATTTGTTGAGAAAAAGCGCAATATCAACACTCAATATCGAGAATGTACAACAGAATAAAATATCTTTTTCTCTTTTTATGTAATCAAATAGGAAAAACAAATCAATCAATACATTATCCAAAAATAATGAGATTAGCAACACCAATTTTTAGCATGGAAAACTATCTGAGTAGAGAGTAAAAAACCATGAAACTCGTAGGCTACTTAATTAAACATTCCACTATATCAGAAATAATGGGTAAAACCAAAGTTTTCTCTAGATCATCAAACTAGAGGAATACAACAATATCATCAAGACTAAACACTAATTTTGAAAGACAACAAAAATATAAGAGGATAAATATAAGGTACAAAACAACAGTCCTGTTTTTACCCTACCTGACAGCCTTAAAAGCAAAAATTCAATCTTCACCGTTCAGAATGTACCTCTATATTGCACAAACCAACTGTCCAAATTTCAAGATGATCCAACGGTTAATCTTAAGAAATATGAATTCGTTTTCACATGCTCTTGAAAAATCTGAAAACCCCTTTTGTTTGTCCCTTCTCTCATTTTTTTTTTGTTATCACTCCACAGTTTCATTAGCCACAAAACCTCCTTTTATAGTCTTAGCCCAAAAAATATGGGCTGATCCCAACAAAAACTACCATTTTCTCATCTGATTTTTCATGCATACATTTAATTTGTTCTCATAAGGTGGTTGGTCTGGTTTTGCCTTTGACAATCACTAAGGCAACTAAAAAAAATCAACCAAACAAGGAAATTAAAGGCCAATAGGCTGGGAGCAGAGATCAATGTTGTGAAAAAATTTCCAAGCGAGTATAGAAAGTAATAAATGATTAAGATCAAGTGTCCATTCATTAGCGATAAAAAAAATGAATTTTATGAGGAAAACGATTAATAACTAAAAAGTAAAAGAAAGTAATCAAGTAAGTGAAATGAACATATGATAAAAAAGGATTGAGATTCAATTTTTCACTCTTTGTACATTTTTGTTTACATGTTATAGTAATGGTACAATAATATCAATTAGTTAACTCCTAATTTAATATATAATATAATAATATGTCTATCTACTAGATTAATTTCTTTTATTTATTTTGTCATATGTTCATGTGAAGATATTATAGAAGATAAAGATGAATTTCACAAGAGTTATGTGATACAATCTTATATATCTATAGTGATTATATAAACTTACTAACTTTATGTCTAAAGTTAACTAATTGCACATTATTCAAAGCAAGTTCTCAATTTCAAGTTACCATTCGACACGTATATAAAATAATTTTATAATTAAGACAAATACGCTTATACTATAATAATTATGAATCACAATATTGAATGAACTAATTGATAGAACTTAAACAAAACTAATAACACAAAAAAAATCAAATATAAAGGTTAGTACTCTATTCTATAAACCGAAAAATAAATATGAAAAAGAAAAATAATAAAATATGGTCTATAGTGCAAGAAAAACAAATAAAACAGTGAAAAAATCATCCTCGATCGCCAATCTCTAAGAACTCCTTGCCATAGCACTGGCTACTCTTTTGTTTAGCAGAAAGAACACTCCTAAATCTATGGGATGAAATCGATAACTCTAAACTAAAACTTTGAATAATAATCCAAACTAGATCCAAGTTGCTGTATTTATAAGAGTGAGTGCCGACTTACTTCTAGATAGCTTCCGGGATATGAATCTAGCACTTACACCAAGTATTTGGTAACTTTTTAAATTTGAAATTTCTAGTGTGGCAAATCATGTGAGTGAATATTTTCTTAAATATTTTTAGAAGCTTCCTTTAATCTTTCCATATTTAAATGTCGTGGGAGTAATGGGATTTCATTTGATGCAAAATTAATTAAATCATTAAAATCTTTAGAAAGACGTAGAAAATTATCCAAATTCACAAAATATATCAACTAACTCGGGTTTTGGCATTGCAATTGAAAAACAACTATTTTCTATAAAAACAACAAAAATGAATATTAATTAATTACTAAAATTCATGCAAAAAAATAACTCTATAACATAAAGTTACCAATCATCCCATTAGGATTATTAGGTCAGCTTCCTTTATTTTAGATGATGGTTTGCTTTTGAGCTCGGCATTGCTTCTTATCTAAGGTTCTCGTGATCGAGAGAATTCCCTCAGGAGAATTGCACTTTCTCTCGATACGAGACATGATGGAAGGAAATCCAAGTGAGGCTGCATTCTTATTCCAATTACAAGAATGTGGATACAATGCAGAAAGTATAACTTCTCGCGTTTGAAATGTTTTAATATTCGCTTTTGGAGCATTCTGCTTAATGATGCCGTCGTTGATAAACTTGTCTTTTCTTCAGACTTCATCTCTGGCGAATGTGGAGTTGGAGGTGAGAAGTCCTTGAAACCAGATTCAAGACCCTATTTTTTGACTTGTGATGTTTCTTCCATTATAGCTACTATTTTCTTCATAAACTACTTCGAAAAGATTCGATGAAGCAGTTAATGGGTTCTATTTACTCCATGTTTGTTAGAATCTATTAGAACTCAGAGAAGAAGAAGAAACTTTTATAAACTATCAAAACTACTTTACACAGTTTCCCGAACTCTTTATATATAGAGTTCATTATTGATCAATACAAGAGGGAAATGAAGAAGAAAGAAACGGAAAATAACTACTATTAATACGTGGCAAACTTCAGACTTCACAGATTAACCAGCTGTAGTCTTTATCGCTTCATTCTTCAGCACTGCTTCAGTTCTTCAGCCAACATTACTTCACTGCTTCAATTAATATTTGTAATAGCCCCCCTCAAGATGGACAATGTAAATCAAACATTTCCATCTTGCAAAGAAGATCATGAAATAGACCAGGATTAACTGGTTTAGTGAGAATAACTGTCAGTTGATGACGATAAGAAACATGAAGTGTTTTAATAAGATTTTGTTGAACTTGTTGATAGACTATATGACAGTCAATTTCGATGTGCTTAGTACGTTCATAGAAGACGGGATTAGCTGCAATATGTAATGCAGATTGGCTATCACAAAATAAAAGAGTAGGTAGGAAAGGCAAACCCCAAAAATCAGCAAGAAGAGCCTTCAACCAAATGACCTCACAAGTGGCTTGAGCCATAGCTCTATATTCAGCTTCAGTAGAAGACTTCGAAACTGTATGTTGTTTCTTCGACTTCCAAGAAATTAATGAAGTAACAAGAAAAACACAAAAACCCGTAATAGAACACCGGGAATCAGGACAAGTACCCTAATCAGAATCACTAAAAACCTTCAACTGAAGAGAAGAACAAGCAGGATAAAATAAACCAAGCCCTGGAGAACCTTTGATGTACCTTAAAATACGATAGGCAGCTTGTAAATGTGATGATCTCGGATGAGCCAAAAATTGACTCAATTTACTAACAGCAAAACAAATATCAGGCCGAGTAATGGTCAAATATAAAAGTTTACCAATAAGTCGATGAAAAATAGTAGGATCCTCCAAAAGTGAGCCACTGTCAAGTGCTAATTTGGAGTTAGGGTCCATTGGCGTAGAGGCAGGTTTACATCCAAGATAACCAGAGTCTGCCAGCAATTGTAAAACATAATGATGCTGATTAAGAGAAATTCCTTTAGCACTTCTTGCAATTTCAAGACCCAAGAAATAATGGAGATTGCCCAAGTCCTTTAAATTGAACCTGTTGTGTAAAATATCTTTAAAGTTGGTCATCTCATCAATTGAGGTTCCTGTCATTACAATATCATCAACGTAAACAAGAATTGCAATGAAAGAACCAGACTTGAAACGAGTGAACAAGGAAGAATCCGAATCAGATTGTTTGAAACCATGAGACAGCAATTCATTGGAAAATTTGGAAAACCACTGACAAGAAGCCTGCTTTAAACCATATAACAATTTGTGTAATTTGCAGACCAATGGTGCAAAATTGTCATTTTGGAAATTAGAATTCGTTGATAACTGGGAGGCAACTCCATAAAAACTTCCTCATGCAGATCACCGTGAAGAAAGGCATTGTTAACTTCTAACTGAGTCAAATGCTAGCCATGAATAGAAGCCAAAGCCAACAGCAACTTCACAGTGACTAGTTTAGCAACAGGAGAAAATGGGTCGAAATAATCAATACCCTTGGTTTGTGTAAAACCTTTAGCAACTAAACGGGCCTTGTAACGTTCAATCGAACCATCAGCATTATATTTAATCTTGTAGATCCATTTGCATCCAATGACAGGTTTGCCAGATGGGAGAGGAACAACAGACCAAGTTGAATTACGTTCAAGAGCCTACAACTCAGCATTCATTGCATCGTTCCATTCAGTAAGTTTCTCGGCTTGTTTGAATGATTTTGGTTTAGTATGAGAGGAAATAGCAAGACTGAAGGCTTTGAAAGAAGGTGATAATCGATGATGAGATAAAAAAAATCCGAAACAGGATATTTGGAAGAAAAATGCAAAATAGCTGGATTGATGTCAGCATTAGAGAGATAACAATGATAATCTTGCAAATATGAAGGAGTTTTAATGATTCTCGAAGGTTTAACAGAATGATCAAAGGGGAATATGTGACAGGAAGAAGAAGGAACAGAGTCAGAAGGTGGAGAAACATAATCAAAATTATGCAATGATTCTGTACAAATAGTAAAAATAGAAGAAATAGCTTGTGAAAGAGAAGATTTAGAGACAAGGAGAGAGATAGATTCATGAAAAACAACATTTCTAGAAATGACAATATTGTTGGTCTCAATATCAAGAGTCTTAAAGCCTTTGTATCCAGTGGGATATCTTATAAATTGAGGCATGAGCTAGCGGAGAAAATTTGTCTCGACCATTAGTTAGAGTAGAGACAAGGCAAAGACAACCAAAAGCCCAAAGATGATTGTAGGAGGGGAGTTTGTTATCAAGTCTCTCAAAAGGAGATTTATTAGAAAGAATAGGAGAAGGCAATCTATTAATCAAGTATACAGCAGTAAATATACATTCACCCCCAATATTTGAGAGGTAGATGAGATTGAAAAAAGAAGTGCTCTAGCAACATTTAGAATATCTTGATGTTTCCTTTCAACAACAGAGTTTTGTTGAGGTGTTTCAACACAAGATCTAAAATGAACAATGCCTTTGTTTTTTAAGAAATTAACAAGAGAAAATTCTGGAGCATTGTCAGAATGAATGCTCTTAATAGAGACATGGAATTGAGTTTCAATTTATTGAAAAAACTGAGGAATAATAATGCAAACCTCATATTTGGATTTCATGAGATAAACCCACGTAGCTCGTGAGTAATCATCAACAATGGTGAGAAAGAATTTAAAACCATCATGAGTAGGTATGGCAAAGGGGCCCAAACATCACAATGAATAAGAGAAAACATAGAATCTGACAAATTGTTATGAGAAATGTAAGACAATTTCCTTTGCTTAGCCATAGGACAGATTACACATGATTTATGGGAAACACTTTGAGTAAAAGAAATTGACAATATGTCCTTAATAGCATGAACAACAACATCAGATGGATGGCCAAGTCTGTAGTGCCATAATAAAAAATCTGAACTACATGAATTACATTGAAAAGGATCTGTTTATTGGAAAAGAAACGATCGGAAACAGCAGATGTGGCAGAAGTAGGCGAAGAAGCTGAGGAGAATTTTGATGCAGAACATAGAGATTTCCTTGTTTTTCACCCATCCCAATCATCTAGTCTGAGATAAGGTCCTAGATATAACATTTGTTGGATTGAAAAATGATTGAACAATTGAAAGCGTAGGTCAAGGCACTAATAGACAATAAATTAAATAAAAAATATGGAACAAATAGAACATTGGAAATGTAAATTGTCGGAGTAATATTGACAGAACCTTAGAATTATTTGGAAGGATAACAAACTTATTGGAAACAGGATGAGAATGAGAAAAGTGTTCAAGATTGGAGCAAACGTGATGGGTTGCCCCAGTGTTAATGACCCAATGATCTAATGAATGGATTGAAGAATTTAAAAAGACAGAATTTGAACAAAAAGGAAAACATATACCAGTAAAATTGGATGCAGAAGGTGATGAATTAAAACAATCCGAGTTATCACTGAAGGAAGTAGAAGTCCGCTGAAATTGAGAACTCAAGAGAGCAATTAAGTGTTGGCATTGGTCTGCTGAAAAACCATCAGTAGTGTTCAGATTCGCAAGAGCAGGAACATTCATTTATCAGTGCTGGGTTGATTGATAGAAACTTTGCTTCTAGGTTTGACTTTATAACCAGGAGGATAACCATGCAATTTATAACACTTTTCAACTGTATGTCCCAATAGTCTGCAATGAGTACAAAACGGATGATCTTTCTTAGACTTAAAAGATGGTCCAGGTTGAACAGAAGAAATGGTGGCAGAATAAAAAGTCATAGGGTTAGACTGATAAGAAGAAGAACGAGTTTCAACAACCGATCTCTATCTTTCATCTTGAATAACCAAAGAAAAAACCTTGCCAATTGTGGGTAAGGGCTCCATCATCAAAATTTGAGCATGAATATTGGAAAAAGAATCATTTAAACCCATCAAAAATTGCATCACACATTCTTGCTGTTGATAAGAAATTAAGGATTTCATACCTCCACAAGTACAGTTCGGAATGGGCCTGAAATCTTATAATTCATCCCAAAACATTTTGATATGAGTATAATAAGAACTTACATCCATTGTTCCTTGAGAGAAAGATGATAATGTCTTTCGTAATTGATAAGTTCTTGGTCCATTACTTTGTTTAAACCTATCCGATAAATCATTCCAAACTGTCGTGGTTGAATCAAAGTATATTAAGCTGTCAGCGATTTCTTTGTTCATAGAATTTAGAATCCAGGAGATTACCATACTGTTGCAGCGCTTTCAATTGTTGAATTTAACATCAGAAGATAGTGGCTGAGTGATTGAGCCATCAATGAATGCAGACTTGTTCTTTGCATTGAGTGCCATGGTCATGGCGCGTCTCCACGTGAGAAAATTGGGACCGTGGAGAGGATGAGTAACAAGTATTAAACCTGGATGATCAGAATTGTGCAAGAAGAAAGGACTGCTAAGATCCTCCATTACTGACCTAAACAAAGGTTTAGAAGAATTTAACAGATTATCGGATGATGAACTGGAAGAAGAAGACGGTACTGTAAGTGATGAAACAACAGCGGGAAGAATGCCAGCTGATGAAGGCCCTGCAACTACCGATTTGAAAGAAAGCTTGCTTCGAGTCATCATAGTAAGATTGTGCAGAAGAAAGAGCAAAATTGCTCTGATACCATATTAGAACTCAGAGAAGAAGAAGAAACTTTTATAAACTGTCAAAACTACTTTACACAGTTTCTGAACTCTTTATATATAGAGTTCATTATTGATCAATACCATAAGGAAATGAAGAAGAAAGAAACGGAAATAATACTATTAATACGTGGCAAACTTCAGACTTCACAGATTAACCACCTTCAGTCTTTATGCTTTATCGCTTCATTCTTCAGCACTGCTTCAGTTCTTCAGCCAACATTACTTCACTGATTCAATTAATATTTGTAATAGAATCCGTTCAATTAGTAACATTTCAAGCTTATGTCAACTAATTACATCCACATATTCTCAGGCATAATTGTCGGTGCTTATCTCCTGCTGGTCTTGCCCTCATCTGTTATTGTCTCCGCCGCGGCACCGCTTGCACGAAAAATCAGATGAGTGCGCGAATTTGGTCAGAAGCTGCAGAAAACTCCACTCCCTATATACCCCTACAAGGAAATAGAATGAGCCACTAATGGCTTCTCTGAGAAGCAAAGGTTTGGAACTGGGGCCTTTGGAACTGTTTATGCAGGAAAACTTCATAATGAAAAGTGGGTAACCCAAAAAAGAATCAATTACAGAGGCCATGATAGTATTGACAGGGTCATGAACGAGATAAGGCTTCTTTCAACTGCCGGCCACCCCAATCTCGTCCGCCTCTTAGGTTGCTGCATCAAGGAGGGCAAACAGATCATTATTTGAGTTTATGCCTAATGGAACTCTATCTCAGCACCTTCAAAGAGAAAAAGGAAGTGGGCTTCCATGGACTGTTCAACTCGCCATTGCCGACGAAACAGCTTGTGCAGTAGCGTATCTTCATATGGTCGTGCACCCGCCGATTTATCACAGAGACATTAAGTTGAGTAACATTCTTTTGGATTCCATCTTTAGAGCAAAGGTTGTTGATTTCGGTCTTTCTCGACTTGGCATTACAGAATCATCATGTGATCCAAAAATAACATCAAAATTTTCATCTTTTAGATCAAAGGGATGTTTGGAGTTGTTCTTGTTGAGATCATTACAGCCATGGCAGCCGTCGATTTTACTCGGCCTCAGAGCGAAGTGAACTTAACTGCACTTGCCATTGATCGAATTGGTCGCGTTGTGTGGATGAGATGATAGACCCATACATTGTGAGTCTAACAGGGAGTGTAGGACCCTTTATTCTGTCCTCATGGGGGCTTTTAGATGCATGGCTTTCCTCAGCGAAATGAGGCAACTATGATGAAATTGGCAGAAGAGCTTGAAATCATCAGGCGCAATGGAGGAAAGTATATGTTCATCACCACGTAACGGCACTGAAAAATCAATGACCGGATCATTGGTGGAGACTAGGGAATGAGATTCTGATCGTCCCACCACAAAACAGAAACAGCCATTGTGACTTCTCTCAGGCTTCGATAGAAGAAGGTTAGTGAAAGACTGAAAGCTGTCCTGTCTCTTCTGTACAAACAGTTGGTTGAGTAATGTGATTCTTTGACTTATAAATGGTTTTCTATTGGATAAACTCCTGTGCATTCCAAATGAGGGAGTTCTCTTTTCCCAAAAAATTATAATGCTTTTACAAGTTTGTACTAATAATTAGGCAAAACATTTCAAGCATTTGTGGGAGGATTAAGATTATTGGTATTATTTTAGAATGTGCACATTAAGTGACTACAACAAGGACCAACACCGACACCCAAGGAGCTTACTGGAGAGGCCAATAATCATCTCTGCTGGTTCTCTATCATCTTGCTTGAATTTGGTGAAATGAAATGGTTCAGAATTAGATTATTTAGGAATACACATTGAATGTTAAGCACTAAGGATAGCTTCTGAAGCTTGAAGTGGAAGTCCTACCTATTCTCACAGCCTGAAGAGGATGGATTGCTAAAGATGGATTTGTCATTGATTGTAATTCCCTTCCTTTGCTCAAGAATGAGAATCAAGCAATTGAGGCTAGCCATAAAGACAAGAAGGTGGAACGCTAGCTAGGCTCTTGCCCGACGCACTAGCCCACTTTCTTTTTACTTGGTTGGTGAGGACCATCCGACTCTAAACCACTTTCCTATTTCCTAAACCATCACTTTTGGGTGAAAGAAAGTGGTAAGTTTTCTATATGAAGTCCACAATAAGAGTTAAGAATAACTACCTAACTTGAACCACAAGCAATGATTCTAGAGGCACTATTACAAGTCTCATAAATCTCATCTCTACCTTTGAGATTGTTCGAGATAGATGTTATGACAATGGATGATAGAAAATGGAATGGAAGATTATTTTATATATTGCAAGTAATGAGTTACCGAGGAAGAAGCTTAGAAGAACAGGAAGAGAAGAAAGGAAGAAGAAGAAGAGGAGAATACTAGAAGGACATTGAGAGAAAATAACAGAATGGTAATCACACACACTCCAATGTTGCTTTTATACTTAATCCTTCATCCTAGTTGTCTTCCATGTCAGCCGGAATGATGCCACATCACCTCAGTCCTTGACCATTCTTCTCCTAACTGTTCTCTTGCGTTGATGCTTCTAATCTGATAGAGCTGGACCGTAACAGACATCCCCCCCCAACGAACCTTGACCCCAAGGTTGGAATGAAGGGAACTTCGCTATAATCAAGGCCAAATCGACCCACGTAGCCTCAGTGATAGGTAGTCATGTCCACAGTATGAGCGATTAAGTAACCAGTAAGTTTCCCCGTTTAACCACCCTTGTTTGAAGTAGCGATTGAGGACTATGAGATACTAATTTAGTTAACTCTAGTGGCAGAGATGGATCTGAAGAAGTGGAGGAGCCAACATGCTTCTTTAATGGGGAGACATGGAAGACCGGGTGGATTTTAGTCTAACCAGAAGGTCCAACTTGTAAGCCACTTGTCTGATACGACCTATGATGCGAAATAGGCCATAGTACTTTGGAGCTAACTTGTGGGACTGCTTCTCTGCTAAGGATAATTGTTTGTAAGGTTGTAACTTGAGGTACACCCAATCATCCACATTGAATTGCCGCTTGGAATGGTTTTTATCAACGTAAAGTTTCATCATTGCCTGAGCTTGGGTTATGTTGTGTTTTAGCATTCTGTACACATGGAATCTATCCATGAGCACAACACCCACTGTGGCTGTATCTGTCTGCTGGTAAGGGCCTAACTCCAACTGTGGGGGAGTGGTGTCGTAAAGTGCTTCAAATGGGGACATTTTGATGGCTGTCTAAAAGGTGGTGTTGTACCACCATTCCGCTAAAGGTATCCATTTCTGCCACTGGCTCCGGTGTGTGTGAGTCATAAAGCGCAAATACATCTCCACACATTGGTTGACTCGTTCTGTTTGCCCGTTGGATGGTTGACTCGTTTTGTTTGCCTATTGGATTCAAGATGGTAAGCTGTTGAAATATCTAACTAAGTCCTCAGGGCCATGAAGAGAGATTTCCAAAAGTGATAAGTGAAGACTTTATCCCTGTCTAAGACAAAATGTTGTGGTAGGCCATGCAACTTATAGACGTTATCCAAAAAGACCGTGGCAACCTGCATGGCCGTAAAGGGATGAGACAGGGCTAGGAAATGGGCATACTTGGTCAGACAATCCACCACTACCATTATACAATTCGCCTTGTTGGATGGGGGTAGGCCCTCGATGAAATCCATCGATATATGAGACCATGCTCTGTCCAGAATTGGAAGTGGTTGTAGGCTACATTTTCATGTTTACACCTTTGGTAGACTTCATACTGCAGTACCATAGTGCGAATTGCCTTTGTTATACTTGGTGTAACAACTTGGATTTTCGCAAGTCGTAAAAATGCGTAAGAAATTTGAAATTTCTTTCTTTTTAAAACAAAACATATAAGAGTGCGTCTAACTAGATCGCTACTGACTCTTTCTTTAAACTCGTTGTGAAAACCAATTGATAAAATGTGCAGAAGCATTATAAAATAAATCCTTATAAATATATGACGGAAACGTAAATGAATCGTTTAAAGGATAAACTATCAATGAAGTGCAAAACAATAAACTTAATGTGATTACAATCGTTTACTCATTCTTTTCTTTGTCTGGCCAGCTCCAAATCTCGTTCGTGCAAATCCTTCACCTCTGCTTTATTGTTCGTTCGTCATCTACTTTTTATCTCTTCGTCGTTGTACCTGCACCACAAGTAAGGATGTGAGCTTTCACCCTGTAAGAAAATGGGGGAAAACAATTATGCATATCTCTCTCTTTAATTCTTCTTAGAATGGGGGCCACCTAAACCAATTCTTTTATTACGTTCATTGGTTCTTGGTTCTTTACTCGTACTTCAAGCTAAAGATTGGAGGTTGTCCTTTGAGATGGCCTAGTTGATTGGCTTCTAACCTCCTGTGCGCAAGCTAGTCCCTTTCCCAACTAAGTGAGGGTGTATTGTAGCTGCTAGGCTAGATCCGGACTACCCATCTACCCCAACTTCCTGGTCGTCCCCTCTCTAGCGTATCCCACCTTCAAAGTTCCTCTCCTGGCGTATCCAGCCTTTAGGATTTCTGCCCTTCCGGCGTATCCCGCCGGAGGGTTTCTTCGGTGATGGGCGTATCACGCCTATCCCGAACATTCTTTTCTTAGCATTCGTCCCCTTTCCGGCGTATCTTGCCTTCAAGGGTCCTCCCCTTCCGGCGTATCCTGCCTTCAGGGTTTTTTTCCCTTCCAGCGTATCCCGCCGGAGGGTTTCTTTGGTGATGGGCGTATCCCGCCCATCCCAACATTCTTTTCTTAGCATTCGTCCCCTTTCTAGCGTATCTCACCTTCAAGGGTCCTCCCCTTCTGGCGTATCCCGCCTTCAGGGTTTCTTCTCTTCCGGCGTATGTAACGACCCGGATTTTCATAATTCTTAAAAATACGTAAAAATTTAAATTTTCTTTTTGAAAGTAAATCAGAGTGCGTCTAACCGGATCGCTACTAACTCTTTTGTAAAACTCAATATAACATCACATTTATTAAAACTTATGCGGAAGCGTGAAATCAAAACCATTAATGTAAAACGTTGCGGAAGCATGAATACAATTCAACTAAAGAAACCCAAAACATTTAAATACGATTTATTACAACTTAACTTAATTAAAACAATTTCTCTTTTACCCTTTTTATGTCTGGCCAGCCGTGAGCATCCCTCGAGCGTGTAAACCCATCATCCCTGCTTGCTATTGTTTGTTCTTTATCTTTTGCTATTCCTAGTCCATACATTCCTCATAGCGTGCTAGTACCTACATCTACACCACAAGCAACTGTAAGTCTAAAAAGACTTAGTAAGGAAAAAGGGAAAATGCATTATGCTTATGACTCTCTTTAGTTCATTTGGAATGGGGGCCACCCAAACCAATTCTTTCATTTACGTTTCCTTTCTTTCTTTCTTTTTTCTTTCTTTTCTTTCTTTCTTTCTTTCTTTCCTTTCCTTTCTTTCTTTCTTTACTCGTGCTTCGAGCTGGAGATTAGAAGACCCGTATGGGATGGTATAGTGGGTCGGACCTAATCTCCTGTGGATAACTAGGTCCCGTTCTCGATATGGTAGGGGCATTTCCTAATTATCAGACTAGGCCGCTACCCATCCGCCTCCTAACTCCCTTGTCTTTTCATTCATTTCCTTTGTCTTTTCATTAACATTTTACTTTCTTCACCATGCATGTGAGCACCACCCCCGTGGGAGTACTTCCTACTTTGTTTCTATTACATGATGCATGAATATACATTTTCAACCTAACATGATGCATGATGCATATAACATAACTTTTAACAATTAAAGGGCGCACATAAGTAATTGAAAACAAACTATAATACAATGAAGACTACTAATACTAGAACAATGCACAACAAGAAGCATTCATAATATTAAATTATAGAAATTGTCATACTAATTATCCTAGTTAACTTCCTAACTCATTTACATGCTTCTTACGTTTATATCACTAAGTCATTATTCTAATACATTATCCTATTAAATTAAAACGCTCCCACATTGATTTTTATACTTGTATTCCACTTAACTATTCATGTCTTGGTTTAATAGAAATTAACACGCTAAAGACATAGAACCGTAAGCAATAAAAGAAAACAATTAGCAAAACATCCATTCACTTAGTCAATGAAACTCTTAACTCTTCCACATTTCATTCATTCCCTTTTTCTCTTCTTTATTGTTCTACTCTCTAGTAAAGTAAGACATCGATTATGTAATTGAAGTGCGCATTAAGAAAGTAACTGTAAAGTAAGACATTGTTAATGAAATTGAAGTGCGCATATAAAAGAAAGTAACTAAATTAAGAAAGCATATAAAAGAAGCAACAATAACAGGACAAGCACACAGAGGCAAGCAATAACGTTGGAACACCCAATAGCGTTCAACATAAAAGGGAAACAATTATAGAACTAACTGAGAACATGTCTGGATATACATATAAATCACAATAATAAAGGAGATATGACCGATCACAAGTGACGTACACATAGAAGTAAGCATAATTAAATTAACATACTCAAGAGGAATTATAATTATCATCTCGTTAATTATCCTAATTAATTTACATGCTCAAGGTTATAATTGGTCATTCTAGTCAATTTACATGCTCGAATAGAGATTACGATATTCTAACAATTTACCATAGTTGATTAACATGTTCATTCTAGTTAATTGCATGCTAATTAAACATATTCATGTAACTTAACTTACGCATATTATTTTCAATTCGCAATTTAGTTAACCAGGTTATTAATTAAGTAGGACATGACTATGTTAAATTAATATACTATTATTTCTCTAACTATTTGCATGCTCAAGATTAATTAGCTACAATTGATAAATAAACATGACATAACTTAGATCTATGGATTAAACATTCTGCTCAAGTTAGTTAATTAAACATGCTTACAAATTTAGACATGCTATCAAAAGTCTAGACCCTAGTTCATTTTCATGCATCAAGAATTTATTACAATTATGCTTGATTGGTCAACAAACATGCTCAATTAATCAATAAACCTGTTCAACTGTATATAGCAGAATATGCACAAGCTGAATGAAGGAATCATGCTAGAACGAAGTAAGAATCTATCATGCTCTTGAATAGAATTGACAGCAATTTAATACGACGAATATATATACTACCACAAGTAAAGAACAAAAGACAGTAGAGAACTCTTCTCAATTCATTCATGCTCATCGCCATTCATACACTCACCGTTCTATGCTCTTCACCTTCATCATTAAGCATTCGTCACCGAAACTAAACATTTGTATTAAAGAAAATAATTGATAACAAGGAAGCTACACTATCAAACAACAAGGAGGCAATGAGAAGATATTATCTAAGGAATCGTGATAGTAAAACAACCAAGGAAATAATAGGAGTAGAGCAACCAAGGAACTATCAATACCATCAACTAACAGTTACTAACATTAGGAATAAGAAAATCATAGAGCACTTGACATAAACTCACGCACCCATACTTGTGGTGTAGGGCCTCAATGGCCAAAACAATCCTTAATCCTCACCTCAAATCTTTAATGCGGTTTAGCGCCAAAGCTTTATTCTTCTTCTCTTTCGATACCTTCACAAATTAACAACATTTATTACTAATCTAATCGAATGATCAACTTATAATTACAATGTCTCTTCCTTGTACCTAATCCGCACATATTCCTTAGTTTCGTAACCTAAACTCAACATACATTACCCAATTGATGACTCGAATCCAAGCGAATAAAACTTATAATTTCTTTATCCTTTATCCAAATAATAGCACAACTGATAATTCGTCCTATCATGCATGTCAAAAACATATATGTTTTACAATTTCAACTAACAGATAAGCTTTCAATTACTAAGAAACCCATAAACATTGAGCAACCAATTATCCCCTTTCAAAAATTAACATATTATTGTTTCCAAGAAGAGGTTATCCATCAATTTACAAAACAACTCATACATAGCAACCTTTTCTAGTGCCTGCCTACACTTTACAAATGGGACACAACATCCCAACAATATATTCCAATTGCTATACCACAATCAATCTACATAATCAACATAATCCATACGTTAGCAGCTCCAACCAAGTCTAATCCATTCTTATTTAACAATTGAAATACCACCAAACAACTCAGAATAATTTTTGCATAATCACAATAACTAGCAGGGTGAATGTCCAGCAAACTAATCCAAAACAGTGATCAAATCTAACATCAACTGGGCATTGGTAAAAAGGCAGATTGTAATCATCCAAAATCCATCCCAAAATATCCATCTCAGTGTAATAACAGATTAATAACAATAAGAGGAGGATTTCGTTACCTGAAGAAATCCGAGAAGTCAAATTGGGTTGGAGAAATCGAATCTGAAAACCAATGCCCCGGATCTGCCTCTCCGATGCCATTGCTTTTTGAGGAACATAGGAGGTCCGAGAGCTGGAAACAGGGAGCTCTTGTAAATCAAACCCCACGTCGCAACAACTGCTCGCCGTTCGTCTGTCTTTGACGAACCGAGCTCCAGATCGTCACTCACCTGACCGAGACGAACCTGAGCTCGAGTGTCGTTCGTCCCTTCGCAGTCGCCGGTCGTCACGCATCGTCGGATCGCAGCTCTGCCGTCGACTTGTCGCCCCCTCTCCCGATCGCCTCTCCTTCTCCTTCACCTATCTCCTCTCTCAGATTTCTCTCAATCGCAGCCTCCCGCTCTCTTCCTCATTCCTATTTTTCAGATAAAAAATAGTCGCCCTCTCTCTCTCTCTCTCTAATTTCTTCCCTTTTAAAACCAATTAACACTTAACCTAATTTTCCAATTTCCTTTTTAAAACCATAAACCGAACGAGCCTCTCACCTCTATCTCATTTGATTTCATCTAATTTCATTCTTTTCTTTAAGTTTAAACCTAATTTCTTTATTATTATTATTAAATGTTTCATTAATTTTTTTACTTAAAATGAATCCAATTAATGCCAATAATTAACTTATAAAATTTCCTTTCACATGGTAATTTAATTTACTCTATAAATCTTATTTATTTTAAATTATTTATCCTAACACAATAATTTAATTTATTAAATTAATATATATTTTAATTCTAATTTATCTTACTTAATCATTAATTTATAGTCTTATGAATATGCCTTTGGTAACACCTGATGATTATTCAATAAATCCAAAATTCTCAATTTATATTCTAATTATATTTATTTAATTCCAATAGAAAGTCGGGGTGTTACAGCGTATCCCGCCGGAGGGTTTCTTCAATGATAGGCGTATCTTGCCCATCTCGAACAGTCTTTTCTTAGCATTTTTCCTCACTCATGCATGTGGGTATCACCTCGAGGGGGTACCCCCTACTAGGTTTCTATTAATATGAAGCATAATGCATTATAACGTACACTAACGGAAATTGAAATTCACATTGAAGTAAAAGTACTATAATTGAACTCGCGTATATAATGAATAACAATAATTGAAAGCATACATAAATGCAGGGAACAATTATGATATCGAATTGAAATAGAGAGTGAACATGATGAGACAATAAAGTAATATACGACAAATTATAATTAACTAAACATGCTCATTGAACTAAGCTAGGCTAAACATGGAAACATGTTGTAGACAACGAATAACAGAAACATGCTTGTAAATTGGAAATCCTTGTTATAGTTGGTTAAGCATACTTTTATTTTAATTAGTTAAACGTGCTATATTTAATAGTCTAATTATTATCCTAGTTAATTACATGCTCAACAAATTAGCTAACATACTCAGGGTTTAGTTATTGATTAAACATGCTTGAATTGATTTACACGTGGACATGCTCAGCTAATTCAACATGCTACTTACAAAACATGCTTGAATTGGTTATTCAACAACTAGTTAGTAAATTAATAAACTAAACAAGTTCAAGTCTAATCGATTACTCCAATTGAGTAAATTAACATGCTCTTAACTTTGGTTAAGTTAATTAACATGCTCAACTTGCAGTTGAAATTATAATTCTAATTAACATTTAAACGTGTTTAGGAATTTAACACATGCATGGTATTATCAACTCACAGAATAACTTAGCTTAGTTAATAAATCAAGCATGGTGGTCTAGTTAATAAGTAAGCATGGCACAACAAAGTTAATTTAACATGCTAATGATTGCGATTTAACTAAACATGCTAGCAATGGCAAGATCTATATATACATGGATCAATAAGAATGACAAGAGCAATATATACATTGATGAAGGAATAACAATTATAATTTACGCATGGAAAGAGATTTAAGCTGGACAGTATGTAAAAGTAAGGAACATAACACTTAAAGGAACTCTTGACTCATTTGACTCATTCATGCTCCTCATTATTCACATGCTCATCATTCTACTACACTTATCGTTTTACCCTTACCTCATTCAAACATTAAGCATTCATCGCAACCATCAGAAGGAAGCATTAATAATCAAGTTAACAATAAAGGAAACATCAGAGTTGACAAGAAGGAAAAGAACCAACAATAAGTCTATAGGGTACTAACAAGTCTATGTTATTAACAACAAGGAAACACCATTCACGTAAAGCATTAGTAAAGGGGAATCAACTAACACTATCAACTAACATTATCAACAAAAGAAGTTCAATGACAGTAAATCATTCAAGGGAAACTGACACTACTCACGCATACACACTTGTGGTGTAGGGCCTCCAAATGGTCAAGACACACCTAAATTCCTTACTTCAAGGTTTAACACGCATTAGCATTCCATCGTTATTCTCCTTCCTCTTTTTAACATCTTCATAAATACCTTCACAATTAATACCAATATCAACATTTCCTAATCTTATCAAAGCATAAAACTTTCCATAATATCACACAACAGCATTTTAACAACCAACACCATACAGGTTTATAACTTATCCCCAACCACTAGCACTAAAACTCATTCTCATATCATAAATTTAACCAATTAGAGTTGACAATAACAGAACCATAAACAAATACACTAGCACTCAACCAACCAAATAGCAGGGAAATCTATTTTCCAGCACCTAAATCAAACAAAACCTACACAACAGAGATTAGCCCTTAACAACAGAGTGTATTTATCCATTTATTGACCATTAATAGAACCCAATTATTTGACAGATACTAACCCACATTAACCATCAAGCAAATCCAAGATTTAATAGAGTATAAATCTCAACATTTTATCTTCATCATTAATCCATAAAAATTCAAAGCAAAAGTGAAGAAAGTTCTTACCCGTAGGACAACCAAGAGCAAGCCTTCAGCTCTCAGCTTCCAGAGAGCTCCAATCTGTTGATTTCCAATTCTACCTAGAAGAAATCCCCCTTCATTGTCAACAATCTCTATTCGAAGCAACAAAGCACAACAAGAGGATTTCCTCCTTCCCTTCACGGTTCACGGCTTCAACCTCAAAGCAACATCACTCAAGCCCTCTCTCAACTTATGATTCGCAGCACATAGAGGATGTACATGCTGCCAACAAGATGCAACACTGCAGAGAGGATTACTCTCGCACGCCTGACAGCCTCTCTAGCTTTTCAGAGGTTGTCCATCATGCAGAGTGTGAGTTATCTACTGATCGACTAGCACCTAGCAGGAACCAAAAATGGACTGGTTCGGACTGAACAGCGAGCCAGACCGCCAACTCACCGCGAACCAAACCCTCAGCCCTTTCCTGCTGCAAATTTGCTGATTTCGTCCCTGAAACTGCGTCTCCAACCAACGACCATTCAACAGAAATGCAAAGGAGAAAACCCAGCCAAACTTACCTCCAAACATCGCTGGAAACGCCATCCGCGGGAGCCCTAAATCCAAGCCCTAGCTCGCAGACCACATCACCTCCCACAGCCCGCTGCCGTCCCGCACCGTTCATCGCCGCAGCAGCGCAACCCCGCCGGAATAAACCCTCGCTCGCGATCTCCCTTCTCTCTCCATCTGCTCTTTCTCTCGCTTTTGCAAATAATGGCCAAAGGCCATTTCTTCAGCTTTGTTAATTTGGGTGTGAACCGGTTCATGCCTTCCACACCTCTTCCATAATCTCCTTTAACCTAATAACTTATTAAATCTCCTACAATTAAATCTCAATTAATCTAGTTTATTTAATCCCCTTACAATTTAACCCCCAATAGTTTATCCCTCTCTATTCTTATTCAATAAATCCTTAATTTAAAACGATAAATCCTTAATTTAAAAATGATTATAAATAATTCCAAACATTATGATTTAATTTTATTAATTAGTATTTATTCTAATTACCTTAATTTCTCATAATTTATAATCTTACAAATACGTCTTTGGTAATACCCCGATAATTAGCCAATTAATCTAAAATCCCCAGATTATGCTCCAATATATTTATTAAATTCTGATAAAAAGTTGGGGTGTTACACTCGGCCACCAAAAGAGTTGCTTTGCCCTCTACAGAGTAGCTTGTATGCCCGAATAGCCCCCCGCGTGAGACTGGTGTACAGCCTCAATGACCTTCTACCTTATTTGGACAACTAAGCCAAGGACCAATTTTCCCTTGAAGCGTTAGATACTATCCTTATAAGTGAAGCCATCCGTTTCTGGCGCAGTCATGAGCACCTTGCTAATGTGTTCAGAACACCATTGATCCTCCACATAGTTGGAAATGACCTCAGACATCCATGTTGGTTGCAAAATGGTGTGAGCCTGGCAATCTAGCAAATCGGGATTATTATCTAAACAGAGCATCAGCCACTGTGTTAGAACTCCCCTGTTTATACTGGATAGAGTACTTCAGCCCCAACAGTTTTGTGAGCCACTTCTATTGTAATAGGGTTGTGATGTGCTGTTTCAACAGAAATTGCAGAGAGTTATGGTCAGTTTTTATGATAAATGAGTTACCTTCCAGATAGTGCCACCAGTGTTGAACTACAGTTACAAGTGCTAGCAACTCTTTTTTTGTAGATGGAGAGGCCCATATTTTTGGAGTTAAATGGCTTGCTCAAGAAAGTCAGGGGGTGACGATTTTGCATAAGCACTGCTCCCATTCCTCCATAACAAGCATCGGTCTCAATAATAAAATGTCCTTCGAAATTGGGCAGGGCTAGAACAGGGCCACTAGTCATTGCCAGTTTTCATGCTTGGAAAGCACTTTCAGCTTCATCTGGTCAGAGGAAAGCATTCTTCTTGAGTAAATCCATCAGAGGCTTTGCTAACACTCCATATCCCCATATAAACTTTCTGTAATAGCCCGTAAGGCTAAGGAAATCACGCAATTGTTTGATCATAGTAGAGCTCGGCCAGGCCAACATGGCCAAAATCTTCTCCGAGTCTGAAGCGACTCCCTCACTGGAAACAATGTGCCCCAAATATGCTACCTCTGATTGGTTGAAAGAACAATTACTCATTTTAGCAAAGAATGACTGATCCCATAAAAGCTAGACACAAATGCAAGTGATGACTAACATAAATTTCTGAAAGGCGAGGATGAAAAATAGTGTTCATGAGTGATTGGAAGGTTGTTGGCGTGTTGGTGAGGCCAAAAGGCATGACTTTGAAATAGTAGAGGTTGTGATGGGTTCGAAACGCCGACTTGTGTTGGTCGACCTCGGATACTCAAATTTGGTGGTACCCTGAGTGGAGGTCCAGTTTGGAGAAAATTACAGAGCCATGTAGTTCATCGAGCAATCCGTCATTTAAAGGCATCAGAAATTTATTTTTGAATGTCAACGCATTGAGTTGCATGTAATCGACATAGAATCTCCGTTGGCCGTTTTTTCTTGATTAACAGAACTAGGGAAGCGTATGAGCTTGTGCTTGGAGAAATGATTCCATCAGCCAACATTTCTGTAACCAATTGTTGTATTTCAGATTTGTGTGTAAATGGGTAGTGGTAAGGGTGTAAATGAAAAGGCTTGGCCACTGGCATTAATGGAATTTCATGGTCATAAGCTAGCGTAGGTGGCAAACCTTTTGGTGTAGCGAACACATCTGTAAACTCATCAAACAATTGTTGAATGCTAGTAGGTGGGGAAGCAGTTGCTACTGTAGAACAAACTGTTAAGTGGGCTCCTAAATAAGAAGATTGGTGTTATGACCATGCATACAGTGAGCGAGCCAAAATTGGAGAGAGTAGGAGTGAACCGGTGGCAGTAGGCAAAGATACTTCCACATCCGAATGAGTAATTTGTAAATATCCATGAGTTATATTGAATGTAACCAGGTTTACACTGTTTATCCAGTCAATGCCTAGTAGTAGGTCATTGCCTGCTAACTGTAATGAACAAACTGGGAAAGTGAAATATATAGAATGCATTTTCTAGGTTATCAAGTGTAGCTGGGGTGCACTAGAAAGGTGTTCCCCGTTGGCGACAGTCACAAGAAGAGAACGAGAACAATCGACCACTAAATGCAATCTGTGGACAAAATCCTCATTGATAAAGCTATGTGTACTGCCGCTGTCGATTAGTATAGAGATTGGCCACTACAGCAATGTTCCAGCGATGCGAAACGTAGAATGAGCGTCCTGGCTTGCCAAGGCATTCAGAGAGATCTCCATCACCTCCAAATCCTCAACGGTAACAATCCCCTCTATTATTTCTAGCTGAACATCACTCTCCAAGGAGTCGACAAAAATGTAGTTAAGGGACTTATTCTTGCAAACATGGCCCGCCAAGTACCTTTTGTCACACTTAAAACACAGCCCTAGTTTTCCATTTTTGTTTTAAATATGCTTGGTAAAGTTTTTGGAAACATTGGGTGGTAGCTGATGGCTCTGTTGTTCTATCCATTTTAACAAGTTGGGTTGCTATGTGAGCAGGCCAGTCTGGCCACTTGGAAGCGGCGAATGACTTAGCATATTTGGGGCTTTGTTGAACTCCCGCCATAGTAATGTGCATGGATTCCCTCCAATTATTATCAAGTAAGATGATTTTCTATGGTGCTTTTAGTATTTCTTTTGTAGGGGATCGAAGGGGAAAATATATTTAAGGTATGAGATGCCTCTATTTAACTTCTAAATATCTTATGGAGTTATTCAAGATAAAGTATAGGTGGGAGATCAATCATAAGTTTGGAAGAGTTGTGGCAAAATGCAGAATCGTTGATGCAACCCCTGAGTACAATTTGGCAGTTTCGATGACCTTAAAGGTCTTATATCAAAGAGAGTTCTTTACACCAATTGTAGCTGATATCTCAAGGTTTCCCAAATGAGCTGGATCATTAAAGTTGGAGTTCATTTGCTGTGTCAAAGGGCTTGTGAACAAAGAGCCACATTTTTGTTTAAGAAGCCCTATTTCACCTACCTAAATTAGAAGCTCAATTCAATTTGAAGTTCAATCTTTGATTCAAGATGAAGGCATGCCTAAAGAAGTAGATCTGATGCCAACACATGTGCTTAATTGGCATATTCATGAGGGATCCACTAATGATAAAGAAGGGCCACGAATTTGAATTCATTCAAATTCGAATAAAGTTCAAATTCATTTAAATCTTTATTTAGCTTACATTTAAGTTATTTTAAAGTTTTCATAGATAATTTAAACTCAAGTTATTTTAAATTTCAATTAAATAGATAAGGGTTGGTTAGAGATAACTATAAGTCAATCTTTTTTCTAGTAGAATTGTTTTTCAAGATAGGCTATTTATACCCCATCAAAACTCACTAAAAGTTTTCAGTTTTTGATAAATAAAATCCCTTTTAGCTTTGACTATTTCTTCTCTTTCTCTTGGATTTTGAAATCCTTGTGACTGAAAAACTAAAGTCAAGTGTTGTAAGAATTACTTGATTTTTAGATTCTTACAAATCTTCTAGCCAATTTTGATTGGTGAAGACGTTTGAATATTGCAATCAAACTCACTATCTTGTTGGTGAGAATTCTCTTCTTGATTCATTAAGGAGAATTTCTTTGGAGGAATAAGAAAATTGTAAAGGAGCAATTTTTCCCCAAGCCAACCGGTCGATCAACTTGCCCATTGATCGACCACTACTTCATCTTTCGTCAACAAAAATTCAAATTATCCTTTCGACGATCGACCGCCTGCCATTCCTTTATCGACCGCCGCATACTTTACTCGCATTTGATCGATTGCGATTTTGACCTCCATTATTACAGATTGCCGCTCGGCCAAATTTTCAAGACTGTGATCGACCGTGAGTTCGACCGCTTTCTCCACAGTTTGTTGCCGAGCTCGACTACCAACTTCTAAGATCGACTTCTTGGCCTTATAATTTCATCCAAGGCTTTTGTTTTCGCATCACATAGCAGATTCTTGCTATAGCGCTACTTCGAACGCATGAGACAACGATTGGGGCCTAGTGATCTTAACCATCGCTCGAATTTCCTCCTTCAATCCACTTGTAAAGATGGAAATCTAATACAGCTCCGACATATGGGGTAGAGATGGTAGGGTCATGGCCTTCAGCGACTCAAAACGGTTAATGTACTCATATAATGTGGATGTCTGCGTAATTTGACTAAAGCATTTTATGACTTCTTCAGCCGCAATAGGGAAAAATCGCTTGCTGATTTCCATGGTGAAGTGACCCCAATTGGCATTTGGGTAATTAGTACTGAACCTAGCGAATCATACATCTACCTGATCCTATAAGTACAATTCAGCTGTTGTAACTCTTAGATTGTCAGATACCTGGTGAATGAAAAAATATCTGCTAGCTTTGCACAACTAATCCCATGGGTTATCACTCGAGAACACTGGGAAATCCAGGCGCGGCAATCGTGCTAGACATTGAGGATCATTTTTGATATTGTCTATAAGCCGGACTGGCTGTGGTCCCATAGAACTAGATGCTCCTGCCGGGTTCGGTAACAATCCTTGTTGCAGGTGAGTATCTAGGCGTCCTGAGCGTTGCTGAGTAATTAGAGACATCACCGCATCCAATGTGGCTCAAAAGTTTTGTTCAAGGTTCTGGAAAGAGTTGTCTAGCCTTTCTTGCTTCCCAGCCAATTGATGGTATTGTTGCTTGGAGATGCTAATTTGTTGAAAACAATATCCATATACGTTTTTGTTTTATTCTCCAAGCGTTTGATAGTTTATTTTTTGGATTTTAAGCATGTTTCTTACAGACCCTTCGCGAGAATCTACATTAATCTTCTAGACAATCTTTTAATTGTAATTTTAGGATTTGGTTTAATCTAACTAGAAATCTTTCCAATGTTAGTAATTCTTGTCGTGTATATTCTATTATTGATGGGTTATGGGTCCCAATATCACTAAGTCTAATATCCATTTCTTGGGGGAAATCTTCTAAATAATTTGATACATATTTTATCATACTTGTTACATCTCTTTTATCATAGCAATTGATATATTCAAGTTTTTCTATTATTTTGGAATAATTTCTTTGATTGCCAGACATATTATTTATTGTATCAAATTATCTTTTTTAACATTTCTTATTATAATGTGTCCTAAATATGTTGGATTATGCATCGTTTTATACCAATGTTTCATTTTATACATTAGGATATAATTCTAAATCATATTCATCATTAGATGATATATAGATATCAATAATTAAACATCCTAATAAAGAATCAATTAGTCTTTCAATAATGGCATATTTTTCTGTATAATGATGAATATTTTCACAATTGAGATCAGGTCCGTATAGTGACATTTTTCCCTTTTTTTAATTTATTTTTGTACTTAGAGTTCTTATGGTTTTTCGTAAAGTTTTTAATGTTTGTTCATTATTATCTTCTATAGGTATTTCTTTTTGGATTAGACGAAATGATTCATGTATTTGTAATGGTGATTCATGAAATATTGAATATCTCATAAATTCATAAGGTATGAAATTAGATGAACTTGTTTCAGAATATGACATACTTCTGGTTGGTCGTCAATCATCTATTAAGAATTTCTTTGTATCGTCTTTTATAAATAATAGAGGTTGAGTTTATAATTTTAATAATGGTTTGAATAATTTATCTATTGATATTTTTTCGTCTTATCTAAAAATTAAGCTATGATAGTTGTTAGTCAGAGTATAATTAATTATGTAAGTCATGGTAAAGAGATGATTTTTTTCTTTCATAAAATTTTTTCTTTTTATTTCATACTTTAATGTTATCGATCTATTTAGGTCTTGATCCTTTAAACTTAATCCTAATTGCATATTTATGTCAAATTTGATTTTTCCTTGTGACAAATTTCCTAGTCCTCGAGCTATGATACATTCTTTATTATCAAGAATTCTATCATCTCGTACTTCTAATTCTATAGGGGTATTAATCCCTTCCATAAAAGTACTTTTGAATAAAATTTGAATAGTACTATAATGTATATATACAATTTTATTTCTATTTGATGATTCCATTTTTTTCTAGTTGTTCTAGAATTTGTTGTTTATTAATAATCGAAATTATTATATTTCTTTTTGTTTGTTCTATTGGTATTGCTTCTTCACTGAACATTATTTCATATTTGATAATATTTTTATGTGATAATCTTTGTTTAATAATGATATTTCAAAATTATGCTTTTTTGATAGAGATAAATCAATTTTTCAATTTTTTTACATCAATAATACCGTGAAACATATATCCTACATGTTCATCTTCTTCGTATGATTCAAACATGGTAGTAGAAGATGATGATTTCTGATCAGACATAAATAAATAACATTACCTGATGCGTTTTAGTTGTTGTTGATCCCTCTAGAGTTTCCTCAAGGATCTAGTCTGTACTCTCCAGGGATTTCTACTAGAGTACTATCAACCATAACTTGAATGATTGAGAGGAAGAAACGAGAAAATTACTCTTCATTCATTCACATCCTGGTTATCTCATAACGAGACACCCTTATTTATAGTGGAAGGAGGTCAGTCTTCCTACAAACCCTAAACAATAATTTACATAAAGTAAATAGTACAATAATTTACATTTGTAGTGGCAGACAATGTTTCATAATTAAATGCTAATGTTTTCTGCTTTTGTCATAACGCATTTGTCTTTGGTATTACTTTTCCAGATGCTCATTGTAATACATTTATCTTGACAAGATGCTCCATTATTGTTGCTGCTTTTCCAGATGTTGTATTATTGTTGCTTTTGTCTTGTATGGCTATCTCCATATTAACTCATGTTGCTTTCTTTACTGCTGTTACTGTTGTTGAGTTTTGTCAAATATGATATATAGTAATTGTAGGCATGATCATCACTATTTTTGATTAATTTACAGAGTTGTTTCTTGACTTGTCTTGAAAGTGGTTGTAATGATCATCCTAAATCATAAAATGGTGATGTGAAGGATGATGAAGCTCTATGCTCATTTGTTGAGATATTATTTTGGCCATGTGAATCTATCAGCAAGGTAGTGCTGACATAGTTTATTCTAATGGTACTTTTTGGAAAAATCTTTTGTGACTGGTAGAATATTCTCGCGAGTAATTTAGCTTCTATGTCTTCGGGGATAATGAACTCCTCATATTCATCACGTGTAGGATAATCTTGATTGGATACGCCTAGAGTAGCAATGGTTAAAGATGGTAATGATAATTCTCCATTTGATTCAAATAATGGATAGGATGAGTGAGTTCATACGAAAATCTCTCGTCCTTTTGCGAATTTGTCAAAATAATTCTAGATTATTTGTCGGACTTTGATAGAGAATTCCTCAAAATCTTTCATATTGATAGAATATATAGTGTCAATTAATCTGTGTCGAAAGTATTCAAAAATCGTGATTGGTGATGCTCCTGATAGGAATATTACTTTGGGTGCTGGTCCTCTAATTATTGGATAGAAATTCATAGTCGTGTGAATTTCTTGGTAATTAAATATGGAATCCCAATATTTCTGAAATTTATCTAGATGAACTTCTTTCATTTTTTGTTTTTCTTTTGTAGTTGGTATTCTTCCAAATATTTCCATTTGTTTTGCTAATGAGATTTTCTTTGGTACCTTTTAGGCTAGTTTTTGTATGATTTGGTTAGGGCTTTTTGCGCTTCTTCTTTGTTCTTGTATGATCAATGGAAAACATTTTTTCCATTAATATGTTGAGATGTTATTCCCCAGTCTAAATAAAGGCCTCAGAATGCCCCATTAAAAATAACATACCATTTTTTATTGGTAGGAGTTTCATCCATTTCTCTTTGTCCTGTCCTAGATAAAATTATTTCTTTTGAGTGATCAACCCTGTCTGCCCATGATATTTTTTCTAATGGTCTTGTTGTGATTGATACTACTGGTTGAATTAATTCTGATAATGTTTTTATCGTAGTACTAAGCACTTCTTCTTTCATCGTTAATTTTGCTAATTTATTTTTTAATTCTGTTAGTTGATGTTGTACCTCTTGTATTTAATTTTGCTTCTGCTTTTGCTTATCTTTTAATGCTTTTAATGTTATTTTCATTCTCTGGTCAAAGTATCTAAGAAATTGTTTTTTTTTTTTAGATTTGATATATTTTATATATGGTTGATATTGGTGAGTATGAATAAAGGCCTCAGAATGCCCCATTAAAAATAACATACCATTTTTTATTGGTAGGAGTTTCATTCATTTCTCTTTGTCCTGTCCTAGATAAAATTATTTCTTTTGAGTGATCAACCCTGTCTACCCATGATATTTTTTTTGATGGTCCTGTTGTGATTGATACTACTGGTTGAATTAATTCTGATAATGTTTTTATCGTTGTACTAAGCACTTCTTCTTTCATCGTTAATTTTGCTAATTTATTTTGTAATTCTGTTAGTTGTTGTTGTACCTCTTGTATTTCATTTTGCTTCTGCTTTTGCTTATCTTTTACTGCTTTTAATGTTATTTTCATTCTCTGGTGAAAGTATCTGAGAAATTGTTTTTTTTAGATTTGATATATTTTATATATGGTTGATATTGGTGAGTCTGAATAAAGGCCTCAGAATGCCCCATTAAAAATAACATACCATTTTTTATTGGTAGGAGTTTCATCCATTTCTCTCTGTCCTGTCCTAGATAAAATTATTTCTTTTGAGTGATCAACCCTGTCTGCCCATGATATTTTTTCTGATGCTCCTGTTGTGATTGATACTACTGGTTGAATTAATTCTGATAATGTTTTTATCGTAGTACTAAGCACTTCTTCTTTCATCGTTAATTTTGCTAATTTATTTTGTAATTTTGTTAGTTGTTGTTGTACCTCTTGTATTTCATTTTGCTTCTGCTTTTGCTTATCTTTTACTGCTTTTAATGTTATATTCATTCTCTGGTCAAAGTATCTGAGAAATTATTTTTTTTTAGATTTGATATATTTTATATATGGTTGATATTGGTGGAGTTGTAACTGCCACCTAATCAGTCTTCATTTTCTATAATCTTCCTATAATTTGTATTTCCAGAATCCTGTAACATAGTTTGATTTTGTTTGTAATTCAAATCTGGTTCCCAATAATTCTATTTTCCATTTTTTTAGTACTTTGAGAGAAGAGAAAATCTCTAATTCTTGTATAGAGTAGTTCTGTTTTGTTTTCGAAAATGTTCCAAAAAGATATTTACATAATCTTACTAGATATTTTTTGGTTTTGAGCAAAGGCTCTATTTCAAGTTTTAATCCTTTATTTGGTCCTTCTTGTTCTATTGAGTTACCTGCAAAATCAAGATTAAAAGTACTTTTTCCATTTATTATTGCAAGCATACAACTTGCCCAAGTGTCATGAGAAGCATTTCTTTCTATTATAAGAAAGTCATTTATTTCTGGATTATATACTGTTGGTAAAGTTTGACATTTTTCTTTTACTTGTTTCACTATTTCTGTATCTTGTTCTGTCTATATCCATTTTATTTTTTTGGATATTTTCTTTTGTAATATTTTTCTTTCTTTTGCTAATTTTTTTACAAATCCTTGTTCAGTGTTATAATTTAGCAATCCTAGAAACCTTTGTATCTGTTTTCTATCCTGTAATTTGATGGGAAATTTATTTAATTTTTCTTGGACATTAGAGGTTAATTGTATTTCTCTACTATTGTTTATTTTTAATCCTAAATATTCAACCTCAGTTTGTATTAGTTTTGATTTCTTTTTGGAAATAATTAATCATTTTTCCTTGCATCTCTCTAGAACTTTTAATACTGCTTCGATGTGATCTTCTTTTGTTCTTGATGTAAAGATAATAATATCATCTATATATGTTAAACATATGTTTTCTAATCCTTCGAGATTATTATCCATAAAATCTTTGATAGATTGATGGTGCTTGTTTTAATCCAAATAGTAATACATTTCATTCGTATTGTTTTTGTGGAGGACAAGTAAAAGCTGTTAATTTTTTTGTTTCCCCTGATAATTTTAATTGCCAATATCTTGACTTGGCATCTAAAGTGTTGAATAGATTATTTCCTTAAAGTTTTCCTAATATGTAATCTTTTATTAGTTATTTATAACTATTGTCTATAGTAGCATCATTCATTTTTTTACAATTAATTATCATTATTCTTTTTCCTCATTTTATCTCATTTTTATTTTCAACATAGAAAGCTGGTGCACTATGTGGACTATTACTTTCTCTAATTATTCCTAAATCTAAAAGATTTTTACATTTTGATTTAAATTATTCTAGATCACTTATATTGTAAGGCATTCTATTTGGTATATTAATTTCGATTAAAGAGTCTTTTAGTTTTATTATAATTTCTTCTTTATTTGTGTTTTTTAGTGTATCAAGATGATTCTCACTACATAATTCTTCTAGTTTGTTTAGAGAATTTTTTGAGTTGTGTATTAGAATTGAATAGTATCTAAGATGTCATGTGCTATTAATTTTATTAATTCAGTTTGTGTAACTATTGTAGTAGTTATTTCTTTTGGTGTAACACCTTCCCCCGAGAAAAAGTAAGAGAAATGGTGCGAAGGCGTTGAATAGATGGTTGATATAATTTCAAAAAATTGTTACCAATAATAACCTCAACACCAGAGTCATGTAGATAGATAGTTTTAGCAATAAAAGGATATCCTTCGATGATAATAGAGATATATTCTCCAACAAACCATATTTCATGGATAGATTTATTAGCAACAATAATTTTTAATGGTTTGGATAATTTTGTCTATGTTGGTAAAACATTACGTCGGGCTTAACATAAAGTTGATCTCGTATCTATATAAGCATAGAATACCGTATTTTGAATAATTGTTTTAATAAATGTTGCATTTGGATTTCTTAACGTTATCTTTTTACTCACCACTAGATGTCGATATGGATGTTGATTCATAGGCATAAATATCTATTTCGGAATCAATGTCTGAGTCTTCTATTGGGTCATATCCAATCTCATATGTTAGTTTTACCGTTTGAGTTTTATTATTATTTTCATATCTTTTAGGACATTTATTGGCATAATGTCCTTTTTCGTGGCAAATCGAACAAGCACATTTTTTCTTATTTGTAGGATAATATTTATTCGTTTGTTGATATTTTTTCTTAAATTATTTTCTATTTTTAAAATATGTTCTGGGATGTTTCCATCTGTTTTGTTTGTATTTATAATAAGAGATTCTTCTCCATTTCTTCTTTTTATAATTTTTTCGCGACATCTATATTTACCTATTTTATTTGTTATTTTATTAAAACATAACTTACTTTATACTTGTCTTTTAGCCAATTCATTTGCACATGATTCTTGCATCCATGTGCGTAGTATTGTTATTTGAGCTCCTAATGTATCAAGTACTGCTTTTATTTATAATGCTTTTTTATATATTTTTTCTACTACAGTACTTATACCAGATGGTAATTTTTTGTAAAACATTACATCTGCTAATAGTCTGTTATGTTTATAATCTAGTTGATAATAATTTGTTCTAAATTCACATATAAAATTTTCTAAATAACATAAATTGCATATTTGTAAATTGGTTAGATGCTAGAAGGCATTATTAATACATGCATTTGTTTCTTCAGTTTCATTATGATTTCTTCCTATAAATTCGGTTGTTAATGCTTGAATTATGTTTTTAAATGTTGTTATCACATCTGTTTCAAGTAATACAACTTTTGATGGATTATCAAGAGATGTTAGATAGTTGTATACTATTCTAGTAGTTTGATGAGTTATGTAGTTAAATAAATCTGTTGGTGCTAAATATTTTATCTCTTGATTTAATTGTATGAGTATATTGATTTTATTTTTCCAATCTTGCATAACTTTATATCCATTTTCTACGCAGTCAAGGTCTAATATGTTTGGACTAAGACTATTTTCTACATTAGATATATATTGATTCGGTATTTTTGTCCATTTGTTATTATAACAATATCCTTGTTTATTCATATAATTTTTGAATTCATCATCCTGGATTTCATTATGTGTTTGTTTTTTATTATATTTATTTTTAGGTCTATTACTATATTCTGGTATATCTTGTTTGACATAATGAGGATTATAAGGATTTTCGTAAGGATTTTCATTTGAGTCATAATCAAATACAATCTCATTATTTCAGTATTTTCATTATTCATTAATAAACATTGGTATGGCTTTTCGTCGTCTTCTTTAGGTATATCTAATTTTGCTAATAGATTAGTTAATTTATCTATTTATTCTTCTATATTATCCATTATATAGGTGGAGGTGATTGTATAGTTAGTTTTCTTCTTATTATTTTATCTAGTGTAATTTGCTCTATTTCTTCTATAGTGACACATTTTTTCTTTTTTTGTCTTAAGATTATAAGTTGTAAAATTTCTATAATTCTAGAATATCTTTTCCATAATTTATCTGTTAACTTTGTTTTTCAGGATCTTTTTGAAAATTTTCAATTAAGTTTAGTAGAATATTCTTTGTCTCTGTTAATTCTTTGTAATTTTCCTCATAACTATTTAATTCTTTTATTGTTTTTTGTATTTCTATATACTGTTGTTTTAATTCGATTATATTTTCTACCATGTTTTTTTTGCTAAAGCTTTTATGGATTCTGCTAAACTTGCATTCATCTTGGTGGTTGTATAGTTAGTTTTCTTCTTATTCTTTTATCTAGTGTAATTTGCTCTATATCTTCTATAGTGACACATTTTTTCTTTCCTTGTCTTAAGATTATATGTTGTAAATTTTCTATAATTTCTAGAATATCTTTTCTATAATTTTGTTTATTAAGGCTTTAATTTTGGATAATTCTATTGCTATATTATCATATGTAGAATTATTCATACTTCCTACCAAATATTGCATGCCTTCTAGTAAATTTTTAGGTAAGATAACTAATTTTTGTCAAAAGGGAATGGCTGGTAGCGTATTTACTTAGGATGACATATCTCTTAAATGTAAATCTTGTAAATTTAATTTGTTCATTTCCTTTATTATATTCATTAGGATACGTGGCTCTGATACCAGTAATGCATGAATCCTGCGAGATAGAAAGGACTCGAGGGTTACACACTACACTACCTTAAAACGTATTTTGCAGACCCCTCGCGAGGTATCCAACCACTACCAGAAGTGGCACTTCCTTGGTAAGAGTCAATGTTTCGTAACCTTCATTCACAAAGTGAGAACCCAAGGTGAGCTATATATCCTAGATAGGATTGCTATGGTTTTTAGCACTTATACGCTCTGATACCAATAATGCACGAATCATGCGGGATAGCAAGGACTCAAGGGTTACACACTGCGGTACCTTAGAAAGTTTTTTACAAACACTTCGCGAGAATCTACATTAATCTCCTAGACAATCTTTTACTTGTAATTTTAGGATTTGGTTTAATCTAATTAGAAATCTTTCCAATGCTAGTAATTCTTGTCGTGTATATTCGGGTCCCAATATCACTAAGTCTAATATCCATTTCTTGGGGAAAATCTTCTAAATAATTTGATACATATTTTATCAAACCCGTTACATCTCTTTTATCATAAAAATTGATATATTCAAGTTTTTCTATTATTTTAGAATAATTTCTTTGATTGCCTGACATATTATTTATTGTATCAAATTATCTTTTTTAACATTTCTTATTATAATGTGTCGTAAATATGTTGGATTATGCATCGTTTTATACCAATGTTTCATTTTATACGTCAGGATATAAGTCTAAATCATATTCATCATCAAATGATATATAGATATCAATAATTAAAAATCCTAATAAAGAATCAATTAGTCTTTCAATAATGGCATAGTTTTCTATATAATGATGAATATTTTCGTAATTGAGATCAGGTCCATATAGTGACATTTTTCATTTTTTTTAAATTTATTTTTGGACTTAGAGTTCTTATGGTTTTTCATAAAGTTTTTAATGTTTGTTCATTATTATTGTAACATCCCGACATTTTAAGATGAATAATTATTGGGATATTACCAAGAACGTTGACGCGACAAGCTTTTGAGTAATTTATGTAACGTTTGTCCCCGTATAATTGAATTGGTGAAGTTACGAAAATGTGGTGACTCGTAATTAGAAGTGTTATGTGATGATATATTTAACGAGAAATCGAGTTGAGTGTGAAAATACGAGGAAATGTGAAGAAAATGGACCTTGGAGACGCCTCAGAACGCCATTTTGCGTCCTAAACTCAATATTTTTGAAGTACGGACGCTGGCTGGAGAAACACGGACGCGGCGGACAGGAGATTGAGCGTCCGATATGAATCTGTCTTTCCCCAGGATGGTGCGGACGCTATATCCAGACGCTCTAAATGCGAGAAGTGTCGTCTGCAAAGAATCAGTTTAGCTAAATAAGCTTAAGGACGACACATGCGGACATTGCGGACGCCAAAATTGGAGTCCGATATGAATCTGTATTAAGCAGGTCTGTCGCGGATGACACATGCGGATGGTGCGGACGCCAAAATTGGAGTCCAAGATGAATCTGTCCAATTTGGATTTCATGCGGACGACATGTTGCGGACGTGGCAGACGCAGGAATAGCGTCCGTAACCCGATTTCGGACGGTGAGGACGAGTCTTTGGGACGCAAATTGGCTGTGTATTTTGGTATTACGGACGAGTAGTACGGCGTCCGCATCCGTCCGAATAGCACCAGAACAGACATAAAATAGAGCAAAAGTCAAATTGAAAACGATGGATACCAAACGAGTTATGACTTTGGGCGTGAAAATTATGCACCCGCACCGAAAGCAAGCTGAAAAGAAGGAGTTTGTCTCCTCAACACGTGGGAGGTGAGTTAATTCGTATTCTCCACTTCCTTTCTTTTCATTTTTCTTCTGTTGGGGGAAAATTCTGCTGGATTGGGAAAGAGTTGGGAGTTGCTGATGTCTCAAGTTAAGGGTAAGGTTTCTTCTTTGAGATTTTGTTATTTTGGTATTGTTCGATAATGAAGATTGTTAGGTTTTGATTTGGGTGTCCTCAAGATAAAATGAGCTTTTTGCTATTGATACAAGGTGCTAAAATGCTTTGCTCTATCATTGGAGTATGCTTAGTAAACTGTTCTCCTTGATTATGTGTTGTGGACTATTTGCTTAGTTGGTTTAGATATGTTGGTAGTTATACATGGACTCTCCTTGGTTTGTGCAAGATTTGAGATAAACTGTTAATAAGGATATGTTAGAGATAATGATTGTTCATGAAAGTCATATTCTGTTACATGCCCTGGAAGTGATGATTATGTACGTTCTAAATGGATAAGTGCAAATAGCAGATGTAATGTGTATTGCAAATCAAAAGTTCAATTTTGAGTTGTTTCTGCAACGTTGTGACTGGATACAAAGTGGGTCTTGTACTATGAATGATACTCTCGTTGTTCTCGTTGGTTTGCAAAATAGTTGATTAGTGTATTAAAGTATGCACTGGTGATTAGTTGTTATGTATCTTCTTTGGTTAACGGTTGGGTTATAAAGTTTAAGTTGTATATTGATGGACCGTCATGGAAGTTGAAAGTGGAATTTTGTTGGATTCCAAATATGTTAGATAGGAACTTTGGATGTTCAATTCTATGGAAATACTATAATTGGATATTGTTATGCATGTTGATAAGGAAATGTGTTAATGTGTGAAGGTGATTTGTGAAGGTGTGAAGAGAAGAAGAAGACCCACGAATAAGTGTATTACGTCTTATAGCTCGAGGTAAGAAATGGGTTGTTTTGGCCTTGTGCCCTACACCCAAGTAAAGTGTGTGTGAGTTGCTTCGTGATGAAGTCGATTTATTTTTATTATCGTTTTACTATGATGAATGTTAAGTTTAGATTTTTATACTGCGAAAGGAAAATGAATTGAGCTAGAAAGGAAAGAAGAAAAGTACGAATGAACTCTATGAAATGAAAAGGAAACGTATGATGAGAATGAACGAAATGTAGAAGATGAAAACCGATTATGATAAGAGTAAATGAAAATGAGATTAAGGTAGCATGACGAAAAGTATGAAAAGGAAGTAATGCTCACGATAGGCGGGATACACCTATCACTAAAGAGGACCTTGAAGGCGGGATATGCCCGAAAAGGAAAAGAATGCAAAGAAATAATGATTAGGATAGACGGGATACGCCTATCACCAAAGAGGAAACATCTAGCATAAGAAATTAAAGTAAGAGATAATGGTTCAAGTATGTATAGATAGTTAGTAATGATTGCTTCTTATATGTTTAAATCATTTAGCTGATAGAAGAAAGCAGCATGAAATTTATATAGGTTGTCTTTGTTACGTTATGAATTCTAAAATGATAGGAAACATGAATTAAGAAGCTAAGTGAAACAAGTAAAGAGTATGTTAAAGCATAATGTTCAATTATGTTAAGCAGGTTAGTTTAGATTTCGATGAGCATGTTAGTTAGTTAAATAATAGGTGTCGTACAATCCTTTATCTTTACTGTTTTATTATATTCGTTAATTATTTCCATTCTTTATATGCGCAAGTTCAATTCAATGAGCATGTTTATTTCAATTAATGTTATTTCGATGAATGTTTCATTTTATGTACGGAAGGATGTATATGTTCATGTTAATAGAAATCCAATAGGAAGCACCCAAAGGAATGGTGCCACATGCATGAGTGAGGAAAAAGACTGAGAAAAGAATGTTCGGGATGAGCGGGATACGTCATCACCAAAGAAACCCTCCGGCGGGATACGTCGAAAGGGTAGCAACTCTGAAGGCGGGATACGCCAGAAGAGGAAGACCCTTGGAGGTGGGATACGCCAAAAAGGGGACGAACACTAAGAAAAGAATGTTCGGGATGAGCGGGATACGTCATCCCCGAAGAAACCCTCCGGTGGGATACACGGAAGGGTGGAAACTCTGAAGGCGGGATACGCCGGAAAGAGGAGAAACCTCGAAGGCAAGATATGCTAGAAAAGGAACCGAACAAGGAAGTTGGAGGGCGGATTTCATCCCCTAAGAACCCTCCAATCTTCACACTCGGGATACGAGTGGAGATACTCGGGATACGAGTAAAGAACGAATGTAATGAAAGAATTGGATTGGGTGGCCCCCACTCCAAGTGAACTAAAGAGAGATGCATAAATGATTTCCCCATATCCTTACTGGGCGAAAGCTCATGTCCTTACTTGTGGTGTAGGGAATGACGAACAGAGAAGAGGAAGATGATGAACACAAAATGAAGCAGGGATGGATGATTTCGCACACAGGAGATTCGGGTTGGCAAGGCAAAGAACAAATGAAAGTAAACGGTATTGATGAAGTAATGATTCAGTTTAGTTGATCAAAATGATTGAATGGTTTAGTATGGTTAGTATTTATGAAGATGTTTTATGTTTCCGCTATGATTTACAAAGGTTGATTTTAACGCTTCCGCATAATTTTAAAAGAGGATTTATAGCATGAAAGTTTTGAATAATGGGTTTTACGAATGAGTAAGAGAATGAGTTAGTAGCGATCCGATTTTTGACGCACTCTGATACACTTGTTTTCAAAAGAAAGAAAATTTGAAATTTTTACGCCTTTTAGGATTTACGAAAATCCAGGTCGTTACAATTATCTTCTATAGGTATTTCTTTTTGGATTAGAGGTGATGATTCATGTATTTGTAATGGTGATTCATGAAATAGTGAATATCTCATAAATTCATAACGTATGAAATTAGATGAACTTGTTTCAAAATACGACATATTTTTGGTTGGTCATCTATCATCTATTAAGAATTTCTGTGTATCGTCTTTTATAAATAATCGAGGTTGAGTTTCTAATTTTAATAATGGTTTGAATAATTTATCTATTGATATTGCTTCTTCACCGAACATTATTCCATATTTGATAATATTTTTACGTGATAATCTTTGTTTAAAATTGTTTAATAATGATATTTCAAAATTATATTTCTTTGATAGAGATAAATCTGTTTTTGAATTTTTTTTTACATCGATAATACCGTGAAACATATATCCTAAATGTTCATCTTCTTCGTATGATTGAAACATGGTAGTAGAAGATGATGATATCTGATCAGACATAAATAAATAACAATACCTAATGCGTTTTAGTTGTTTTTGATCCCTCCAGAGTTTCCTCAAGGATCTAGTCTATACTCTCCAGGGATTTCTCCCAAAGTACTATCAATCATAACTTGGATGATTGAGAGGATGAAACGAGAAAATTACTCTTCATTCATTCACATCCTAGTTATCTTATAATGAGACACCCTTATTTATAGTGGAAAATGGTCAGTCTTTCTACAAACCCAAAACAATAATTTACATAAAGAAAAGAGTACAATAATTTACATTTGTAGTGGCAGACAATGTTTCATAATTAGATGCTCAATGTTTTCTGCTTTTGTCATAATGCATTTGTCTTTGGTGTTACTTTGCCAGATGCTCGTTGTAATGCATTTATCTTTACAAGATGCTCCATTATTGTTGTTGCTTTTCCAGATGTTCCATTATTGTTGCTACTTTTCCAGATGCTCTATTATTGTTGCTTTTGTCTTGTATGGCTGTCTCGATATTAACTCATGTTGCTTCCTTTATTGCTGTTACTATTGTTGAGTTTTATCAAATATGATATACAATAATTGTAGGCATGATCATCGTTGTTTTTGATTAATTTACAGAGTTGTTTCTTGACTCGTTCTGAAAGCGGTTGTAATGATCCTTTTAAATCATAAAATGGTGATTTGAAGGATGATAAAGCTCTAAGCTCATATGATGAGATATTATTTTGGCCATGTGAATATATTAGCAAAGTAGTGCTGACATAGTTTATTCTAGTGGTACTTTCTAGAAAAATCCTTTGTGACTGGTAGAATATTCCCACGAGTAATTTAGCTTCCATGTCTTCGTGGATAATGAACTCCTCATATTCATCATGTGTAGGATAATCTTGATTGGATATGCCTAGAATAGCAATGGTTAAAGATGGCAATGATAATTCTCCATTTGATTCAAATAATGGATGGGATGAGTGAGTTCTTAAGAAAATCTCTCGTCCTTTTGCGAATTTGTCAAAATAATTCTAGATGGCCTGTCGGACTTTGATAGGGAATTCCTCAAAATCTTTCATATTGATAAAATATATAGTGTCGACTAATCCGTGTTGAAAGTATTCAAAAATCATGATTGGTGATGCTCCTAATAGGAATATTACTTTGGGTCCTGGTCCTCTGATTATTGGATAGAAATTCATAGTTGTGTGAATTTCTTGGTAATTTAATATGGAATCCCAATATTTCTGAAACTTATCTAGACGAACCTCTTTCATTTTTTCTTTTTCTTTTGTAGTTGGTATTCTTCCAAGTATTTCCATTCTTTTTGCTAATGAGTTTTTCTCTGGTCCCTTTTGGGCTAGTTCTCTGTATGATTCGGTTAGGTCTTTTTGCGCTTCCTCTTTGTTCTTGTATGATCGATAGATCATATTTTTTCTATTAATATGTTGAGATGCTATTTCCCAGTCTGAATAAAGGCCTCAGAATGCCCCATTAAAAATAATATACCATTTTTTGTTGGTAGGAGTTTCATCTTTTTCTCTTTGTCCTGTCTCAGATAAAATTATTTCTTCTGAGTGGTCAACCTTATCTGCCCATGATATTTTTTCTGATGGTTCTGTTGTGCCTGATACTGTTGGTTGAATTAATTTTGATAGTGTATTATCGTAGTACTAAGAACTTCTTCTTCTATCTTTAATTTTGCTAATTTCTTTTGTAATTCTGTTAGTTGTTGTTGTACCTCTTGTATTTCCTTTTGCTTCTGCTTTTGCTGATCTTGTAGTGCTTTTAATGTTGTTTTCATTCTCTGGTCAAAGTATCTGAAAAACTGTTTTCTTCATATTTGATATATTTTATATATGGTTGATATTAGTGGAGTTGTAACTGCCACCTAATCAGTTGTCCTTTTCTATAATCTTTCTATAATTTGTATTTCTAGAATCCTGTAAATTATTTCGAGTCTGTTCATAATTCAAATCTGGTTCCCCATAGTTCTATTTTCCATTTTTTTAGTACTTTGAGACAAGCGAAAGTCTCTAATTCTTGTATAGAGTAGTTCTATTCTGTTCTGTTTTCGAAAATGTTCTAGAAAGATATTTACATAATTGTACTGGATATTTGTCGGTTTTGAGCAAATGCTCTATTTCAAGTTTTAATCCTTTATTTGGTCCTTCTTGTACTATTGAGTTACCTGCAAAATCAAGGTTAAAAATACTTTTTCCATTTATTATTACATGCATACAACCTACTCAGGTGTCATGAGAAGCATCTGTTTCTATTATAAGAAAGTCATTTATTTCTGGATTATATAATATTGGTAAAGTTTGACATTTTTCTTTTATTTGTTTCACTATTTCTGTATCTTGTTCTGTCTATATCCATTTTATTTTTTTGGATATTTTCTTTTGTAATATGTTTCTTTCTTTTTCTAATTCTTTTAGAAATCTTTGTTCAGCGATATAATTTAGACATCCTAGAAATTTTTGTATCTGTTTTCTATCTTGTAATTTGTTGGGAAATTTATTTAATTTTTCTTGGACATTAGAGGTTAATTGTATTTATCCATTATTGTTTATTTTTAATCCTAAATATTCTACCTCAATTTGTATTAGTTTTGATTTCTTTTTGGAAATAATTAATCATTTTTCCTTGCATCTCTCTAGAACTTTTAATACTGCTTCGATGTGATCTTCTTTTGTTCCTGATGTAAAGATAATAATATCATCTATATATGTTAAACATATGTTTTCTAATCCTTCGAGATTATTATCCATAAAATCTTTGATAGATTGATGGTACTTGTTTTAATCCAAATAGTAATACATTTCATTTGTATTGTTTTTGTGGAGGACAAGTAAAAGTTGTTAATTTTTTTGTTTCCCCTAATAATTTTAACTGCCAATATCTTGACTTAGCATCTAAAGTGCTGAATAGATTATTTCCTTAAAGTTTTTCTAATATATAATCTTTTATTGGTAATTTATAACTATCGTCTATAATAGCATCATTCATTTTTTTATAATTAATTATCATTCTTCTTTTTCCTTGTTTTATCTCATTTTTTTATTTTCTACATAGAAGGCTGGTGCACTATGTGAACTATTACTTTATCTAATTATTCCTAAATCTAAAAGATTTTTACATTCTGATTTAAATTCTTCTACATCATTTATACTATAAGGCATTTTATTTGGTATATTAATTTCGATTAAATGGTCTTTCAGTTTTATTATAATTTATTCTTTATTTGTGTTTTTTAGTTTATCAAGAGGATTCTCACTACATAATTCTTCTAGTTTGTGTTCGAGAAATGGTGCGAAGGCATTGAATAAATAGTTGATATAATTTCAAAAAATTGTTTCCAATAATAACCTCAACACCAGAGTCATGTAGATAGATAGTTTTAGCAATAAAAGGATATCCTTCGATAATAATAGGGATATATTCTCCAACAAACCATATTTCATGGATAGATTTATTAGCAACAATAATTTTTAATGGTTTGGATAATTTTGTTCATGTTGGTAAAACATTACGTTGGGCTTAACATAAAGTTGATCTCGTGTCTATATAAGCATAGAATACCGTATTTTGAATAAATGTTGCATTTGGATTTCTTAACATTATCTTTTATCTCATCGCTAGATATCGATGTGGATGTTGATTCATAGGCATAAATATCTATTTCGGAATCAATGTCTAAGTCTTTGATTATGTCATATATGATCTCATAAGCTAGTTTTAAAGTCTGAGTTTTATTATTATTTTCATATCTTTTATGACATTTATTCGTATAATGTCCTTCTTCGTGGCAAAGTCAACAAGTATATTTTTTCTTGTTTGTAGGACAATATTTATTCGTTGGTTGATATTTTTTCTTAAATTGTTTTCTTTTTTTTAAAATATCTTTTGGGGTGTTTCCATCTATTTTGTTTGTATTTATAATAAGGGATTCTTCTCCATTTCTTCTTTTTATAATTTTTTCGCGACATCTATATTTACCTATTTTATTTGTTATTTTATTAAAACATAACTTACTTTATACTTGTCTTTTAGCCAATTCATTTGCACATGATTCTTGCATCCATGTGCGTAGTATTGTTATTTGAGCTCCTAATGTATCAAGTACTGCTTTTATTTATAATGCTTTTTGATATATTTTTTCTACTACAGTACTTATACCAGATGGTAATTTTTTGTAAAACATTACATCTGCTAATAGTCTATTATGTTTATAATCTAGTTGATAATAATTTGTTCTAAATTCACATATAAAATTTTCTAAATAACATAAATTGCATATTTGTAAAGTGGTTAGATGCTAGAAAGCATTATTAATACATGCATTTGTTTCTTCAGTTTCATTATGATTTCTTCCTATAAATTCGGTTGTTAATGCTGGAATTATATTTTTAAATGTTGTTATCACATCTGTTTCAAGTAATACAACTTTTGATGGATTATCAAGAGATGTTAGATAGTTGTATACTATTCCAGTAGTTTGATGAGTTATGTAGTTAAATAAATCTGTTGGTGCTAAATATTTTATCTCTTGATTTAATTGTATGAGTATATTGATTTTATTTTTCTAATCTTGCATAACTTTATATCCATTTTCTACGCAGTCAAGGTCTCATATGTTTGAACTAAGACTATTTTCTACATTAGATATATATTGATTCGGTATTTTTGTCCATTTGTTATTATAACAATATCCTTGTTTATTCATATAATTTTTGAATTCTTCATCCTGGATTTCATTATGTGTTTGTTTTTTATTATATTTATTTTTAGGTCTATTACTAGATTCTGGTATATCTTGTTTGACATAATGAGGATTATAAGGATTGTCGTAAGGATTTTCATCCGAGTCATAATCAAATACAATCTCATTATTTTAAGTATTTTCATTATTCATTAATAAACATTGGTCTGGCTTTTTGTCATCTTCTTTAGGTATATTTAATTTTACTAATAAATTAGTTAATTTATCTATTTGTTCTTCTATATTATCCATTATATAAGTAGAGGTGGTTGTATAGTTAGAGCATAATTAATTCTATAAGTTATGGTAAATAAATTATTTTTTTCATTCATAAAATTTTTTCTTTTTAATTCGTATTTTAATGTTATCGATCTATCCAGGTCATGATTCTTTAAAATTAATCCTAATTGTATATTTATGTCAAATTTGATTTTTCCTTATGACAAATTTCCTAATCCTCGTGCTATGATATATTCTTTATTATCAAAAATTTTATCATCTCGTACTTCTAATTCTATAGGGATATTAATCCTTTCCATAAAAGTACTTTTGAATAAAATTTAAATAGTGCTACAATATATATATATATATATATATATATATATATATATATATATATACAATTTTATTTCTATATGATGATTCCATTTTTTCTAGTGGTTCTAGAATTTTTTGTTACAATGTTGCTTTTATAGTTAGTCCCTCACCCTAGCCGTGTCTTCCATGTTAGCCAGAATGATGCCACATCACCTCAGACCTTGACCGTTCTTCTCCTAAGGGTTCTTGTGTCGATGCTTCCAATCCAATAAAGTTGGACCGTAACAATAGATGGCCATTCCCAATGAAAGAAATGGATGGGCAAAAGGGTAGAACAATTTTGAACACCCCAAATACATATTATCTTATCAGCATTTCAAATTAAACGTAATATCTATCGACCAATTGACAGCGAGCGTCCACAATCTCTTGAGGGAAATAATTTTTATAGACAGCAAAAATGCTTAAAACTTGTTTTGTTTTCCTCCAAAACTACAAATCATTCATGGTGAGAAATTTGATATATGCATTATATAACATCAGGTTAATAGAGACGAAGCGTCTCAAAAAATGTATTACATTGACAGATACATGACATGCTTAAAAATATATGAAAATAAAAGCAAAACGAAGAAGGGTTTATCCATGACTTCTAGGATCAACAACTTGGTGTACCTTTCTAGCTTCAGCACTTGAATACTGCCCCACAATGCGTGAATGGGGAACAGATGCCTCCCCCCTGGCAAGAGCATCAACATTTTCGAACAAATACTTACTCGGAAGACGGCCGACGACATTACCCTCTTCGTTCCCTTCTTTGTCTAAAAATGCAAAATGAGGTATACCCTCCACACCAAACTCATCAAGCTCCTGCTCCCACTTTGTGTTATCGACATTAAGCATAACAAAATTCACACGATCCCTGGATAATAAAAAGATGTAAACTACACTATGGTCTATATTTCAAAAACTTAAGAAATAATCCGAAGTGAGCTCTGGCTAGAGAACATACATATTGAAAGAATAAATAATGAACCCTAGAAGAAGATCATTACTTGAACTGCTGCTCAACTTTATATACATCTGGTGCTAACTCCCGACAAACTTCACACCAATCGGCATAAAACTCCACAACAGTTGGTTTCCCATTTGACAGAGCCTAGAAAGATAACCCAAAAGATAAATGTACATAAAAAATAAAGAAACAGGTTATGGTCAAACACAATAACTATGTAAATCCTATCTTTCTAACAGCCTCGACAAAAAAATGGTATGAAAGGGCGACTATTTGCAACATGCAAATGTTTTAGTGCAGCAAACACAGAACACAACAGTTACCCTATTTGCCTCGGGCAAATGTGAAGAATCTATACTATCAGCCAAAGAAAACAAGAATTATCATAAGATAGAACTACAATGGATTAAGGCTTCAAGAGAGAGTAAACCTCTTCATAAGGCAATGCTGCAGCGGATAAATCCTTCAAGGAAACACCGAAGTCCAGTCGAGTTGATAAGAAAAGTGCCACTGCAGCCAGAGTAGAGACCGCTGCAATTTGTTTATTGATAGTTTTGGTGGGAAACTCGGGAAACATAACATCGGAGGAGGAACTGGCAGCTCGTTCTGCAATTTCTTCGACTTGGGCAGGAACAATCGGCTTTTCCTAAATACAATGTAACCACAAATGAGCAAATATCAGATATCTGACATTCAAGCTCCAAACAAACCTAGCAGGTAAAAATTAGGTCATTTGCTGATTATACAACAGGCTATGATATAAATAGCCAGAATCATTAAAGAGTTTCTGTTTTCTTATTCGAAATATCCTTCATTTTCTTTAGCCTCAAAAGAATCGAGCTCGTTTGAACGCAAATGAAGCAACCACTCCCAAAAACACACTCACAAACACAATGAAAATTGAAGAAATTGGAAAATGATGTCAGGAAATCGAAGAATGATAAAGTTACAACTTCTAAAACTTGAAAAATCCGAAATTGCACGGGAAAAAATGATAGGAGAAGAAAACACAATACCGAGGTTGAGACCTCGGGTGAATTAGGATCTGTTTGGCAGGCAACGGTCGGATATCTCCAACTCCTGGTGTTGAAGCGTATCATGGAAGATTGATTAACAAAATGAGAAGATCGAGGAGGCTGAAAATGGAGTGGAGCCCTAGAAAGAGCGACTGGGGTAGAAGCCAAACGAGCCATGAGAGTAAGAAGGAATGAAGTGCTTAGTTCAATTTCCCATTTCCAGACGCCATTACTTGTTGGTAGGGGCCAGTGGACCGAGCCGAACGGGTGGTTTGGCTCGGTTCAATTTGATTAGTTTTACTTTTGAACGTGGAGAAACTAAATTTGAGTTTCAACTTTTAGGAATTAGAGAACTTGATTGGGTTCTCGATTCAAGTCAAAGTTTGAAAAAGAGGTGAAAAAAGTGAGAAAGAAAACCTATTTTCTTTTCTTTAAAGATTTATTGGAGTGACAAGACAAAATCAATATTAGTGAGTGAATCTTCAACAAAGACATAATTTTGAAGGGGTAATAAGTTTAGTTTGATTTGCATAGGTAATGAATTTAATTGTTTTCTTCCCAAATTGATATAAAGTTCATATTTTTATGTGGGATTTTTTGGTTTTGAATTTAAATTGATAGATAATAAGATTTGATTTAAATATGAAAACATGTTTTGATATGTTTTGGGTTTGATTTAAGTTGAATTATCGGATAAAAAATTAGAGTTTTTCAGAGTCCTAGTCGACTGGTTCAGTCGCCATACAACAAGTTGACCAATTCGATGGACCAATCACTCCCAAAATCAACTAGAACGTGTAAGTTCACAATTCTATGAGATTACTTCTATAAGGCATCTGAATTAGTTCTTATTCCAGTTATGAGTTTCAACAAATTTTTGAAGAAAAGAAAGAAAAATCTACCTATTTTCCTCTAGGATTAGTGATAGTTTTCCTATGTATTCAAGGTTTGTAACGCCCCGTTTTACTTAATTTTTTAAAAAATGATTTATTAAACGTATTTGACATATGCTATTGAAAACTCTTAGCGTAGCGAAAAACTTGTTTTTATCAATATAAGAAATTCATCCATTCTAATTCATAAACACAAAACACATTTACATCACATTATTATAATATATATTTTATAAGTAGTATCTTAAATTAGTGATAGTTTACTACACAAATTTGTTTTCCAAAATATTTTATGCAAGAACAAAACATCATACATAAAAAGTGTACTATCATGAGCCATAACCCACAGTCAAGTTGCCAAACAATGTCAAATGCTCAACATAGTTATGCTTCGCCAACTGCATTCTCGTGATCATTAGTCAAAAACTCTATCATCTGCAGTAAGATCCTTACCTACATCACAAATTTTAACTATGAGACTAAAGTTCAACGACATATATAATAATAATGCTATACTCATATTATGCAAATTTACAAACTTGTGCATTTTCAATTTTTCAGTCTTTCTTTTCTTTCATTTCGTAGTCCAGCTATTGGGGTAAGACAGTATAGAGGAAAGTGACACTTTTGACCTATTTAGGGCAGCCTACTTGAAACTCTACCCCACATTACTATTTACATATATTCAGTCCATTTTCAATTTATCAATATAAAAACATATGCAATGATTTTTTTTTTTTGTTCTTTCATAGAAAACGTTTTCATGATGCATGGGAGAATGCACACATAATCTAAAGATCCTATAACATAATAACATATCACCTTTTATTCTTATAATAGCTTATCAATATTAACAACCAATTGATTATAATAATATTCTTATATAACATAACATATCAAACAAATTCACAACAACATTATTATCCAAGTTATAATCCTACTTATGAAATAATGTTACAAATTACTTTCTAACATCTTGTGATGTAGGCCATAAGGGCAAAAAACATGTAATATCTCTTATCTTATGACCTTAAGGCAATCACACCAGCTTAGTAGATATCCCCTTGAGTTTCAAAATAGAAAATATGATAAGCTTCAAGTTAGTATCCATTATATTCTTAAAACTTAGAATATACACACATTTCTATCTCCTTCCTTTTTCTTTTTTTTTTTTATCTTTGAGAATTCATAACTCATACTATACTTAACCAATTCCACTAATTCCAAAGCTTATTGTTACCTTAAAGTGTCTAGTATAACACAGTTGAATGATTTTGAATTTGAAACTCATTAAGACATCTATTAACTTCCAACACAAAAGTACACAGTTTTGACCACTTTTAAGCATTTCATCTTTTTTAGTCTATAAACCCATTCAAACTCTTAAAAATTCTCATAGTTTATGAAGAAAACCCTTGTTGCCTTCAAAAATCAAAGAAAAAGGATTTTTCCCTTGAGAGTTTCTGATCCTCAATGTTTTTCACAGTTGAGAGTTCATTTCTTTAAAGAAAACCTTCTTAAGCCTTCTATTCTCTTTTTAGCATAAAGTGTCACCTTGATCCGCCTTATAAATGCTTAGTCATCACATTTTTTTCAATTAAAACATGACACTTAATTTTATTACAAGTGACCTTTCGCATTCCCGATCAATCACACCTAAACTTTGGTCAACCACTCCCTCACATTTCAAAGAAAACTCTAGTTGGACCTTCCTTTGAGGATGCCTAGCCTTCCATAGAAGGTCATTTTACACAGGTTGGAGACAATCGCATCCTTAAATCCGATCGACTGCATTTCCACTCGAGGCTAAAACATTACAATTTGCCTTTAGTCTTGTCGACCACACCTTTAACCCCGTTGACCACAAAATGACCAGAGAGTTTCCAAACATATTTTTGCGATCATCCATGCTTCCACGATCACAAGCACTTTCGCGGATACTTGGAATTGCCTTGGATCTCAGTTGACTGCATTCTTATCCTTGCCAATAAGAAATCTATCCAAGACCAATACATTATTCACTGCCACTGGAATGATCGACCGCAAATGCAACTTTGGGCAACAACAAAACCACCTGAGAGTAAGTCCCAACTTTGGATGTGCAATCTAGTCATTCGCTCCTAAACCATGGGCTTTCGCAACCTTGCAAACCAACTTCATCCCCCAAAAGTCACAAAACAAAATATCTGTAACATCCCAACTTTTTAAGTGGGTTGACTATTGGGGTATTATCAAGAACGTAATCGTTAAATTATATATTATGGAAATTAACATAATCAAAATAAAAGAAATATTTATTACATTAAATTATAATATATTTTAATTGAGATTACTATTTATAAGCAGAGATTCTAATAACGAATTATTAAGTTGGGGGAATAAGAATTATGAAGGATTTGTAGAATGAAGTAAATGGTTAATATATATATATATATATATATAAAAGAGAAAAGAAGAAGAAATGGCCAAGAGGCCATTTCTTCCCTTCTTCGCTGGAGGCGAAACCGAAGAGAGAGCAAGGGAGAACGAGGGAGAGGGAGACGGCGACGACGAGCGGGAGGGCGATGACCGGAAAACAGGCGACGTTTTCCGGCGGCTGCTGCGACGACGGCGTGCGAACGAGCGGCATGGGTCGACGGTTAGGGCTCGGAATCGGGATTTCGTGGGAGTGACTTCTGGCGACAATTCGAGGTTGGGTTACTCTCCTTTTTCCCTGTTTTGTCGATTGGTTGAGGTCTGGAGGCGCGATTCGACGAATGAATCGTCGATTTCTGGCCGACAGTGGCCTCCTCGCGGTGGCCAGGGGCTTCGGTCGAGTTGTGTTGGCGAATTGCAGACAACTCCAGCCTGTCTCGCACTTTGTATTTTTTTATGCAGAGTGGGAAACACTTTTATTTAATGGAGAGATTTGAGGGGTTTCTGTCGGGTGGAATTATTGCTGTATTGATAAATGGCAGATAGTGTGAGGAGATGAAGGAGGAGGGGAGAGCTCTTTGTGTTGTGAGGTCGAGACAGGAGAGGGAAGGCAGGGGATGGTTGGAGCTGTCCAGGAGTTGGAGCTTCTCCTCTGGAAGTGTTGAAGGCCGAAGCTGGAGCTGCTCCCTCTTGCTCGTGAAGCTGCTATTCAGACGAGTGGTTGTTCCCATTGGTTGATCTTTAGTAATGGTAAGGAATGGGTAGAGTCGGCCGTCTAAGCCCTACCCACGAGTATGTGTGCGTGCGGTGAGTATGGTTGCTTGATTCTGTTCTCTGGTTGTTTGATTCTGTCGTTGGTTTTCTTTGATATGGTTAACAATTCTTTGAAGTGCTCATCTTAATTGCTGTAAATGGATTTCAGAGTTTGGATTAATGCCCACTGTTATTTTTGTTAATTGGCCTTAGTTATCTTTCCTTGCAGGTTATTATGTTGCCATTGCAGGTTTAGTTATTAACAGTTCATTGGATGAATTTCTATTGCTTTTCTTAGTCGATTTCTTAGGCTGACAAATTGTGTGGAGAGATATGTTAGTATTGTGTGAATTGTCAGCTTGTGATATAGGTTATTAGTTTGATAATCAATTTCTGTGATGTGGATACCCTGTAGCATTTTCTTAGTCATTGACTACTGCTGCGTGTTATTTAAATTGATAATCAAATTGTGTTAGTTAATTGTAGAATTGTTTTAGTTATTTAAATTCTATTTTTAACCCTTTCCTTACTAAGTCTTTTTAGGCTTACAGTTTACTCGTGGTATAGGTACCCGCAGGAGAAGATAGAGTGTAGATTCGACACAGTTGATGAGCGATTTTACCCGCGAGCGGGTTTGTGGTTTGCCAGAGTCCAAAAAGCAAAGATAATTGTGTTGTAATTTGATTTAATTAAGTTTTCATAAATTGAAATAAAGTGGCGAGTTTATTTCTTTCAATATTTACGCTTCCGCATATGTATTATTTTCGCAATGTTTTTAAGTGTTTTCTAACGGCCTGGCTCGGACTCTAATATTTCTTTCATAAATTTTAACTTGTTTTTAAAAGGAATTTACAAAGAAAATCCGTGTCATTACAACCACAACACAATCATCCAACATAATTCTTACAATTACCATATAAATTAACATTTTCAACAATCAATAATATTACACAATTATCAAACATAGTTAATACAAAATTCACACTTAGAAAAATAATATTTCTAGGTATTACACGGTTAGTGAGATTCTAATTTCCATGGTTCAATTATTTTGATGGTATGAAAATTTAAATTTATAATAAAAAAAACTACTTTCTTTTCTTCAAGGATTTATTGAAGTGATGATGCATAATCAATATTAGCGAGTCATTCTTCAACAGAGAAATTATTTTGAAGGGGTGATCAGAAAACGTGAGATTTGCATAGGTAAGGAATTTAACTGTTTTCTTCCCAAATTGATATAAACTTTAGATTTTTATGTAGGATATTTGGTTTTGAATTTAAATCGATGAATAATAAGGTTGATTTAAACATGAAAACATGTTCTGGTATGTTTTGGGATTGATTAAAGTCGGATTATCGAAAAAAAATTGGAGTTTTTTAGAGTTTCAAGGCAGTGCCTTGACGCAACGGTTGATCAAGCTTACGACATTCGAGGATAGGTCAACTGCTCCTTGTAGAGGTCGACTGAACAAGCCCTTGGTTGACTAGTTTAGTCGACCATGCAAAGGGTCGACCGGTCATCCCCAAAGTCGACCGGAACGCGTTTTAAGATCATAATTTCGTGAAATTATTTTTGTAAGGTCTCTGAGTTGGTTTCTATCCCGTTTATGGGTCCCAACAAACTTTTGAAGATTTAGAAAAATATATTGATGAATATATACAATGATAGGTTCCAAGACTTGATATTAGATTTTGAGTTCTTGGAAGTTTTAGATACTTGGGCTTGGTTTTGATAAGTTTGTTTGAGATAGAAGTTTATTTTTATGTTTAGTGTTGTATCATTATGAAAATATTACTTTTATGTGTGTTTTTATATAAAATGACGTGACTGTTTTTAAGGCTTAATGATTTTCATATTGTATATATATTTTCATTGGACATATTTTATTCGAGCATGCAAATTATTTTCATTGATCATCTTGGTTGTGTGAACCAAGTTTAATTGACCCATAGGGGGTCCTATTTTTGTAACACACATTTGACCATTAGAGAATATGTTTGTTTATTGTTAACTAAAGTAATGAGACAACTATATATGTTGTGTTTCTATATACAAAACTCTAAACCGGATCAGAGTCATTCGAAATTTTGCAATACAACTACAAAAAGTGATACAAAAGACAACAATATTGTTAGTGAAACAAGCCATTATAGAAATTTAAAATAACTCCATTCGAAACATAGACAACTAAATAATGATGTTTATATATCTATAAATACTACTATCCATTAGTTATAAACTAGAGGAAAGACAAAAACTAGAGAAAGATTATATGTTGGACTTAAAAGGGGAAGACCAACTTCACAAAAAGCTTTGTACCAATCAAACAAGTAGAGGACAACCTTTCCAAGGTTAAAAAGGAAATTAAACTATAAATTTTCATGAAGGGAGAGTGAAAAGGTAAGGAAATTAACAAAATAAGCTATGAACTACTGAGTTAGCGACAATTCTAATTTTGTGAACAACTAATATCTAGAATTATAGAAAATTAAGAAGGCAAACCTCGATGTTACGTTTTCAATTAAAAAATTAAAATTTTAAAAATAATCTACCAAGTATCCGCTGCAAAAAAAAGGTATTTTCTAAAGCAGAAGACATTCTACTGCGAAAGGTTAGTTTCTACAGATACTTGCTTTCTGCTACAGAATCTTAGTTTTCTCAGTACAACTTGAGAGTGAAGTACGACCGCAACCTAAAGCATAACTTGAACCTTAACCTTAACCTCAACCTGAAGCACAACTTCAACCTTAACCTTAACCTCAACCACAACCTCAAGCACGACCAGTATCTCAATGGGTTTATTTCCAGCCTATATAAGATTGTTTATACTCACCACTTTTCAAGAATGAGCCAGCAAACTATAGGTATGAATCTGATATTAAAAATAGTTTGATTATTATTGTATCTAGAAGAGTATATTTCGATACATTGATTGATATAAGAATAGAAAAGACGTTTTCGCTGATGAAAGTAAGATTTTGTAGCAGAAGTCAAGTGTCCATTGCGAAAATTATCCTTTCCGTTGCGGATACTTGTCTTTCGCTAAGGAAAGAAAGTCTTTGGAATAAAACTTACTTTTCGCAACGGAAGATATGTTTTTATTGTAAAATATATCCTTTCCACAACGGAATGCGTGTTTCCGATGCTGAAAACGTGCTATCCGCAGCGAAAAACACGTATCTGCTACAAAAAATATTCTTTTTGCAGCAAATACTGGCCTTCAGCTATGGAAAGTAAGTAATTGATTACAACAATTTTATGTACGAGTCCATAGTGGAAAAACGACCTATTTGTTCAGAAAAAAATTTAAATTTTTAACGAAAAATATGATATGGAGGTTTGTCTTATTTATTTACCATAGTTTGAGGTTTTAGTTATTTAAAAAATTAGTTTAAGGTTTACTTGTGAAGGGTGTAATTACCCTTAGTAAAAACAAATGGTGGACAGAATAGTAAGTTACTTTCGTTTATAAAAGTTTTCCATAGCAAAGGGGAGGGTCAAGAGTGCGTGTGTGGCTTGGCCAAATGTTGAGAGATCCAACAATGAAAGTCGGTTGGAGGAATGGCAGTCAAACGACTATGCAGTTGTGATCCGCATTCTCTCCTTCTTCTCCATTCCCTTTCTTCCCCTTAAAAAATGGCTCTTCCTTCCTCCGAGTTCGTATAAATATGCGTTCCAACTGTTTGAGAAATCCCTCACTGTCATGCTCTACCCATTTCCACCAAACACCTCTCTCTTCTCTTAATTTTTCTCCTCGTTGCAGTTGCTTTTCTGTGTTTCCTGGTTCAGATTGGATAAGTATAGAATACAATGGGGAGGATGGAGTACTGGGCTCTCAAGGCTGATCCTGCCTTGGATGATTTGATTAATTCTGATATCAATGAGCTTAAAATTGCTGCCATGAGGCTTTTTGATCATGCCACTAAGCATGGAGGCTTGGGCGCTGGGACTGCTTTTCTCAAATGGTTTGCTTCCTTCTCCGCCATGTGAGACTCATCTCTCTCTCTCTAAGCATCTAAAATGAAATTTAGTTTTTGGGTTTACAGGGTTCATAATTATGTTCAATTCATATATGTTCCATTTGAAGATCAACTTTGTCTTCTAAATTTTATTGCAGATATTTGTTGATTTTGGATCGAACAAACTGGAGGACAAACATGCTTACGTCTCTACTAGTCCCTTACATTTTCTTCAGCCTTCCTTCAGGCTTATTCCACGTACTAAGGTATAATTCTTCAAATCTTCGCAATTTTCGTGCTCCACTCATCTTCTAACCATTCTTCTTTCGGTGCAGAGGAGAGGTCGGAAAATGGATTGCCTTCGTCGCTGTCGTACTTCGGCTTTTCTTTCCCCGACACTTCCCGGGTATTTAGGCCACAAAGTCAACAGATTTGTCCAAGTTTGAGTCGGACGAAATATTAAGGTTGGTAATTGTTGTTTCGTCTCTCGCAGATTGGCTGGAGATTCCAGGGTCGATGATTCTGCTGGTGGTGGTTGCTCCGAAACTATTTGCGCACACGTGGAGAGACAACTGGATTGGAGTTTTCATAACCCTGGGAATCGGATGCTACCTTCTCCAAGAGCACATTCGTTCCTCAGGCGGATTCAGAAACTCGCTCACGCTCAGCCATGGCATTTCAAACACCCTCGGCATTGTCATTCTCCTCGTCTTCCCTCTCTGGTCTCTCCTCCTTCATGTTCTCTAGACAAGCAATCAGCTCATTCGCTTACTGCTTCAGAAATTCACGCCTCGTTTATTTTAATTCTTTTTTTTTTTCTAATCTTAATATTTTGTGCTTTAGAACAAAGATTTTCTTTTTTGCCAAGCAGCGGTCACTCGTAAGTCAGTTGCATTGCAATGATGAACACACGCTAATAAGTGTAAGTATTGTTAGAAATTTTATATTTTATAAAGTTCGAATTTTATAAAATTTAACGGTCCATATTAGTAGTAATCCGTCATTTTAATTATCATAACTTTAGGCTCATGTCCTTTAAAGAGACATGTACATTGGAGATACTCTTTGATGGAACGAGCCCTTTGGTGTCTTATGTTGTGGGTCCCCAATCCAATCAATCTAATGAATTTCAATTTATTGAAATATACACTATCAAGAAGAGATTGATCAAAGTGTTGGAAGAGCCTAAACTGTGAAGTAAAGAAAGGAAAATCAAACATAAAGTTAGAGCATCAATGACAGAAGGCACAAATAATTCCGCATATCATCTAATTGCTTATATAGTTTAGAAAACATGTGTTAAATCGTGATTAAAGTCTAACAATTGGAATCAAAGCATTAAAAATACTTTTGCCTTGATGTTTTAAAATTCAAAGATTTGAGATTTTTTCTAAAAAATTTTCAAAGTTATGTTTTTAATGTGTTTGGTTTGAAAATAAGGTTATAAATTATTCAGAAATTCGATTTATAACATTTTGCAGTGAAAAACGTTAAAAATGATGTCCGAAAATAAGAGAAATGGTTGAATTTCTTGTAGGGTTTTGTTGATTTTCGAACCAATTAGGGCAAACCCAAGGAAGAAGATGTTTGAAAACTACGTGTAGTTTATCACAATCCGAAACTACGTGTAGTTTATTGTGTAAGCATTTTCTAAAATGAAGTTCCTTTAAGTTCGAACCTTGTTCTTCATAAAGATTAAAGCAGAGTTCAAACCACTCAAACAAATTGTGATAACTGACATATTTGAGTTTAAATTAATTTTATTTTATTACATAACCAAATTCATTTTAAGCAAAACTATTTTTGATAAGATTAGAACTTGAGATCTCTGGTACTTAAAGTTCTTCTTCTATTCATTAAACTGCATTTGTTAGTAAGTACATTATTGTTATTAAAATATAGGGAAAATGACAATTCAACTATCGTGGTTTACGGTCAATGACAAGTCAACCACTGTGGTATGTTTTCTAACAATTTAACCATCCACGTATGCTAAAAATGACAAATCCACCATCGATGTGAGAAAAAATAAATGAGGGTACGAAAATTTTGGCTTGGACGCCGCGGTGTCCAGACCATTTTTTGCCTGGAGACCCATTTTGGCTGGAGACTACGGCCTCCAGGCCATTTTTTGCCTGGAGACCGGTCTCCAGGCCATTTTGGTTGGAGACTGCGGTCTCCAGGCAAAACGACATTTTGAACTTCAAACGACCATAACTTTTGCTACGATTGTCAGAATTGGACGCATAAGGTATCAAATCGAAGCTCTTTTAGAGATCTACGACTTGCCATAGGTTTTATCCCATGATTCCACTTTTTCGGCTCCATAATCAATCGTTTAAGCACTGAAGACTGCGGTCTCCAGGCAAAACGACCTCTTGAACTTCAAACGACCATAACTTTTGCTACGAGTGTCGGAATTGGACGCATAAGGTATCAAATCGAAGCTATTTCAGAGATATACGCCTTTCCATAGGGTTTATCCCATGATTCCACTTTTTCGGCTCCACAATCAATCGTTTAAGCACTGGATTACCAAACATTGTTTTTATCGCAAATTTGAATCCCAAATTTCAGTGCTTAAACGATTGATTATGGAGCTGACAAAGTGGAATCATGGGATAAACGCTATAGAGAGTTTTAGATCTCTGAAATAGCTTCGATTTGATACCTTATGCGTCCAATTACGACACTTGTAGAAAAAGTTATGGTCGTTTGAAATTCAAGAGGTCGTTTTGCCTAGTGACCGCGGTGTCCAGTGCTTAAACGATTGATTATGGAGCCGAAAAAGTGGAATCATGGGATAAACCCTATGGCAAGTCGTAGATCTCTGAAAGAGCTTCGATTTGATACATTATGCGTCCAATTCTGACACTCGTAGCAAAAGTTATGGTCGTTTGAAGTTCAAAAGGTCGTTTGGCCTGGAGACCGCAGTCTCCAGGCAAAATGGCCTGGAGACCGCGGTCTCCAGGCAAAAATGGCTTGGAGACTGCAGTGTCCAGGCAAAAAATGGCCTGGACACCGCGGCGTCCAAGCCAAAATTTTCGTACCCTCATTTATTTTTTCTCACATCGATGGTGGATTTGTCATTTTTAGCATACGTGGATGGTTAAATTGTTAGAAAACATACCACAGTGGTTGACTTGTCATTGATCGTAAACCACGATGGTTGAATTGTCATTTTCCCTAAAATATATATCATGTTATAGATAACAGAAATATTTCAATTATTTTTATAATTGATTTGTGTCAATTTATTTGATGAAGATTATTTATTTACTTTTGTATGTATATTTTATATCGTGTTATGAATGGAAAGTTTAATTAAATAATTTTATATTTAATATTGATCTATGTTTATATAATATAGTTTTTATATTATCAATTTGATGAATTAATTCATAAGTTGAATGATCATATAATTTTGCCAATTATTAATAGTCACAAAATCTTTAATTATTCAAAATTATATATGAAGTTTTTAAGATCATATATATGACATTTATTGTTATTAATTATATAAATCTAATATATTTTATCCCACAGAAATTTCTATTATATTTATATAGTTACTTAGGATAAAGTATTGAATTATATATCTTAATTTACCTATAGGTATTAAGAAAATGAATATAATTCAATAGTTTTATCATAAAGTTTATGCATCTTATTGAATTAAAATTTTATCTCACATGTAAATTTTATGTCACTTGATTTATAATTGTTTTAGCATGATTTACATTGGTAAAATATGATATATATTGTTAATCTCATATTTTGCATGATAATCATGTTTATTTATTTATTTTACAACTATACATGATATTCCTGAATTGAATGGTGAAAACTACAAGTCTTAGAGGGAAAATATTCTTCTCAAAATGGGGTTGACGAACATTAATTATGCTATCAGAAAAGATGAGCCAATTATTACTCCTAATAGCACTAAGGAAGAACTTGTTCTCAGTGAGCGTTGGGAGCGATCTAATCTCCTCAACATCATGTACATTATGACCAAGATATCTAATAGTATACAAGGTTCAATTGATGAACATCAAAATGTTAAAGCATTATTGAAGTCTATTGATCAACAATATGAAACTTCAGATAAGGTACTTGCCAGCACCCTGATAATAAAGTTTTCATCATTAAGAGGTGTGAGTGAGCACAAAATGCAAATAATAGACATTGCAGCTCAGCTCAAGACACATGAGGTTGACATGTCTGGCTCCTTCCTTGTGCACTATATTTTAAATACTCTTCCACAACAATACGAATCTTTCAAATATCCTACAACATATATAAAGATAAATGATCTATTAATGAGCTATTGACCTTGTGTGTTCAAGAAGAAGGGAGGCTGACCATAGAAATAGGTGAAAGTACGTATGTGGCAACACAAGGAAAGAAGTAGTGTCAAGCCAAAAATAAAGGGAAAGACAAAGTACCGATCCAAGATGGTGCAATCAAAAAAGAATCTAGGTGTCACGACCTAGAAGCGGGCCGGACAGAAATGCCGGGCCAAACAACTCGGTCCTCGGAGAGGACCTAGTCGCCCAACCCAAGGCTTGTTAAAATTTAGCAGAAGACTTATAATATATTTTTTTTCCAGCCGTGACCCACTTGTAATGGATCACGATCCTCATAGTGATTGCAAGAGTTAAATTGAGGAAATTATAAATTACATCCAAACAAACTGTGCATCCATGTCCATACATTCAGAATTCAAAATCATAGATTATTATAGAAACCATTAGTTCTTACTAGCAGAAAAAATAATTAAACCAAAGGAAGAGAAACAAGTTAGCTGCAACCCAAAGCTAAAACTCCACAAATTTAATGTGTCCACGCTCTAGGTGTTCCTATCTGTACCTGGGAAAAATGTAGTCTAAGGGGTAAGTGACAAACTCAATAGGAAATTTATACTCACCGCCAAGCACATGAGAAAATTGGTTTTACCTTTCCTTTATCTAAACTTTTATTCTTTTTAGGGGCTATGCATTTTTATCAAAACGTTTTCAAAATCATTTCCATCATTTTTAAGGAAAACCAGCTTCGAAGGGCCCCGACGAGATATCGTAGAAAACACTGTTGTTTACATAGACAACTATACTTAAATATATCATCATCGATTTCACACTGAAAATCATCACCACTGAAAAAGGAGGTCACTCATTGACTCCTTCGGTCAATCGCACAAAATAAAGCAATGATGGTCAATCGCACAAAATAAACCCTAGGTTTTGCCAACGAGCCAAAGCTCAGTGCCGACCTAACCCGTATCGTCACCCAAGTCCTGTCGGCGAGCCAAAGCTTAGTGCCGACACAACTCAAATCACGTCCTGAGTTTGGTGATGAGCCATGCTTAGCGCCGACAAACTCGTACTGAGATAAACCCTAGTACTGCCGACGAGCCAAGCTCAGCGCCAACACAACTCGAATCACCTCTTGAGTTTACATACGAGCCATGCTCAGCGCCGATAAACTCAATCTCAAGTCTGCCGACAAGCCAAGCTCAGGGCCGGAAAACTTGAATCAACCACACCTTGATCAAGTTTAGGGATTCGAACCCAAGGAAGCGTAATCACCTTCCCAATCCAATTTTTCACACACAGCGTACAAATATGTCTCCACGTAGCAGGAGACGTACCGGGGATGCCTCATGATACTTTGATACCAAGACCGTCCAAAGTATCAAGAGGATTCATCGCCCCTAAAATAGATATCATATATCATGAGAACTATGCATGGAATTTTAACGTGTAAAACTCGCGTACATAGATATAATAAAATCAAATGTGTTGTCGAACAGTCCCCATTGATTTTTATGCATATGTGGTAAACCACAAAATATTAATTTTTTTTTTTAAAATGATGGTATGAGATATGCAAAGCAAGTAGGTATAAAACCCCTACCTCGACGACGGTCTCTCCTTGTATCCGAAAGAGCAGCAATCACAGGTGCCGGCTCGACGTCCTCAAACTCGTCCGAGCCTACCACATGCCAAAACAAAAATTCATAAATAAATATCAAGGGTTAAGTCGAGTAATCCTATACCAGGACTAATCTTAACATCTATCCTTAATAACCAAAAGAGAACTCCATCTCCTCTTCACACTTTTATAAACTACAACTCAACCTGCCTAATTGCGTTGCGAATAACCTCACAATTCTCATCACATACTCAACAATATCTATCAACGCTGCAACCAAATTATAGAACTAGACCCAATTCTACAAAGTATATACATATTCTTCCCTGTCTAATAGGCAGTATTCCAATAATGCAGAACAGAAGCCCTAAACAAAATACCCTGCTCATCATATTCTGTAACAATTTCAGCATGAACATATAATAACATTTCAACCTCAGTTATCATTGCATCCAAAACAGAAGTCCAATAATAACAGAAAACATCCAACAGGGTACCCATTGTAGGCTAAGAGCAAAACATCCACTACACAGGAATGAGTTTACAATCCTAATATGTATTTTTCCAACAAGCAGAACAACTCTTAAAATTAAAAATGCTTAATCAATCCTCCGTAGCCAGTGAACAGAAATGGAAATGGGTAACAGACCTAAATCACAGAAATTATTTTTCCAAAACACGTCTCTCGGCTAGAACCAAACTAAAAACAAAATGACTTCAGCTGAGTAACATTTCCCACAATGATTATCGGCAGAAACTAACATAAAGAATGTAACCACAACAGCAGAAACAGAATGTATAATCGGCATAAATCGATGCAGAACAACTCAAAAATTTCTCATTCCAGTTCAGAAGCATGAGGATAGAATCAAACAAAAATCACAGCCTAGTGTTCGGCATTTCCTTACCGAAATCATAGGAACGGCAAAATGGAGCCCCTCAGTGTCGTGATTCCGTTCTCCCGCGATTCACAGTCATTCGTTTGCTCTCCTACCATCTGCCAAAGCGTTCGTCCTTCGCCCGCCTGTCTCTCGTCGGCTCACCTCTACCGTCGAAATGCCAAGTCCCATTTCCGCGTCTCTTCTCCTTGCGAAGGTCTCTCTTTCAGCGGAAGGCAGAATAAGAAAAAAAGATGGAGTTTGGCCTATTCACTTTTCCTTCAAAATGGTCGTTACCTGCTCTTCCCTTTCTTCCTTTAAAATTTCATTTCTTTTACTTTCTTATTTTATTCCATTCTCCTTTTATTTAATTTCCACTATTTATTTTTAAAATCTTTTTTTCCCCTTTGATTTTTCTACTGCGCACTTTTCTTCTCTTCTAGGTTTTATATATATTTTCTTTTCAATTCCTTAAATCCTTCTTACTTTAATATAACTTTCCCTCTTCATATTCAACCTCAATCCACATAAAAAAGGATTGCACCAACTATAAAATTTGGTTTGAAAAGAAAAGTACATTAATCTCATTTGTTTATTTTAATTCAATATAGTTGATTCTATTTGTGACACATTATGGATTGATTTTGGTTCTACAATCCATATTTCACATACATTGCAGGGCATGAGAAACCTAAGGAAGCCAGTGGGAAGAGAGCAATACATCTACACAGGCAGCAAGATGCGTTCACATGTAGAGGCCATTGACATATGCAGTTTGATTTTGAGTAGTGGTTTTGTATTAAAGTTAGAAAAGACATTTTATATTCCTAGTTTTTCTAGGAATTTAGTTTATGTATGAAGATTTGTACATTTGGGATATTCCTTTAACTTTTCAGATGTAAACTTCAATTTATTTTATAAATCTGATCTTGTTGGGAATAATATATTATCTGATGGTCTTTTCTCCCTTAATTTACAAATTAATACTGCTAATAATGTTATGCATGTTTATATTGGTAATAAAAGATGTGTTACAAATGATGATTCCTTTAACTTATGACATCGAAGATTATGACATATCTCCATAGAGAGAATTAAAATATTAGTAAATGATAAAGTACTTAGTGCTTTGAATTTTATAGATTTTGGCACTTGTGTGAACTGCGTTAAGGGTAAGCAGACTAACAAGAGTAAAAAAGATGCAAAGAGGAGTACTAACATATTAGAGATCATACAATCAAATATTTGTAGTCCTGTTATGGACTCGTTTGGTCCTAGATACTTCATCTCTTTCATAGATGATTTCTCGCGATATATGTATATTTACTTGCTTCATAATAAGGATAAAGTACTAGAAGCCTTTAAAGTTTTTAAGGCTGAAGTAGAAAAACAATGAGGTAAGTAAATAAAGGTCGTGAGAACTGATAGAGGTGGAGAGTACTATGGTAGATACACCGAGAATGGACAAGTACCTGGTTTGTTTGCGAAGTTTCTTCAAGAGCATAGAATAGTTGCTCAGTGTACTATGTCTGGTTCTCCAGACTAGAATGGTGTAGCTAAAAGAAAAAACTAACATTATTGGACATGGTGGGAAGTATGCGTAACAACTCCAAACTTTTGTATTTCTTGTGGACTGAGGCTCTTAAGATGGTTGTGTGTATATTGAATTGAGATCCAACTAAGGCTGTTTCTAAAACACAATTTGAGTTATAGAAAGGTTTGAAACTGAGCTTACAACATATATGCATATGAGGATGTCCGTCTGAAGTAAGGATATATAATCCATAAGAGAAGAAACAAGACCCAAGGGCTATTAGTGAGTATTTAATTGGATATGCCGAGAAGTCTAAAGGTTATAAATTCTATTGTTCATATCATAACACTAGAATTGTGGAGTCAAGAAATGCAAAATTTCTTGAAAATCACTTGATTAGTGGGAGTGATCAATTTCAGGATATTGTTACTAAAAGAGATCTTATTAATGTTCAACCTCCTAACTCAAGTGATAGATTGATTGTTAGAAATGATACTCTTCAACGTTAAATGAGTGTTGAACAATCAATCATTGAAGTTCCCCAAGTTGTTGATAATAATCAAGTAGATCAAATTCTTGAGTAAACAATAGAAATTGTTGATCAACCAGATCAAATTCTTGAGGAAACACCAGAAACTATTGATCAATCAGTTGAACAACATATTTCTCAAGAAAATATGAAAATAACATTAAGGAGATCTACTAGAGGAAAGAAATTAGTTGTTTCTAGTGATTATGTTGTGTATTTACAAGAATCAGACTATAATATTGGAGCTAAAAATGATCTCGAAACATTTTCATAAGCTATGATTTGTAAGGAATCAAACTTATGGTATGATGCTATGAAAGATGAGATGAATTCTATGAGTTCTAGTAAGGTTTGGGATCTCGTCGAGTTGCCTATTGGTGTAAAAGCCATAGGATGTAAATGAGTTTTTAAAACTAAGAAAGACTCATTGGGGAACATTGAGAGATATAAGGCTAGACTCGTAGCTAAATGATTCACTCAAAGAGAAAGAATCGACTACAAGGAGACTTTCTCTTGTATCTAGGAAATATTCTCTTTGTATCATTCTAGCTTTAGTTGCATATTTTGACTTGGAGTTACAAAAAAATTTCTAAATGGAGATTTAGAGGAAGAGGTTTATATGAAACAACCTGAATGATTTTCCTCTAAGGAAGGTGAACATTTAGTTTGCAAGCTTAAAAAAAACAATCGAATCAACACAAAATAAATTGATCTCGAATATCTTAAAAAATTCTTACATAAATTGTATTAATTTAAAAATGACCAATTTTACCAGCTTGGTTCACATTTAGTTATTTGCTTACTTTTCTTTCATTTGTTCAGAAGTACAAGCCTTTTTTTTTTAAAGGCAGCTCCCCATTTTCTTATTTGACACATGTCCTTATATCTATCTTTGGCTCGTAGATAAGCACAGGGATATCAACGTGAGAGTATGGAGTGAGCTTTTAAATTTTCTTGGTTGTTGAACCCTGAACCCCTGTTATAATAGCCACCATCTTTACCCATAATCTCACACACGTATCTCTTTGACATAAATTTCAAATGTTGAAACCATTTTGCTCCCTACAAAGACCACTCTTAATCTACAGTATGAGTGAAGAATGATTAGGATTTAAATGAAAAAAAATCATATGTAAATGAAAATTAAAAAAAAAAATACTTATTTCAAGGAAAAGTAAAATCTTCAAACCAATCTTGTCCTTCGATTGTATTTGGTGGGCTTCTTCTAAGGGAGGTTCATGGTTTATATTTTATAATCTGAATAGGTAGTCAAGATACATGGGACTCCCTGTCGCTACTCTTGCAATACTAATTTGGTAGAAGAAAGGGTGCTGAATTTGATCTATTTCAGAGGTACTAGTATTCTCCTTTTGCTTGCTAGATACAGTGGATTAGTGAAGTAGAATTCTTTTTGTCATCATTATTTTTCTTAAACTAATAGGTAACATTTGCAGCATCAAATGTACTTCAACATGTCTAGAATGAGCCACTTTCTACATGTCTTACCAAATTTATTTGTACGTCTTCCTTAACTTTCTTAAATTCATATTGTATGAATGTTGGTAACTCGTAGATCAAGAACTTGTAATGATTCACCATCAATGTAAGAAATATGTGTTAAACTTTAATTATGATTTAAACATGCTTTCTAAACTATATAAGCAATTAGATTGTATGAGAAATTATTTACATACCTCCTGCTAGTGATGCTCTAACTTTATATTTGATTTTCCTTGCTTTACTTCACAGTTTAGGCTCTTTTAACCCTTTGATCAATCTCTTCTTGATAGAGTACATTTCAGTAAATTAAAATTCGTTAGATTGATTGGATTGGGGATCCAAAGCATAAGACACCAAATGACTTTTTCCATTAGAGAGTGTCTCCAAGGCATGAACGTAAGGTTGTGATAATTAAAACAATGGGTTACCACTAATATGGACCATTAAACTTTATAGAATTTTAACTTCATGAAACATAAAATTTCTAACATTCTCCCACTTGATTCATATTCCCATAATTTTCCTCTCTAAGAAACCAAATACATGAATCATAGCGATAGGTACTCTTAAAATGGAGTATCATCTTCAATGTATCACAATGCATCATGTTTCTTAATCATCAGCCCATATAACTTTATGAATAAACCCTACGTTTATTCTAGGTCTAAACTTTATTGATATTTCTCAAAGTATACATGCGCATATAACAAAACAAACATGAAAAAATATCACATAGTTTTATTAATATTCGTTCTTAAAATGAAATTACATAAAGGAATCAAGTCCCATTTTTTGTACATGATCCTTAAATTTTGATGGTGGCATGAACTTTTGTCAAAGGTTCAACTAACATCAACTCAATGCTAATGTGCTCAATGATCACTAATTTATCTTTAACATGTTCTCTTATGGCTAAGTACTTTATGTTGATATGCTTACTTCGACTACCACTTTTATTATTCTTAGCCATAAAAATAGAACTTGAATTGTCATAATAAAACTTCAATGGCTTAGCAATTGAATCCACAATTCTAAGCCAAGTAATAAAACTCTTCATCCATACACCATGCAAGGTAGCCTCAAAATATGAAACGAACTTAGCATCCATAGTAGAAGTAGCAGTTAGTAATTGTTTTGCACTCCGCCATGGTACAAATCCACCAGCAAATATCAAAAAGTATTTGGATGTTGATTTTAGTGAATCAACACAACCAACAAAATCTAAATCGGAATACTCAATCACTTCTAAATTGTCAGTGCATCCATATATAAGCATGTATTCTTTGGTCCCCTAAAGATACCTCATCACCTTCTTTGCAGCTACCTAGTGTTCTATACTTGGATTACTCTGATATCTACCTAACATTTCAACTACGAATGCAATGTCAAGTCTTGTACAAACCTGAGCATACATAAGGCTTCCAACAGCTAAAACATATGGAATGTTTTTCATTTGTTTGTTCTCAATATCATTCTTCGGACATTAGTTCACATGGAACCTGAATTGAATCATCCGACCCATTTCACTTAAATTTATTAATTAACAGCGAAAGAGTTAAAATAATTATTATAAGCTATGACCCAATAACTTAGGCTTAATAAGTCCAATAGTGAAACCTGATGGCATAGTAATATAATCCAAAATGAATTAACTGTGCAGAAAGTAAATTAAAGATTACATTTATCCAAATAAAATATATCTCACAAAATATCTCTCGAGGAAGAATACTAAAATAAAAATAAAATACTGCCGGATCTAAACTTGACATGACAATTAGAAATTCGACTGATAAAATCTTGAAATGTGTTATTGGGGTGAGTTGATTAAACTCAATAGGGATTATGTTTTAATAAATTTAATTAAAATGATGTTTAAGCATGCATAAATTTAAAACTCAAATTATATAAATTCCTTTTAGAAAAATGTGTACAAAATGACATGTATTTAAAATCACCCACTAATATGTGGTACAAAATTAAAATAGGTCCTTGTTGTACTGATTAAAAATCACAGTGAAAATAGAGCCACTCATTGACTCCGGGCACACCATGCCATACACATATAACAGAATAAAAGTGATGCTTGGCGATCGCAAAAGCCAAAGAAAATATCCTGATGAAGTTTAGGGATTCAAAACCCAAGGACACGATATACACAACTTTTTTATTATCCATTTTAACAAGAACAAACACATTCTAACATGTCAGATGTGCGTAAAGTAAAACAGACCCCAAACTGGGTCAATCGAACTTGGTCCACATGACCGAGTTGCTACACAAATATAATATGCATGCTTAATTTAAATGTGTATAGCAAAATTAAAATATAATATAAAACTCAGATGGTCACAATATGGACTCGTCGTTTTAATATGAAACAAGTCTCAAAATATTCACTTTATAAAAATTATGCAATGCAGTGCATAAAATAAATCTCTACCTAGAAGTGGCTACTACCAATTCAAAGCTCAATCATTTAGATCCAATAGTCCATGGATTTTACTAAGTAATTGGGTACCTATCCAAAAATAATGTATAAATTTTTGGGCCATATTTTTATACTTTAAGATTCTAATTGTTTTGTAAATGCAATCCAATTAATTTGCTAAATGAATACCCCACAAATCTAGGCCAAAATATAAGTAGACAATGACCCAAAATGAGACTTGAAATTTAATTTATGCAGGCCCAAACTCGTCACCCAAAACAGATTTATTATAGGGATCCAAAACTGGTCCAAATAGACTATCCAAGCCCTGGACCACGACCCAACCAATGTCTTAGTCTGGCCCAGCCACAGAGGCTCCTGGACACTGCCCGAACATAGCAGTTTGGGTTCAACAATCTTTCACTACAGACGATTTTGTCAGGTAACGTGAACATCATGATTTCATTATGAGCAAGCCTGACTATAACCGAGACTCCCTGTCTTGGCTAGTCGCCCAAATCGACTGAAGCTAGGGCTCCATTTATTGAGCATCGTGGCTCAACATTTGCTGAGTTGCTTCTTGACATTTCCAATGCCGTGAACCATCGTCCATACCAACGATGTAATTTACCCTAATTCATGCTGGAATTCATCAAACTCAATAACCAAAGATTCTCAATTCAACAATCTAACTTCACATTCAAAAATCTCAGTCCAATACTAGCAAACAGAGGTGAAAACAAAAAGGAAAAATGCAATTTTTATACCTTTGAACCAACGATTTCTGAAGAATGAGTTCTGCTGAGTTCATGTAATTCTAACACTCACCAACTCGGAACACGCCCAAATCCCTTCCATTAGAAAGTAATAACAAAAATGAGAAATTCAATTCATAACAATCAGAGTTATAGAGTTGAGGAGAGTTCAGCTTTCCATTGTGATTTTTGTTTCCAAACTATATTCCGAATTACAGAGTGCGAGTAGGCAATTGACGGTGAAAGAGGTTTGAAGAAAAAGAATAATTTTGGTATGATCAATTACACTGAGGGAGAAGGTTGCATTCCTATAAAATGCTTGAGAAGGAAGGAATTTGGGAGGAAATTCCTCCCCTTTTGCACCATCCAAAATTGGGGAGAAAACATTTTCCAAAAACATATTCTTCTCGATTAAAATTTATCATTTTTTATTATTAATTAAATAGTAGACATTACATTCTCCCTCACTTAAGAAATTTCATCCTTAAAATTTAAAATAATTTTGAGAGTTCCATTGAACAAACGAAGGTACTTAGTCATCATCTCAATTTAAAATTTTCAAGTCACTTCTCTTTCGCTATAGTTCTTCCACTGAACATGAACAAATTATATCTCATGTTGACGTAGAACTCTGATCTCAAGACCAAAAATTCTCTGAGGTTCTTCCTCATAAGACACATATTCCTGAATAGGCATTTTAGTCCAAGAAATAATATGAGAATGATCAGGAATATACTTCTTCAGCATAGAGACATGGAAGACATTATAAACATAATTCAACTGTGATGGTAACTCCATTCGATAGGTCACTGAGCCAATCCGCTCAATAATCTGAAAATGACCTATATATCTTGGAACTAAATTTCCTTTCACACTGAAACGACTAATACTTTGACGAGGTCGCACATTTAGGAACACATAATCATTTGCTTCAAACTCTACTTCTCTCCGCCAAAGATTTACTTATGTAATACCTGGAGTATTCAGCTATGTGAAAAACCCGGATTAAGTAAAATGTAAAGTTTGGTCATAGTGAAATTGTCGCTTCTTGTGGTTAATATCATTGAAAGTGATAATGTTCCTAATACTTTGAAACATATTGAATTTCTGGAGTTGGATTATTTATGATTATATTAGTAAATAAAGGATTGTGGTGGGTCGCGGTCGATCGCCCAATTAGTTGATGATCGACTGGTCCCAATGGATGAATAATAAATTGAACCAAGTGACTTTGTGGTTGATCATGTTGTCAATCTTGGGTGTGGAATGGGGTAACCTGTAGGCATAGGGGTCCATCAGTGATCGACCAATAAAATTTGGAAAATAGAATTAGCGACTGATCAATGGGAGTCAGCGGTCGATCATGGCAATGGAATCAATTGTCCGGAATGCTGACCGTTAGTGTGGAAATGCGTAACCTATGCTTGGAAGCTTGAGGAGTCGCTGGAAACCAATGAGTTGCACCTCCTCAACATCTTCTGAGAGATTCAGAGTGTATTTAGAGGGTATTAAGTAGAAAACTAGAGGGGAATGGTTGGCTATTCTTCTAAATTCTCTCGATATTCTTCTAGTTTTCTAAGTTTTTGTGTTTATAAGAGAAGCATTTGGTAGAGAGGAAGATTTGTTACTGAGTGGTAGGAAGAAGAGAAGGCTAAATAAGGTAAGGGATTTGTGTGTGCTTTGTCCGAAAGGACCTACATCACGGGATTATGTTGCATGTTTTGTGTGATTTCTTGATTTGTTCTCTATATAGATAAATTGTCTATATATGCCTCTGTTAAATTTCTTCTCAATGATGAATATGCATTGATATGTGTTTATCAGGTTCTGTGTAGATGGAAATTATGAACAAAGATTTTCAAATAGATAAAATTCTCCCTATAAGATTTTTAGAGTAAAAAGAATATGTTGATATATGCTATTTAATAGTCATTGATACTCTGATGAGAAATTTACTTACTGTATAGGGATTGTTTTCTATAAACACTAATATGTTAATTGTTTCCTGCTAACGAACTTGTTCCTTGAGAATGAACCCCATTGATGAACCGATTCATAATAGACCAACCTGCTAATAGTATAATCATGAAGAGATGGGTTATGTGTCATTCTCTTACGAATTACCTGGTCCTATGTTGATAGAGCTAATGAGTGAAGGTGTTTTCTGTTGAATATAATGCTCCCTGTAATGCTCCCTGTATGATTATAAGATAATTAGAATCTGTTAGTTTATGTTAGTTAACAATTTTTGATACTCTGGTGAGAAGTACAGCTACTGGAATTTATTTTCTGTAGATGAGCATTACATCATGTTTCCCTTCGGTAGTATTTTATGTGTTCTTAATGCATAGTAGGTTTGGTTGTGTTTTAAGAAAATATTGTTGCTGTGTGTTAGTACCTTCACTACTGAACAAATATAATTAAAAAGAAATTGCCCTATTCTGGAAATGAAATTATAAATAATTTGTTGATAATAGCCTGTAAAAGACAAAAGGATTTTAAATGCGTTGAACCCCTGTTAATGTGAATTAATGGATATAGTGGAATATAGAGAGTGATATGATGGTTTCCACTTTACTGACATTTTAGTTATAGCACATATAGGATTTATTTACGGATGCATTATGATTCATGTTGTGTTGGTTGTTTGTGAAATATGTTAATTTTCTGCTTGATAATATGTAGTGACAACATGCATAGTATTAAATCATGGTTGATTGCTTGATAATATGTAGTGACAACATGCATAGTATTAAATCATGGTTGATTCATGATTCATGCCTCATTATTTGTTAATTGATTGTATTGCTTTCTTCTGATATATGAACTGCTGTGTCACATTCATTCATATCATGCATCATATAGGCATGTCAGTTAGGGTTGCATAACAGGCATTGCACGAGATAATAATGGATCTAATATATGTAAATAGACATTTGGGGGTTGAGGAGTATAGTGACGGATCTGCTTGGGAGAACTTGCCTCCTCCCATGTAGGGATGGCTCGAAAGTTGTTGCTCAAGTTGTATCCTGAGGATGTATTTATCTCCTTGTGGGAAATATCTCCAATGCTCTGGTTGAAAGTGAAACTTCAATTAAAGGGAAGGGATATGTTCTCTTCTATCAGACATGTTCATATAGAGTTGTCATAAGTATTTGTATTTGTATTTCATTTATATCTCTTATACAGAAATAAGCTCATTATCCCTCTTGTGGTAGAGGTATTGAATGCAATCCTTGTAAAGTGAACATGGAAGAAGTATGATGCAATACAGACTTGTGTGACCAGGCGCGGAACGACCTTGGGGTTATTGCTCTTGAACAAATAAAAGTGTTTAAATATGTTCAAGGACTTTATATTATGGTTTTTAAATGTTTTAAACTTACTGGTTGACGATGTTATTTTTAAGAATAGTTTAACATTTTAATTATTTTGCATGTATTTACTTTGATAATTTCCTTCAAGTGTTTTCGAATGAGTTTTAAATGAAAAAATTTTTATTGGAATGTGAAACGGAGCTGGGATGTTACAACTTAACTCTTGATAAGCTCCAAGAAACAAATGGAGAGCCTTAGAGAAATCTGTCCTGAGAAATAACAATAATCGACCCAGCAGTAATAACTTGAATAAAACTTCAAATCTGTATATGAGCTAAAGTGGAACCTTGGAGGACTTAAACTCAATATAATCAAGAAGATTGTATCAAAAATTCAACTCAAAAAACGTTCTAGAATAGGAGATCTATCAATTTCAATAACCACTTGAAAACTGTTTCCAGCAGAACAGATTTAGCAGTGCAGATAAAAAACGCAATAACTTGAGTTACAAATACCGAACGATGGCCAAATTTGGAGATTAACTTCCTGACTTAACCCTGAACAAATCATTAGAAGACCTCAAACAGAGACAGTTGTCATAAGAGCCTCAAACAGATGCTCTAATCAGCGACAGTAACATTCAATAAAAATCACAGATTCAGCAGCTCAACATTAATCCGAAAATTATCACCTTTAATTCAATAATTCCCACAAGACTTTCTCCAGCAACCAACATATATCAGACCTCCATAACATAAGTTAATCAATCAGAAGAATAGTTCTTAATAGCCTCACGAAAAATAAGAAAGAAACAATGGAGTTTCGCGGACCTCCTAAGTGAGAGGGCGATTTTTAGGGTTGGCCGAAAACCAACACTCTCCAAGGTTGGATAGTTCTCTTGCCTCCACACCACAATCCTACCTTGAAGATGAAGATTGGAAGAGGCAATATCCCAATGATGCAAGGTTGAGAAGCTTCTAGAGGCACCTTGCTTGGGTGGTGAATGAATTGGCGCAAATGGGAGGGTGGCCGCGGCTAGGCTTCAAGGAGCACTCCAAATTTCTTCAATTCAAAATTGGTTTCATTTGCAGCAAAGAGGGCTTTTTTAAAACCCTAAGAGTTTGTACACTAAAGGAAAAAAAAAGACTAAAATAAACCTAATTAGAAAATGACCTAAACAGCCCTTTAACAATAACAAAACAATAAATCCGATTTTGAAAATCAGTCTCTGAAAAAGGGATATTAGATATAGTAAACCAAACCCAAATAAACGCCCAATATGTCCTTGGAAAGCTCTGTATGTTGGCTGCATTTGATGTGAAGGACTAAAGTTGAAAAGACGCCATCTCCATTGTCAAAATAGCCCTTGATCATCTGCTGCTCAGATTCTAGACGGATTTAGACAGCTCTTAATTTTTTTCTATGATTGCATGATATCCACTAGTCCAAATACACCAAATCCTCTCTGTGACATTGAATAAAGCTTTCCTCCAAATTGGATAGAAATTAAACACCTACAAAACAAATAAAAATTTAGAAATAAAGGTGCCCTGGGCAAGGCTCAGGCGATAGGAACTTGGGGCACATCAACTCTTCTATCGATTTTGAACTAAACTGAATTGTTCCTTAATCATTTGAACTTTCCCAGTTGTCTCTTGAATCAAAACAAGCTAAAGAGTAGCACGCTCCTTGGTCTCAGCTCAACATAAAGGTGATCTGCACAATCTTCCATATAGAGCTTCATATGGAGAAACACCGATACTAGTTTGATAGCTGATGTTGTAAAGAAACTGCACTAAATGCAAGTGATACACCTAACTATCTCCAAAATCTAGAATACAAGAACTCAACATGTCCTCGAGAATCTAGATCGTACGCTCAAACTAACCATCTGTCTGAGGATGATGCTCTACAACCATTAAGCTCCATGCCTAAAGTTCTCTAAAGGGATCTATAAAGTTTTGATGTAAGACTCAAATTTCTATCATAAACAATACTCGAGGGAACACGTGAAGACGAACGATGTCCTCAATATACAACTTATTCAGCTTCGTCAAAGAGAAATCCAATTGGATAGGAATAAAATGTGTAGATTTCGTCAACCAATCAATAATCACTCACACAACATCAAATTTTTGCACCATCCTAGGCAAATGAGTCACGAAATTCATAGTAATCTTGTCTCATTTCCACTCAGGGATAGCCAAAGGCTACAACAACCTAGTTGGTCTCTGACACTCAACCTTAATATGTTGACAAGTCAAACACCACAAAATATACTTAGCTACATCACGTTTAATTCCAATCCACTAATACTGATGCTTTAAATCATGATACATTTTCGTATTGCCAAGATGAATAGAAAATCTGGACTTATGGTTTCTGCTAAAACTGCCTGTGTCAAATCCAAATCACTGAAGACAACTCGATTCATGAAAAATAGAAATCCATCAAAAATGGTGTCCCAACTGTAAACTACTCACCAACTTGAATCTTTCTTTCAACTCATCATCAAATTTCTACAAATCTTTCACACGCTGCAAAAGTGTAAGGGTTGCTACTAAATTATAAACTTGAACTTTATGACTATCATTCTGGTACTGTAACTCATAATGTAACATCCAGTAACTTTTTTCGTATAAATTTTTTTTTCTTTCCTATATAAAACACTCGTGAGGGAAAACCAAAGTAATAAATATTTAGGCGAAGTTTTAGAGTAAACATACAGTGAGAGTCTTTTACATTTAACTACCATAAACCAATAGTTTAAAAACCCTTAAATAAACACAAGTAAACCATTAACTTAAAACACTTTTGAAGTCATAAAGAACTTAAAAAGCTTTTAAAATATTTAAATACATTTATTTCATTTTCGTGAACCATAACCCAAGGTCAATGTTGCCAATAGTACAAATGCCCAACCCTGTAATACTTCATCAGCTACGTATTTTTACAGCTTTATCCAATCATCGGCTCCTTACCTACATCAACAGGACCTAACTATGAGCCTAAAGCTCAGTAAGTGGTATAAATGTAAAACATGAAATACACATATAACTTTTGTAACATCGTATATAGTTTTAAGTGTTGCTTATCTGTTACTGTTTTTGTCTTTTACTGTTATTTATTCTGTTTCTGTGCTAGGCATATCGAATCGGACCACAAAAAATATTATTTACTGTTCTTGTCTTTTTGTAACACCCCAAGTTTTATATCGGTATATTACCAAGGACGTAATCAGAGCGTTAAGTCTAGGGAGTATTTTCGGTAACGTTTTCTCTGTTTACGCGATGTAATTAAATGATGGAGTGATGAGGGCATTACGTTGCGTATTTATACGTGTTATTTTATGACGTGTATTTATGGGTTAAGTGTTATGGGATGAGAGATAAGTAGGGAAAAAGGTGAGGAAAGGCTGTTCTGGGCGTTTTCGGACGTCTGCGGACGACATGTAGATGAGTTATATCGTCCGCAAGTGCATTGCGTGGCATCCCCGATGCTTGGGATTCACAAGGATGGGAATTTGCATCCTGATGTGTCTGGAAGTCTACTTCCGGATGCATACGGATGACTTGCGGATGAGACGTGTCGTCCGCAAGTGCATTGCATGTCACCCTTAGCCTTGGGATCACTCAGGATGCGATTTCGCGTCCTGACTTCACTATGTTGTGGAGCTGCGGAAGATGTTCGGACCATGCGGACGCAGATGACTGCGTCTGGATTGAATCTATCCAAATCCTAGACAGTTCCGGATGAGTCTGGACATGTGTAGACGTGGTCTGATTTGTCTATGTTTGATTTCTGGACACATTCGGACGCATGCAGACACATTATGCGGATGCCATTTTGTGTCCGAATGTTGCCTTTGGACGGTATGGAATGGGCGGGGATGCCATTTCTTGTGTGAAGGCACAAATTAGCCTTAGAAATTTTACTCTTGCGGACGAATGCGGACGAGACCAGTGTGTCCGCACTCGTCTGAAATAGCCCAGATCTACGAATGAATTAGGATAAAATGATGAAGAATTGTCGTTTAGCCCATTATTTCCAGACAGAAGCGACTCTCCCCCCACAGACCACGACCCTCACCGTGTAGCCCAAGCTAGAGCCGTTCTCTCCCTCTCTTATGGGTACGAATTGTCTCCCTCTTCCAGGTATAAACTACCTCTTCTTTTCCTTCAGTCTAACATTTTCTCCTCTGTTGTGTGAGCTCTTCTCCCTGTGAGAGAGCTCTTTCTGCGTGTGAGTGAGCTTCTGAGTGAGAGGAATTGAGTGCTAAGTGGAAACGTGAGTGAGCTACGTGAGTGAAGCTTGGAGTTGCTGGAGCTGCTGGAACCTTGAGCTGGATGCTGTCCCTATTTTTGGTTTGTCATTTAGGTAAGGAAATAGGGGTGTCTTGACCTGTGGAGGCCCTACAGCACAAGTAGAGTGTGTGAGTGGTAGATTATTGATGCTCTGTAATATTTCTTGGTTGCTAGGTTTGTTCCTTAGTTGTTAACTAGCACTGTGATATTTCCTTGTTGAGGTCCGTAGGCTTCCTTGCTATGGCTATTTCCTTTGTGCGAGTTTTGTTAGCTTTTTGACTTCCTTTAATGATCAGTTCTGTTCTATTTATTTGGCTGTTATGTGATTCAAATGCCTTGCTTAGATAAAGAGGAATGTTAATGCTTAAAGGTAATGAGTGGTTAATGTGCGAAATGATTTCCTACTGTCTACTTCACTTGCTGCTTGGTGTAAACTTTAAGCGTTATAATTCTTTCATTTATATTGTTTATGTTGTTCTGCCATTGGTTCGGTTGTGGTGTAGTTAAATCTTCTTGTGATAATTATAATCGTTAAATAAACTGTTAACTTCCCTAATTCACAATATGTATATCGTTCTGCTTCCTTAATTAATAACTCATACTCTAAACTTGAATCAACATTTGTGACATTGAACTAAGTTAGTGAGCATGTTTAGTGTTAATAATTTTGATGCATGTTAATTAATTAAGCACGTTAACTAACTTGACTAATTGACTTAACCAACGAGAATAATTAACTACACTCAAGCATGTTAACTACACTCAAGCATGTTAATTAATTTAGATAATAATGGTAGATAACTTAATTGTACATTACTTGAGTATTTGACTCATTAGAATAATGGAAGCATGTTATTTAACTTAACTTAGAATAATATAAGCATGTTAATTAACTTAGAATTAACCTAACTAGAATAATCAACTAGACAAGCATCGAACACGACTAGTCAAGTATGCTTAATCAACTAGCTATGCATGTTAAATCCGTTAAACTATTAAAAGTATGTTTAACTTACTAGCATGTTTAATTGATTAACTAGATTAACATGTTAATCCTCCCTTTGTGAATAATCTGCATACGACCCTTTTACTGCAATTTCCTTTTATATAGTTATATTGCCTCTCGCTACAATTTCCTTTACAATACTTTATTTTAATTAAAAATATTAGAGATGCTTTACTTTATTAGAAAAGAATGGAGAAGATAGAAGAAGAATGAACTAAGCAAGAATGAATTAAGGACTTCATTGATTAAGTGATTAGATGTTTTTACATTGTCTTCGTTATTGACTTCTTGGTGCCGCTTATAACCTTGTGCATAATTACTTGTCCTCAGCATATTATCTTCTACTAAGTAACTTGATTAGCCAATTAGGATATAAGAATGTAATCAACCCCAAGTATGTTAATTAAATTATGCTTTTAGATGCACGTTATTTGTTAATTCCTTTATATTCCCTTTATTATTGTTATCTCCATATCCAAGCATGCCTCTTGTCTTTTAATTAATTCCATAATTGTCTCCTTCATATGCTTTACTTGTTGAATGTTCCATGGTTATTGCTTGTCCTTTTGTGTGCCATTCCATGTTGGTTGTTACCTTCCATTATATGCATTACTTTCTTGTATATGTGCTTTTAATTTATGCTATTCAATTACTTTCATTTCAATGCGCACTTCAATTTCTGTTAGTGTTACGTTATAAAGTATCATGCACTATGTTAGGTTGAGAATTTATGGTCATGCATCATGCTAATTGAAACAAGTAGGGAGTGCCACCTTGGGGTGATACTCGCACATGCATAAGTGAGGTAAAATGTTAAGAAAAGGAAGGAAAAAAGTGGAGTTGGGGACGGATGGATAGCGAGTCTAGTCTGCAACTAGGTGAAGCCCCTCCCTTGTAGGGTACGAGAGTTCTAGTTGCAAGAAAAATGTTAGATCCGATCCACTACACCATTGCACGAGAAAATCCCCCAATCTCCCGCTCGAAGTACAAGTAGCGAATGAATGGATTAAAGTAGAGTAAAGAACCAAAGAACCAACGATTTAAGGAAAGGATTGGTTTGGGTGGTCCCTATTCCAAAATGAACTAAAGAGTGGCATATCAAGTTGCATTAAACCATTTTCCTTACTAAGCCTTTGAGCTTATAGTTACTTATGGTGTAGGTGCAGGTATGTGTACGTGAATACAAATGTACCAAAGTAGGAATCAATGCGAAAACGAAGAACAAATAATAATGCAGGGATGAGGAATTTGCACACGCAAGACTCATGGCTGGCCAGGCTAAAAAGGGAGAAAAGAGGAAACAATTGTAATTGAATTAAGTTTTATTAAATTGTAATTAAATGTTTAGTTCCTTTCATTAAATTATTTACGCTTTCGCAATGCTTTAAACAAATGATTTTATGACGCTTCCTCATTTTATTAATTGGATTTTCAATATGATTTTAAAGAAAGGTTAGTAGCGGACCGGTTTAGCGTCACACTCTGATATTTGTTTTAAAAGAAATTTCAATGGTTTTATAAAAGTTTTCAATTTTTGTGAGTTTTAAAGGAAAACGAAAAACTGGATCATTACACTTTTTATGTTATTTAATCAGTTTATGTGTCAGACTTATCCAACCGGATCACACAAACATTTGTTTACTTATCTTTGATTTATGTGCTGGGTGTATCCAACCAGACAACAACTATTACATATCTTTGGTTTCTGTGTTGGGCGTAACCAACCAAACCACAGTTATTTACTTATCTTTGGTTTCTGTGCCAGGCGTAACCAAATGGTCCACAAAAATAGCTATTTATGTATATTATTGTTAAATTCTGTTGTCTAATACCATTTTTGTCTTTTACTATTACTTAATTTGTTTATATGCTGGGCGTATCCAACCAGACCACAGAAACATCTGTTTACTTATCTTTAGTTTCTATGTCGGGCGTAATCAATCGGACCACAAAAATAACTATTTAGGTTTATTTCATTTTCGTGTACTTTAGGATTCCAAGTCTTAACGTTATTGTGCACATACAACCCTATCTAATGTGTTCCTCAATCGTATCCTTAAAACGTGATTCGTCCTAACTAAGGAACTGAACTTAAGTCTAATAAAGATACAATTCATAACAATCAATTAAGCAAAGAATAAACAACCCCTAATTCTTGTGATGTAGGCCCTTTCGGACAAAACACATGTAGTACCACTTACCTGAAGTCCTTAGCTTGAATGGGTTAATTCTTTAAGTTTATTCACAAAACCTAGTTATTAACAACATGAGATTATCAATAAAGATTCACCAATAAGCAACCCTAAGTACTAGCAATTCATTGCCTAACATATCTCCTTAATTCAACTTAACAATTTACGCCAACAAGGTATAGCTTAACAATATGTCCAACAATGACAACCCTCAATCCAATAATTACTGTCTCTAAAAATCCCACATAATAAAACGCATTAATTATTTATGTCACAATCTAATAATTCCTCACGGTCGTGATCAATAATAATATGTTTGAAATAATCCCACTTAACAACAAAACAGAATCAACTATCCTACGTAATAGTGATGAAACCCATATCACCAACCAATTTCTATATATATGACATGCAACAAACCTGAATATAAACAATAACTCATGCTTGCTGTGCAATATCCAAGAATAATTAATGCATACCTTTAGCACTTCATGGCCTCTTCCTCAACAATCCTCACAAACTAACCTCCAGAAGCACATGGTTTCATTATCTTCCTCAAGACTCAGCCACGATTTGTTACTGTCGAAACACATAAAATATTCTCTCACTCTCATTCATCCTGTTTTTCTCACAACCTTCACTCTGCTATTCAAACAAAACTATCACAACTTCTCTCCAAAATCTAGTAGAGTAACCCCACTCTTTCTTCTCTGTGAAACTTCGCTACCTTCCATCTCTATATATAGGTAATTTCCAATGCTCCTTCATCATCCCACTGGAGATAGAAGTCTAAAGGTTTGCAACGCTTCAACGTCTAGCAACTCTTCCACGTCTAAACGCATCAGACGTCGATTCATCTTATCATCACGTTTGTTAAAACCTTTCCAGATTATCATCATAAATTGGCGGTCGCTTGAATTCTTCAGTAGCTGATCGACCACCCTTCAATCAATTGACCTTAGTTTTCCTTTGTTCCTGAATGGTGGTTGATCTGGCTGGCCGACTGCTACTCCAAGCCAATCAACCGAGGCATAATTTCTTCTTCAGAAATATAATGATAACATATTTCCTTATCGTGACACATATTCATTTGTATACCCTATATATATATATATATATATATATATGTTACCCTTAAGAAATCATAATTCACTTTTCCAAATTATCCAAACCTCAACATATACCATATGTTTCACCATTCCTCCTTCACATTATTCTTTGCTAAATCTAATATGCCCTAAAATAGTATAAATCCTATACTTTTAACCTTATTATATCATAGTACATTTTCTCTTATTAATTGTATTGACTGTCAATCTAGTTGATATCATTCAATCTAAGTCCAAATATTATCAAACAATTCTTCAATTAATTTCTATCCTTCCCAGAAGCTAAATAATTCAGGTATGAAGGTTCACTTTATTCAAATCTGTTTCACCTAACTAATACCTTAATTATCCATTTAGCTCCAACAACCCCCAAATTATCACTTAAGCTATGCCTTTAGCTCAACTAAAATTTGAGATATTACAATCCTCCCCCGTTATATAAATTTTTCCATTAAAATTTTTCTAGTCTAAAGGTATCTATTCCTGTCTAAAACGTATTCTACTGGTATTGTTTCCTATTACTGTTACCTATACCTAATACATATGTCAAGATAAATACCAAATGAGTATACAAAACAAAATTTTAAATTGTTATTGAATCGTATAAGACCTGATCTAGACATAGACGGTTCATCTTCTTGAAATCCATACAGTGAGAATATCTGCGGTGCTACCATTGCTTATTCCTTGACCAACAACGGAAAATTCTTAACCCGATGTCCTTGCCTTCAACACTTAAAGCATATTCTAGTACTAGATCTACATTCACCATAATGTTTCTTGTTACACCTAGGACATAGTCCAACTTGAAAATTTCCAACCAAAGTTGCATCTATCTCGTTCCTCGTACGCTTATCATTTGTAGTTTGATCACATTGTCGAATGTCCGCTTCGCTCCTCTTTCAATTATCTGTCCATATGCTTGTGTTTGAGTTTGACTATTCTTCAATAGCTTCTGATCTATTTCTCTCTGTTTAATAGCTTGCATCTCAGCTTCCTCTACTTTCAAAACTTTTGTTACAATCTTAGAGTACGACACATCTTTAGTACCATATATCTTAATTCCACGATATATCTCAGCCTTTAGTCCTTGAATGAACTGGTAAACCTTAAGATCGTTGGTAGCCACTAAATGATTTGCAAATTGGGAAAGAGCCTTGAACTTAATTATGTACTCTACAATTAATTTAGTCTGGCGGAGACTCACAAACTCAACCAACTTCTGAGTCCTAACCATTCAGTTGAAATACTTATTGAAGAAAATCTCTATAAATTGTTTCCAATTCATTTCTCTTATGTCCTGAGCAGTCTTAATAGTGTCCGACCAATAATGCGCATCGTGAATCAAAAGGTAGGCTGCACATGGAACCTTCTCCACTTCGCTAATTCTTGCGTACTTGAACATGTCTTCAAGGGATCTACCCCATTCTTTAGCCAGGGATGAATCCGATACTTTCCCATCAAAGCTTGGTGGTTTTAATCGTCTAAACTTTTCCCATCCGGCTTCTTCATGTGCTATCCATGGGTGAGGATTTCAATTCTCCTCCCTTTCCCAAAGACGTTCAATATAGCAAAACTCATGTTCCACCATACTAGTCAAGCGACTTATTGTCTCCTTGCATAGTCTGATTTTCCTTAACTCCTTGACTAGCAGATCCATTAATTTCTTGATCAACAGGTCAATCATTATTTTCCCGACCAACAGGTTCAACACTCCCAACATTTATTAGCAGTTCCATTATTTTCTGGATTTACAAGTTCATCCTTTCCCCGACCAGCAAGTTCATTCCTCCTAACATTATTACTACTGGCACGTCCCCTTCTTCCCTTCACCATTATATTTGCCTACAATTTAATTCTAGGAATTAAAACACTATTCTTAATAAAGCTCTATACTTAATACTTACAGTTGATGAAGCATCCCATTATTGAGTTTTTGCACTGTTGATAGTCTATAGAAATGATTTTGACCCGGTTATGCTCTAATACCATTTGTAACATCCTGTAACTTTTTCCGTATAAATTTTTTTTTCTTTCCTTTATAAAACACTCATGATGGAATACCAGAGTAATAAACATACAGCGGAAGTCTCAGACTAAACATTCAGCGTAAGTCTTGTACATTTAAAAACCACAAACCAATAGTTTAAAAACCCTTAAATAAACACAAGTAAACCATTTACTTAAAATATTTTTGAAGTCATAAAACACTTAAAAGCTTTTAAAACATTTAAGTACATTTATTTCCCCATGAGCCATAACCCAAGGTTAATGTCGCCAACAACAAAAATGCACAACCCAGTAACACTTCATCAGCTACGTCCTTCAACAACTTTATCCAATCATCAGCTTCTTACCTACATCAATGGGACCTAACTATGAGCCTAAAGCTCAGTAAGCAGTATAAACGTAAAACATGAAATACACATATAACTTTTGAAACATCGTATACAGTTTTCAATTTTGCTTATCTGTTCCTGTTTCTGCCCTTTACTATTATTTATTTTGTTTATGTGCCAGGCATATACAACCAGACCACAAAAACTATTATTTACCGTTCCTGTCTTTTTCTGTTATTTAATCTGTTTGTGTTGGGTGTATCCAACCAGACCATACAAACATCTATTTACTTATCTTTGATTTCTGTGTCAGGTGTAACCAACCGGACCACAACTATTACTTATCTTTGGTTTCTGTGTCAAGCGTAACAAATCGGATCACATTTATTTACTTATCTTCGGTTTTTGTGCCAGGTATAACCAACCGGTCCACAAAAACAATTATTTACGTATATTACTATTAAATTATGTTGTCTGATACTGTTTCTGTCTTTTACTGTACTTAATCTGTATATGTGTTGGGCGTATCCAACTGGATCACAAAAACATCTGTTTACTTATCTTTAGTTTATATGCCAGGCGTATCCAAACGGACCATAGTTATTTACTTATCTTTGTTTTATCGAGCATATCCAACCAGAGCACAATTATTTACTTATCTTCGGTTTCTGTGCCAGACAAAACCAACCGGACAACAAAAACAATTATTTAGGTTTATGTCATTTTCATGTGCTTTAGGATTCCAAGTCTTAACGTTGTTATACACATATAATCTTATCTAACGTGTTCCTCAATCGTATCCTTAAAACGTGATCCATCCTAACTAAGGAGCTGAACTTAAATCTAATAAACATACTGTAACAAACCGATCCTATGTTTTCTGGATAAACGATGTAATAAAAACTTTGGAAGTAAAATGGGTTTAATATTTATATCAGACATTGTTCTATGGACGTTAAGTTGTGACATATAACTTCATAGGAGTTTAATTTGGACAAGACTTAGATGAAAAAATGCAAAAAGGATGGATTTAAGGACTTTAGGACGCTTGCGAACGATGCTATGGAAGAGACGTGTTGTCCACAACAGGTCAGGAGCATCTCCCAGGAGTGGGGAGGATTCGGGATGCCAAACAGCGTCCTAAAGTCGCTGTGCAGTGATGTTGAGGACAATGGACGTGGACGGTGGGGACGAGGCAAGATGCGTCCGCAAAAAATCTGTTTAGATCTGGAGTTTTACGGATGACGCAGACGACCACGGACGACTAGATTCAGCGTCCGAATGAATCTGTTCAATTTTTGGGACAATTTGGACGACACATGCGGACGACGGCATGACGTCCGAAACTGGGATTGCGGACGGTCCAAACACATGTTGAGGATGCAGTTTTTCGTTTGAAACCAGATTTTTGCCTAAGGATTTTTGGCCTTTCGGATGTATGCGGACGACAGTACGGCATCCGCCACAGTTTGAAAGTTAGCAGATCTGGAAAAATCAGGAAATAAAAGTCAGAAAATTTGAAGTAACTTGACGATTAGCGAGTTAACACTCGTACTTTCAGCGAGAAAATGATGGCAGTAGCTCACTAGCCCACAAAGGACCCTCCCTATATGCACATTTTGTCTCCTNTTATTTCCGCTATGTTTTTATTTATGAAAAAGGGGTTTTAAAAGACGGGTCGTTACAACTTAAAAGGGGTAAGGAATGGGTTGTCTTTGTCATGTGGAAGCCCTACACCCAAGTATTGTCATGTGTGTGTGTGATGGTTTTGCTGTAGAAATTCTGTCATTGTAGTTATTTCCTGTTGCTATATAGTTGTCTGCTTTGCTTTAAACTCTTTGATTTCTCTATAAATGTTATGTTAGATGTTGCATATTTCTTTTGTGTAAGTTGGAAAGTGTTGGTTGAGCTTGAATAAACCAGAGGAATGGTCCTAAAATGTCTAAAGAGAAGTATGAAAGAGAAGCATGAATGAGCTCTTTACAGATTTCTAATGACGTTAAAGATATTGTGATGCTAGAAAGTGATTTCCATATGATGATAGAAAATAATTCCATGATCCATTACAGATTTCTTTTGAAGAAGAAGAGGTTGTGATGTTAGGAAAATAGTCCATGATTTCCTTTACAATATTCCTTGATTATATGAGTACATTTCATTGATTGTTTTGTTCATTATTTTAACCGTTCAAATGTATATTTAGTCATCAAAATTCTGCTGCATACTTTTACAGTTTAGAAAGCATGATAAACGCTCTGATTCGCTACTATATTGCCAGGATAAATACATGTTTATAAGTCCATTATGTCATCGTTATAAATATGCTTAAATGCTTACCTTTTTTGCTGCTTCTATTAGTTATTAGCATGTTAGTTCTCTTATATAGTCAACCTGAAAGTACGTTAGAGGTTGTAGTTGCTGTTACATTTGCTCTTAAAAAGGATGATCAGTCCCTTTACATAGTCGATTATAAGTATACCTATGTGGCTGTATTTCCCCACTGATAGTTGACTCAGAACATGTCTGAATGGTTGACGTATGGTTTGCATGTTTCGTTGTTGTCTCTAGATAATTAAAGCATGTTTTTCCATATGATTTTCCCGCCATATGTTAATCGATTTATAAGCAAGTTTCGTTGTCATATTGTTGATATTTTCGTGTTGTATATGAGAAGTAAAAAGAGCATATTTAGCACATGGTTATCTGAGGTTAGGGTTAAATTAAAAGTATGTTTGATTGAACGTATTTCTGCTGAGTAGTCGAATAGAAATGCGTTTTGATGATTTGTAATTTCCGCTGCACAATAGATTAGAAGCATGTTATGATATCTTATATTGTGTGATCCACTGCTGTTAAACTTAAGTTACGAAGCATGTTCTATTTTGTGATAATGAACGTTAATAACACGATTAGTTAAACGCTGTCAATATTTTTGTTATGTGAAGTATGAGATGATAGTCATTTCATTCGTTGTTTACTGTGGATTCGTTACGACGTTGATCTCATATATGGTTGTTTGTTAGGAATAAGATAAGTTGAGTTCATGTTAATAGAAACCAAGTAGGGGGTGAACCTTCAGCATGGTACCCACAAGTATGAGTGAGGAAAATGGTAAGAACAAGTATGTTCGGGATAAGCAGGAAACGTTCATCACCAAAGAAATGGTAACGGCAGGGTGAGCTAGAAAGAGGAAGAACTCCAAAGGCGGGATACGCCGAAAGGAGAAAGAACTCAGAAGGCAGGATACGCCGGAAAGAGAAAGAACCCAGAAGGCGGGATACGCTTGAAAAAGAGAACAAATAGGGAGTTGGGGTAGATGGGTAGTCCGGATCTAGCCTAGCAGCCAGGATACACCCTCACCTAGTCGGTAAAGGGACTAGCATGCGCACAGGTGGTTAGAGTCGTACAGCTAGGCCATCTCAAAGGATCACCCCCAATCTCTAGCTCGATGTACGAGTTAAGAACAAATAAAGAAAACGAACGTAATGAAAGAGTTTGGTTTGTGTGGCTCTCATTCCAAAAAGAACTAAAAGAGAGAAAATGCATAAATTGTTTTCCCCCATTTCCTTACTGGGCGTAAGCTCACATCCTTCCTTGTGGTGTAGGGGATTATGCCAGAGGTTATGGAAGAGGTCATTTTGGTGGAGCCTGCGGTAGGTCCGATGAAGACGCCAACAGAGTAGTAGTATGGCACAGAGAAAAGAAAGAAAAAGAAAATCAATAAGAGCTAATGATGAATGGTTAATTTTCATGAACGTTACATTTTCCTTTATTTGCCTTTACTTGGATAATTCAGAATATCATGTAAGTCTTATTTGGAAACTTAAAACCTTGGATTTAGAATTATGTTTTAAATGTCATTTTCTGATAACTAGTATTCTCATTGCTTTATTATTTGGTGAAGGTAGATTTTCTCGTTTAATTATGCTTCCGAAACTTTTATGAATAACTCTTTAAAGAAACAGTTTTCTAATAAAAAATGAACGAGTTTTTATTAACGATTGGATTTGGATGTACTTTGATAATCCCTTTTTCTTTAGAAATGATTTTAATTTGTCGTGATAGTAAGGTTAATGAGCTTTTAAAATGGTTTAGAAATTCGAGTCGTTACAATTGGTATCAGAACAGAATTTAAATCAGAGCCATACTACTACTCAAGCGTCTCGCTACGGACAATCCAGACTCGACAGGTAATGCCTCTGTTGTAAGTTTTCCCTTATGATTCAGGTAGCTTATGAATGATTTATTGATAGCTTATGAATGATTTATTGCATAGTAAAGTCAGAAATGTATGGAACTGTAGTACATTTTCCCTTATGTTAACGAGATACTTATTAAATGACTGCTTTATAATGTAGAAAACAGAAAACATAGAAATGAGTAGACTTGAGATCGTTTACCTATGAGCTTCATAATGTAGAAAACATAGAAATGAATAGAACTTAAATTAAGGAATTTGTTTACCTATGAAACTTATTACATGAAAATATGGAAAGATATAAGACTATAACAAGTTTTCCTGTAATGACTGAAATCGTAAAATGCTTACTCACTTGTCTATAACGTGGACGCGTAGGAATTTAGAACTAAGAATGGCAAGGCGAGGAAGAGGACGACTACCTGGAATGAGGGGTGCACCCAGGGCACCAAACCCCTATGAGAACCAAGGTCGGGATGAGACCCTAGAGCGCATGGCTGAAATCTTAGAGCAGCAATCACAACAGATTGAGAGACAAAACTTGTTCATGGAACAATAGTCTCGTTATATGGAGAGATTTATGGCCCAAGGAAATGGTAATGGGGACCATCGAGACTTACAGATACAGCCGGTACAGAGGGGGACTGGATGAGATAGATTCCAAAAGCTTAGACCGCCTTATTTTAATGGCGACGTATCAGATATCACTGGAGCTGAGGAGTGGATCCGCTCCATGGAGGAAAAATTGTCCTATGCAGAGGTTGATAAGGCAGAGAAAGTTAGATGCACAGCGTACTATTTGAGTCATGGAGCCCGATCTTGGTGGGACATGATCAAGGCCTCTAAGGATGTGGCAATTCTTACTTGGAATGCATTTAAGGAGTTGTTCAATGACAAATATTTTAACCACACCATCCGTACCTAGAAAAAGACAGAGTTTTTGCACATACGACAGTTGGGGACTGTGGCAGAGTATGCACAGCGGTTTGAAGCCTTATTGCATTACCCTCCACATCTAGTGGCGGTCGAGGAGCGAAAGGTTAGGCACTTTGTACGAGGATTGAGGAATGAGATCTAGGAGGCAGTTATTGGGGCTGGCACCAAGGGTGTTGCATATTTGAAGATGGTGGCCAGGGCCCTAGCCATGGAAGGAGTAAAGTTCTCTGCGGCCAAAACAAGAGAGGTTAGTCAGAAAGTGTGGAAGCCTAGTCCAGGGCAGAGTCGAGGAGTGGTCCTCCCCTGACTCAGGGAGTCAAGCGCCCTGTTAGGGCAGAACCGTAGTAAAGGCCAGATAAGAGGCCTATGATACTAGTAACCAATACTCCTCAACAAGACGCATGCCTGAAATGTCAAAGGATACACAAGGGTGAATGCTTAGCAGGCTCAGAGAAATGTTTTTCTTGTGGAAAGCCAGGACAAAAAGCTAGAAAATGCCCGACCCGACTTGTAGCTCCCTGAGTTTTTGCCTTATACGGGATTGAGGACGATGACCAGCCTGCAGTGAATCATCAAGTAATTATACATGTATTTATGCTTGATAATTCCCTCTTGATAACGTAGGAGTTTTACCTTATAACGAATGACTTACCAATTCCCCACAGGAACGATATATATAAAGAGATGTGAGGCTTATGTCTTGTTTGATGCGGGTGCTACGCACTCATTCGTATGTACTAAATTCTGTGAGTGGGAGAACTGTTTCTTCGATAGTATGAATTCCACGCACCAAGTATTGCTACCTTTTGGTGACCGACTAATTACGAATGGGGTACTCAAGAATTGTGCAGTGGACATTAATGGCTATTTAGTTCGGGCTGATCTAATTACATGGATCTAAAAGGCTACGATGTTATAATGGGGATGGATTGGCTATCCGCCCATCATGCGATTATCAATTGCAAGAAGAGGGAGGTTAGCTTTTACCCTTCGGTTGGCGAACAACATATTTTTCGCGGGATTAAAGAGAAGGGAAAGTTTGCTAGTATCTCGGCACTTAAAGCAGATAAATTACTCAAGAATAGGCGCGAAGGATTCCTACTCAATGTAGTTGACACTATGGCTGTCACCGAGGTTAAAGTTGAGAATGTCGCTGTGGTACGTGAATTTCCGAATGTCTTCCTCGACGATCTTCCCGGTTTACCCCCAGACCGTGAAATCGAGTTTGAGATTAATGTGCAGCCTGGTATGGACCCTATTTCTAAGCACCCATATTGGATGGCACCTACAAAACTATGAGAGTTAAAAGAACAATTAGAAGAACTATCTGCTAAAGGATTCATACGGCCCAGCTTTTCTCCTTGCGGCGCACCGGTGTTGTTTGTCAAGAAGAAAGACAGGACCTTGAGGATGTGTATCAATTATCAGGAGTTAAACAAAGTGACCATTAAAAATAAGTGTCCGGTACCTAGGATCGATGATGTGTTTGACCAACTGAGTTGCACTAGAGTAGTCTCCAAGATTGATCTGTGATCAGGATATTACCAACTGAAAGTTAAGCCCGATGATATACCCAAGACGGCGTTCCACACATTCTACGGGCACTATGAATTCTTGGTGATGTCCTTTGGACTTACTAATGCTCCAGCAGCCTTTATGGATCTGATAAACCGTGTCTTCTGGGATTTTTTGGACAAATTCATTATCGTCTTTATTGACGACATCTTAATCTATTCCCGATCAGAAGAGGAGCATTGTAAGCATCTACGAATAGCCTTATCTGTTCTCAGCCAACACCAGTTGTACGCGAAGTTTTCCAAATGCGAATTTTGGCTGAGCAAAGTCAGCTTCTTAGGCCATGTTATTTCTGCGGGAGGCATATCTGTTGACCCAACAAAAATACAGGCAGTGGTGAACTGGTTGCCGCCGAAAAATGTTGGGGAGGTACGAAGTTTTCTAGGATTGCCCGGTTATTACAGGCGTTTTATTAATGGGTTCTCGAAGATCGCTATACCACTTACAAGCCTGACTAAAAAGAATACCCTATTCTGGTGGTCTAGCGAGTGTGAGAATAATTTTCAAGAACTGAAACACAGACTTACTACTGCCCTAGTTTTGACATTGCCCATGGAGGAGGGCGACTTTTGTATCTATTGTGACGCATCAAAAAGGGGACTAGGTGGTGTTCTTATGCACCATGGGAAAGTTATCGCCTATGCATCCTTACAGCTGAAGGTACATGAGCAGAATTACCCCACCCACGATCTGGAGCTTGCAGCGGTGGTCTTCGCTCTCAAGGTCTGGAGACACTATCTTTATGGACAGCGCTGTGAGATTTTCTCCAATCACAAGAGTCTCAAGTATATCTTTACTCAAAAGGAATTGAATATGCGTCAGCGATGGTGGCTTGAATTTGTCAAGGATTATAACTGTGAGATTAAATATTATCCAGGAAAGACTAATGTAGTTGCGGATGCTCTCAGCCTCAAAATCGCACTAATGAGTGTGATATGCGGGGAAATCCCTACTGGACTTCAGAAAGATCTCCAGAGGTTTGAAGTACAGATGGTTCCAACACCCTTAGTTGTGGTATTAGCAAAGTTGACCCTGATTGCCATCTATCCTTGAACAGATCAAGGAGGCCCAACAAAATGATGATGTATGCAAGGGTTTCCAATTGAATCCAACCTTTCCAAAATATCAAAATCTCTCTACTTCTGCTGATGGCATCGTTAAGTATAAGGGTCGATGGTACGTAATAGACGATACTGCATTACAAACAAAGATTTTGAGTGAAGCCAACACTTCCAGTTTCTCGGCCCACCTAGGAAGTAATAAGATGTATCGAGGCTTGAAGACTCATTACTACTAGCCGAGGATGAAGTACGAAATTTCCAAGTTTGTGTCAGAATGCCAAATATGCCAGTGTGTGAAAGCCGAACATCAGTGCCCTAGCGGGGTACTCCAATCGCTACCGATCCCTGAATGGAAATGGGAGCATGTGTCTATGGACTTTGTCACATGCTTGCCTAGGACAATTAAAGGCTATGATGCCATTTGGGTAATCGTTGATCGATTGACCAAGGTGTCACACTTCTTGCCAATATCTATGACAGACACAATGAATCAACTTGCCGAGTTATATATCAAGGAAATAATCCGGCTCCATGTTGTTCCGGTTTCGGTTGTATCAGATCATGATCCACGTTTTACTTCGGTCTTTTGAAGGAGTTTGAACAAAGCAATGGGCACATAATTAAAGTTTGGTACAGCTTTTCATCCTCAGACTGACGGTCAAAGTGAGACGACTATTTAGACACTCGAGGATATGTTACGTGCCTGTGTTCTTGAATTTCATGTCAAGTTGAAGAAATTTTTACCATTGGTTGAGTTTGCGTACAATAATAGCTTCTAGGCCACTATTGGTATGGCACCCTACGAAGCTTTGTATGGGAGGAAGTGTAGATCCCCCTTGTATTGGGATGAAGTTGGCAAAGCTGAACTCTATGGCCTCGAGATAGTGCAGAAGACGAGTGAGTCTGTGGCCCTGATCAAGCAAAGAATGACGGCAGCACAGAGCCGCCAGAAGAGCTATGCTGACAATCGACGTTGAGATTTGGAATTTACTGCAGGGGATAGGGTGTTCATGAAGGTGTCTCCCTTTAAGTATATTGTTCAGTTCGGCAAGAGGGGAAAGCTCAATCCCAGATACGTAGGATCTTATGTTATCACCGAAAGGATAGGACTTGTCGCATACAGACTTCAACTACCAGATTCCATGGTGGATGTACATGATGTTTTCCATGTATCTATGCTCAAGATGTGTCTTGGTAATGCAACAGTCTGAGCACCTCCTAATAATAATGTCGTTGTACAACCCAACTTGAGCTACAATGAGAGACTCGTTCAGATCCTTGATTCAAGAGTGAAAGAGCTGCGACGCAAACGGATTCCACTGGTCAAGGTTCTATGGCAGAATCATAGTCATGAGGAAGCCACGTGGTAGAAGGAAGACGATATGAGGGCTAAGTATCCCGAGTTGTTTGGTAGCTAAATTTTGGGGATTAAAATTTTTCTAAGGGGGGTAGGATGTAACAACCCGATCCTAAGTTTTCTGGATAAACGATGTAATAAAAACTTTGGAAGTAAAATGGGTTTAATATTTATATAATACATCGTTCTATGGACGTTAAGTTGTGACGTATAACTTCGTAGGTGTTTAATTTGGACAAGACTTAGACGAAAAAATGTAAAAAGGATGGATTTAAGGACTTTAGGACGCTTGCCGACGATGCTGCAAATGAGACTTGTTGTTCGCAACACGTCAGGAGCGTTTCCAGGAGTGGGGACGACTCGGGACGCCAAACAGTGTCCTAAACTCGCTATGTAGTGATGTTGCGGACGAGGCAAGATGCGTCCGCAAAAAATCTGTTTAGATCTGGAGTTTTGCGGACGACGCAGATGACTATGAACGACTAGATTTAGCATCCGAATGAATCTGTCAAATATTTGGGACAATTCGGACGACACATGCGGATGATGCGGATGACGGCACGGTGTCCGAAACTGGGATTGCGGATGGTAGGGACACATGTTGAGGATGCTGTTTTCCGTCCGAAACCAGATTTTTGGCTAAGGATTTTTGGTCTTACGGACGATAGTATGGCATCCGCCATAGTCCGAAAGTTAGCAGATCTGCGAAAAATCTGGAAATAAAAGTCAGAAAATTTGATGTAACTTGGCGATTAGTGAGTTAATACTCGCACTTTCAGCGAGAAAATGATGGCAGTAGCTCAATAGCCCACAAAGGAGCCTCCCTATATACACGTTTTGTCTCCTAGGCTCTCCCTCTATTTTACAGCACATTTCTCCCCCCTACACTTTATCATTTTTTTTCTCCTTCGTTTCTGCTGATCTTTGCTGGAGTTGGGAGGCCAAGGAGCTGTACGGGAGATTCAACATAAAAGGGGTAAGGAATGGGTTGTCTTGGCCATGTGGAGGCCCTACACCCAAGAATTGTCGTGTGTGTGAGTGATGGTTTTGCTGTAGAAATTCTGTCATTGTAGTTATTTCCCGTTGCTATATAGTTGTCTGCTTTGCTTTAAACTCTCTGATTTCTCTATAAATGTTATGTTAGATGTTGTATATTTCTTTTGTGTAAGTTGGAAAGTGTTTGTTGAGCTTGAATAAACCAAATGAATGATCCTAAAATGTCTAAAGAGAAGTATGAAAGAGAAGCATGAATGAGCTCTTTACAGATTTCTAATAATGTTAAAGATATTCTGATGCTAGAAAGTGATTTCCATATGATGATAGAAAATAATTTCATGATCCTTTATAGATTTCTTTTGAAGAAGAAGAGGTTGTGATGTTAGGAAAATACTCCATGATTTTCTTTACAATATTCCTCGACTATATGAGTATATTTCATTGATTGTTTTGTTTGTTATTTTAATCGTTCAAAAGTATATTTAGTCATCAAAATTCTGGTGCATACTTTTATAGTTTAGAAAGCATGATAAACGCTCTGATTCGCTACTATATCACTAGGATAAATACATATTTATAAGGCAATTATGTCATCGTTATAAATATGCTTAAATGCTTACCTTTTTTGCTGCTTCTATTAGTCATTAGCATGTTAGTTCTCTTGTATAGTCAACCTGAAAGTGCGTTAGAGGTTGTAGTTGCTGTTACATTTGTTGTTAAAAAGCATGATCAGTCCTTTTACGTGGTTGATTATAAGTATACCTGTGTGGTTGTATTTCCCTACTGATAGTTGACTCGGAACATGTCTAAATGGTAGAGGTATGGTTTGCATGTTTCGTTGCTGTCCTAGATAATTAAAGCATGTTTTGCCATATGATTTTCCTACCATATGTTAATCGATTTATAAGCACGTTTCGTTGTCATATTGTTGATATTTCCGTGATGTATATGAGAAGTAAAAAGAGCATGTTTAGCACATGGTTATCCGAGGTTAGGGTTAAATTAAAAGTATGTTTGATTGAACATATTTCTGATGATTAGTCGAATAGAAATGTGTTTCGATGATTTGTAATTTCCGTTGCACAATAGATTAGAAGCATGTTATGATATCCTATATTGTGTGATCCACTGCTGTTAAACTTAAGTTATGAAGCATGTTCTATTTTGTGATAATGAACGTTAATAACACGGTTAGTTAACCGCAGTCAATATTTTAATTATGTGAAGTATGCGATGATAGTCATTTAATTTGTTGTTTACTGTGGATTCCTTACGGCGTTGATCTCATATATGGTTTGTTTGTTAGGAATAAGATAAGTTTAGTTCATGTTAATAGAAACCAAGTAGGGGGTTAACCTTCAGGATGGTACCGACCTGCTTGAGTGAGGAAAATGGTAAGAACAAGTATGTTCAGGATGAGCGGGAAACGTTCATCACCGAAGAAACCTTAACAGCGGATATGCCATAAGGAAAGAAACTCTAAAGGCGGGATACGCCGAAAGAGTAAGAACTCCAAAGGTGGGATACGCCGAAAGGAGAAAGAACTCAGAAGGTGGGATACGCCGGAAAGAGAAAGAACCCAGAAGGCAAGATACACCTGAAAAAGAGAACGAATAGGGAGTTGGGGTAGATGGGTAGTCCGGATCTAGCCTAGTAGCCAGGATATACCCTCACCTAGTAGGTAAAGGGACTAGCATGCGAACAAGAGGTTAGAGCCGTACAGCTAGGCCATCTCAAAGGACCACCCCCAATCTCCAGCTCGATGTACGAGTTAAGAACGAACAAAGAAAATGAATGTAATGAAAGAGTTTGGTTTGGGTGGCTCCCATTCCATGAAGAACTAAAAGAGAGAAATGCATAAATTGTTTTCCCCCATCTCCTTATTGGGTGTAAGCTCACGTCCTTACTTGTGGTGTAGGTAATGAGGGGATTAAGCCAGAGGTTATGGAAGAGGTCATTCCGGTGGAGCCTGCGGTAGGTCCGATGAAGACGCCAACGGAGTAGTAGTATGGCACGGAGAAAAAAAAGAAAAGGAAAATCAATAAGAGCTAATGGTGAATGGTTAATTTTCACGAACGTTACATTTTCCTTTATTTGTCTTTACTTGGATAATTAAGAAATATCATGTAAGTCTTATTTGGAAACTTAAAACCTTAGATTTAGAATTATGTTTTAAATGTCATTTTCTAATACCTAGTATTCTCATTGCTTTATTATTTGGTGAAGGTAGATTTTCTCGTTTAATTATTCTTCTGCAACTTTTATGAATAACTCTTTAAAGAAACAGTTTTCTAATAAAGAATGAACAAGTTTTTATTAACGATTGGATTTGGATGCACTCTGATAATCCCTTTTTCTTTAGAAATGATTTTAATTTTTTGTGTTAGTATGGTTAGTGAGTTTTTAAAACGGTTTTGAAATCCGAGTCATTACACATACAATTCATAACAATCAATTAAACAAACAATAAACACCCCCTAATTCCTGTGATGTAGGCCCTTTTGGACAAAACAGATGCAGTACCACTTACCTGAAGTCCTTAGCTTTACTGGGTTAATGCTTTAAGTTTCTTCACAAAACCTAGTTATTAACAACATTAGATTATCAATATAGATTCCCCAATAAGTAACCCTAACTACTAGCAATTCATTGCCAAACATATCTCCTTAATTCAACTTAACAATTTACTCCAACAAGGTATAGCTTAACAATATGTCCAACAATGACAACTCTCAATCCAATAATTACTGTCTTTAAAAATCCCACAAAATAAAACCCATTAATTATTTATGCCACAGTCTAATAATTCCTCATGGTCATGATCAATAATAATATGATTGAAATAATCCCACTTAACAACAAAACAAAATCAACTATCCTATGTAACAGTGATGAAACTCATATCACCAACCAATTTCTATATATATGACATGTAGAAACCAATCTGAATATAAACAATAACTCATGCTTGCTGTGCAATATCAAAGAATAACTAATGCATACCTTCAGCACTTCATGGCCTCTTCCTCAACGATCCTGACAAACTAACCTCCAGAAACACATGGTTTCATCATCTTCCTCCAGACTCAGCCACGATTTCTTACTATCCAAACACAAAAAATATCCTCTCACTCTCATTCCTCTTATTTTTCTCACAACCTTCACTCTGCTAGTCACACAAAACCATCATAGCTTCTCTCCAAATTCCCGCAGAGTAACCCCACTCTTTCTTCTTTGTGAAACTTTGCTGCCTTCCATCTCTATATATAGGCAATTTCTAACGCCCCTTCATCAAGCCACTGAAGCCAGAAGGCCAAAGGTTTGCATCCCTTCGACGTCTAGTAACTCTTCGACATCCAAACGCTTCAGATGTCGATTCATTTCATCTTCAAGTTGGTTAAAACCTTTCGAGATTGTCATCATAAATTGGTGATCGCTTGAATTATTCAGTAGCCGATCGACCACCTTTCAATCGATCGACCACAATTTTGTTTTGTTCCTGAACGGTTGATCAGGCCGGTCGACCACCACTCCAAGCCGATCAACCGTGGCATAATTTATTCTTCAGAAATATAATGATAACATATTTCCTTATCGTGACACATATTCATATGTATACCCCCCATATATATATATATATATTACCCTTAATAAACCATAATTCACTTTTCCAAATTATCCATGTCTAAACATTACCATATGTTTCACCATTCCTCCTTCACATTATTCTTCACTAAATCTAATATACCTTAAAATAGTATAAATCCTATATCTTCAACCTTATTATATCAAAGTACATTTTCTCTTATTAATTGCACTGTCTGTTAGTCTAGTTGATATCATTCAATCTAACTCAAAATATTATCAAACAATTCTTCAATTAACTTCAATCCTTCCCATAAGCTAAATAATTTGGTTATCAAGGTTCACTTTATCCAAATTTGTTTTGCAACGACCCGAATTTTTATGACCTTTTAAAATGTGTTAAATTTAAAACATTTATAAAATAACTAAAATCTTTAGTGAAACCTCTTTAAATTATATCGGAGTTGTTTTCTAAAATGTTGGACCGTTAGAGACCCTTTCCTTATACTCGTTATGAAAATCGTTCTAAACAGTGGAAAACTATAGTTATAAAATCTTTTTTCAAAACATAGCGGAAGCGTAAGAAATTCATTTAGGGAATACTAAACAAATAATAAATGTTAATTACAAATTACTTTTCTCTTTTATTTTCCTTAGCCTAGCCAATCACAAGTCCCGCTCCTACAAATCCTTCATCAACTGCTTGTCGATTTATTAATCATTTTCTCGTGTGCATATACATGTACCTACACCATTAGCATCTGTGAGCCCAAGGCCCAGTAAGAAATGAGCTATGCAGTATGATGTATGCCTCTCTTTAGTTCATTTGGAATGGGTCCACCCCAAACAAATCTTTTCATTACATTTCATTCATAATTCGTACGTCGAGCGGAAGATGGGGGAACTCATGTGGGAGAGAATAGTCTTAGTTGGCTTCTAACCTCCTGTGGGTAGCTAGTCCCGTTCCCGACAAGGGAGGAGACTTATCCTAGACTACCAGGCTAGATCCGAACTACCCCTTCGTCCCCTTACTTCTCATTTTCTTTTCTTTCATTCATTCATTTCATTTATCATTTTTCCTCACGTAATGCATGTAAGTACCACCCCAAAGGTGGCACTTCCTACTTGTTTCTATTATAATGATGCATGTCCATGAGAAACATTATTGTGATGCATGTCATTGGAAAACAGTAATGACCATGATATAAAAACATGAAGCAGGAAGCCGTAATCACAACCATATATAAAAGTAAGAGACATAAGAGAAAGCTACTAACACCCCATACATGTCGATATATTCTAAAAATGCTTGGTAATTAAAAGAGACAATAACAATTAGACATGTTTGGCAGTTCAAAGGAAATACAATGTAGACATTCTTGGCAATTTAAGGAATGCGGTAACAACACAGACATGCTTGGTAGTTTAAACGAAACCATAATCATATGCTAATATCCTAAACATGCTCGAAAATTAAACTAATAATGTGCGATTTGCATAGGCATGATAATTAAAGCAACATGATGGAAACGTAAACAAACAATTAAAGTAGAGATACAGCTAATGATGTAGGGCCTCCACAGGCCAAAGACTCTACTCAATTTCTTACCTTGAAGCTTTATCGCGTATTGCACTTAATCACTATCCTTTTCTTTCCTTTTTCCAATACCTTCATAATTAAAACATCTATCATTAATAATTATGACTTATAAATGTTATCCTTCTCCTATCCTTAATTTACATGATAATTGTAGGAACTCGTTAACGCCTAAAATGAAACATAACTCATTCTAACAATTTCAATAGAGACAAACATAGATAAAAAATTCTCTAAGATTTCTTCGTCTAAATCCAATAGAATACTCTTTAGCACCAATGATCAATTTCAAAGTTTAATCTTAAACTAACAGGACAATACTAGAAACTCATCACAAAACACATAATCAAATCCCATCAGCAGATCAATATTTCTTCATTATTTTCACTTATCAAATTAACCTATAGCTTATCCAAAAATTGACATTTCCTCACCAGAAGGCAGGAGCAGACTCGAAGCAATCTAGGAGCTTCACTCTTCCCTCGGCTTCCAGCTCCATAACGCCCTCCACTTCACAAGGGATTTGACCGAACTTACATTCGAAATCCATAAAAACCATTGAAGAGAAGAAATCATCTTACCAGAAAACACCTGAGAAGCACAAAGCTCTTCCTCCACCTTTTTCCTATGCCACTTTCTGTCCTCTCCGTCACAGCTGTCGGCCATCGCTCCATCTCCTACTCTAGGGAGCATTTCTCTTCTTTGTATCTCAAATTCTCCAGAGCACTCTTCACCCGAGAGCTCCTTTCTGCCATCCTTCTCTCCTCACGTCTGCCTTTCTACCTCACTAGAGAGGTAGGCACAACGTGCCACCCCCTATGACGACCACACCATGCACGTTCTCTCAAGTTCTGCTGGTGATTTCTTTAGAGCAGAACTAGAGGAAACACCAGTTTGGGCCGAACTGAAATCCAGACCCAGCCTCTCCTCACAGATTGCAAGCCTAGCCCTGCCTATGACCCGAGGCTGGAAGTCGCAGCCTCATGTTTGCCCACCTTCGCTGTCACCAATCCATTGACGCTGGCCACTGAAATCGAGAGAGAGCCGTAGCATATTGCCACCACCCATCTATCCTGCGACATAGTGTTCGTCGATTCATCCCACAAAGTCCAACGCCTCGCGGAACTCTAGCTGTGACTAGCACCGATAGTTGCCGCAGCAATTCGTACCTCCGCTCGTAGCGAAGGAGCCGCTAGAGCCTAAGCCGAGCTCGTCATCTCCCCCACATTATCAGTCTCTCTCCGTCTCCTTGCTCTCTCTCTGTTCGTCGTGAAGAGGCCCTGGGCTAAATGAATTTCCCCCTTCCTTTTCTTCTTTTAATTTTTCCTTCTAAATTATTTATCTCAAACATTATAATTTAATTCATTAAATTAATATTTATTTTAATTATAATAATTTCCATAAGTTAAAACCTAACAAATACGTCCTTGGTAATACCTCGAAAATTATCCAATTAATCTAAATATCCCCAATTACTTTCCAATTATCCTTACTAAATTTCGATATAAAAATTTGGGGTATTACATTCCTCCCTCCTTATATAAATTTCGTCCTTCAAATTTGCTCAACGTAAATGCTCTCCTTATCTCAACAATCAAATTGCACTTATATCTTGCATAAATAACTCTTGCATTACATTCTTAATGGTTCTAAACACCAATTCTTGATCCAAAATTTGATATAATAACATAAATTATAGACATTACGGATCACGACATGCACTCAAACGACTACACAACCACACTTTTCACTTACTTTTACAAGGTTTATGGTCACTTTGCTACAACTTTTGTTGGTTTTCGTCCTAACATTGGATAGTTTTTGACCAAATGTCCAATCTCGCCACACATAAAACATTATCTAATACTAACTTTACACTCCCCAAAATGCTTTTTTCGACAATTAGCCCATGATCCATCATGAGGAACCTTAACCAAAGTAGTATTTGACTCATTTTGCACCTGCTTGCCCTTCACATTCTGATCTTCATCGTCAAACATCCTCTTAATTTTAGCAGATGTGCCCGCTTCATTCCATTCATGTAGCTGAAATCCCTCAATAGAACCATTCCATTTCAAGATTCGATCCTTAATCAGTCTTGTGTTCCATTCCGTATTCGTACCCGTTTCTGTTTCCATTTCCATTTCTTTTTCTGTATCCGTATCCGTTTCTGTCTTTGTATCTATTTTCGTGTCTGTTTCTATGTCCGTATCTGTGTCCGTATTCATTCCTGTATCTGTATCCATTTCTGTATCCATTTCTATTTCAGTTTCCGTTTCTGTATCTGTTCATGTTTTCATATCCATATCCGTATCCATTTCCATTTTCGTATCTATTCCCGTATCTGTGTCTATTTCCGTTTCTATTTCTATTTCAGTTTCTGTATCTGTATCAAAATCCATTTCAAGAAATTTGTTTCTAGAAATACATTTCTGTTTCCATTTCCGTATCCGTATCCGTATCCATATCCTTCTCCGTTTCTATTTTCATATTTGTGTTTGTATCCATATTTTTATCTGTTTCTGTTTCCGTTTCTATACTCGTTTAATTATCTGTATATGTGTCTGCTTTGTCCCATGCGTGTGGCTGAAAACTTACGATAGAATCATTCCGTTTTGAAATCTGATTCCTTTACTTCTTCGATGTCAAGAATTTCTGATACCATTCCAGAGTAAGCCACGTCCCAAGTTCCCAACACTTCCTGTCATAGCTAAGTAAATATTATCAACCCCCTCGTATCCATCACGATTGAAATATTTGTTATAGAGAATCTCTTGAATTCTGTGCAAATTGTTATAGTCACATCCTTGGCTATCCCCAATGGTATCCCGCTAAGATCTCATATTCTTAACCAACATAGACATGGGACATGCTACCCTTCTTTCCTTCTCTTATACTACCACCTCCTATTATAGCATGTGCAACCATGTCCTCCACCGTCCTAATTTATTTCTCTGCACCTTCTAGATCCATATTAGATTACGTATGTAGTTTCTCTTTTTTTTTTCTTTTATCTTTTATCTTCTACATTTTTGTTCTTATCTTTCTTTTATTCCTTCATTCTTATAAACCTCTCCTAGTTTTGGGACTACCATTCCAATTGTTAAGACTATCATCCTCCTAATTTGGCATAGTCTTTAATCCTTAAGGTTCTTCTTTCTCATAATGATTCTATTCTCTATCTAGTTCCTTGTAACTTAGGCGACCTTGCTTATTAGGTTGGTCCAGTTTATGTAGGATTTTCCTTTTACTTATCTTCTCTTGCAAATTTATACAAATTTGGGCAGAGACTTTTTTAGTTGGATAATTGTCGGGGTATTATCGAGTACTTATTGGGAGTGTTAGGTCGAGGGTGTTTCTGGTAATTGAAGGATAGGGTAACTAGGGTATTACATTTCGCATGGTTACATGTTAATTTATGACATGTAACTATGGGGAAAGTGCTATGGGATAAGAGTTAAGTGGGAAAATATGAGGAAAGGGCTGGACTGTGCATTTTCGGACGACTACGAATGACCCCGCGGATGTTGTTCCTCGTCTGTAAATGTATAGAACACCGTCCTAGCACTTTGGGATGACTCGGGGACACTGTCTTGGTGTCCCAAAGGTTGCCCCTGCCTCTGTTGTCGTTTTAGACGAGACTGCAAACGGATAAAAGTTCTTGCAGACGCGGATGGTCGCGTCTGGATTGAATCTGTCCAGACCTTGACACTTCTTGAAGTTTGCGGACGAGTGTGGTCGAGGTGATGCCTCATCCGATTTGAATCTGTCCAATTTATGGACATATTCGAACGCGTGCGAACGCTGCATGCGGACTCCAAAACGTGTCCGAACGTCGTCTGCGGACGGTGCAGACAGGACGAGGATGCCAGTTCTCGTCCGAGGAAGTGATTTAGCCTTAGGGATTTTACACTTACGGATGAATGCGGATGAGACCAGTGCGTCTGCACTCGTCCGAAGTAGCCCAGACCTACGATTAAATTAGGGTTAAAATGATGAAGAATTTTCATTTAGCCATTAAATTCAGACAGGAAGCGACACTCCGCCACCCTCCAGCATAAGCGCCGACCTCCCTCTACCCGTTGCCTCCTCTCTACCTCCCTTAGGCGTCCAATCTGTCTACTCTAGGTATGATTTAGCTACCTCTACCCTTCATTCTTCCATTTTACAGTTTAGCTCTCCCCTTTCTGCAAGAGAGCCTTCCTTCCAGAGAGAGTATGGTCCAGCGAGAGAAGAGAGTTCTAGCGAGTGAAAGGGAAATCTGTGTGATTGAAGTTGGAGAAAGCTAGAGCTTGAGCTGCTGTGAGCTGAGGAACCATGAGCTGGAGTGCTGTCCGTGTGTTGAGTTCGTCACTTAGGTAAGGAAATAGGGGTGTCTTTGGCCTGTGGAGGCCCTACACCACAAGTAGGGTTGCGTGAGTTGTGTTTCCTTGTTGTTGATAGTCTTGCTAATGCTCTATAGAATTATAGTGCTCAGTGATTTTCTTGTTATTAATACTGTTAGTTAATTGTTAGTTGATGATAGAGTAGAATGCTAGTTCCCTATAAATTCCTCACTGTGATTGTTAATTGATAGTTCCTTGGTTGATTTCCTTTACCATAAATGCTTTGGTTGAGGAACTGAGAATTAATGAGTGAATGCTAATGAACTGAGAAGTGAATGTCTCTATGATGATAGTTCCTTTAATAATAATTGTGTTATGTTCTGGATTGGTTTCTACTATTGCCATTGGTTCAGCTATTTCATCAGTTAATATCTTAGTGTTACTTAAAAGCTTTATTTCCTTAATCTAAGCATGCTTAATTAACACTAAACAACTCTTAATCATAACTGATTGTATTAATACTTGTACCAACGAACTATTAATTGGAAGTTAAACTTGTTTAATCATTAATTTAGTAGAGTAATTAGCCTAATTGGAAGTTGAGCATGTTAACTAATTTAATTAATTAACTAGTCGTTAAATGATTAATTCGAGCATGTTTAGTTAGTTGTTTAAATTAATAACTAACCCTTGAGCATGTAAATTAATTAACTAGTTGAGTATGTTTAACTTACATAATTTTGCCTTGACGCATGTTAATTAAATAGGACAATTAACCAACTAGAATAATTAACTAAACTCAACCATGTTAGCTAACTAACTTAATTAGATTAGACTTGAGCATGTATGATCAACTAGTTTAATAATCGTAGCACTCGGTCAAGTATGTGTAACGACATACGTTCTTCACAATTGTTTGCTTAGTTTTTAAAAACTATGGGGCTGCGGTGATTTGTATACGAACCGCCGTGGTGCCACATCATCACGTCTAACGGCAAAACGTGACAATGATGTTGGATTTGACATTTTTCCATAATTCAGTGGTTAATTTGTTAGCAAAAAAAGGATAATGGTTGGTTTGTTATAAACAATAAAGGATGATGATTGATTTGTCATTTTCCCAAAAAATAAATTTGAAAAGTTACATTTTCTAACTTTTTGAAATTATTTTATTTTAAAAAAACAGTAATTTTTTAGTTATCAACCCTATATTATGTTAAAAATTATCCAAAAAGAACTTTTTGCCCTCTTAGAAATACCCCCCAAAGAGGCCCTTAACCACTTTCTGAGCAAGACTAGTATTTTTTTTCAGTTTAAAAAATAAATAAAAATTGATATATTTACGAATTATTTCTTAAGTCATAGAAGAAGTACTTTGAAATTAGAGTACTTTTCTTTCATAATACTTCAATTTTTAAGTTGTGTAAATGGTCTTCAAAATTATCATCTTAATAAACATGTACTCCTTTCGTTTGTTCTTTTTCTCTTTTTTCCATCACGTGTTGATAAAAAAACAAAAAGAAGTTTGATAATTTCTAATATGAAATAACGTGTTTTTGGTTAACATGTCAATTTTTCTTCGATATAATTGTCATTTTACATTCACGATAGTTGCCTAACATAATCTCATTGCTATCTAAACCAATAATATCAATTTAGCATGACCATTTCTCCTAATTCATATGTTCCTAAGAAAAATGAAGAAATTCCATTTATAAATCCTTCCTTATTTGTAAGTTAGTGTGATTGACTTTCGTTCATTCTTTCAACCACTTATTCTGTCAGAATCCGTCTTAAATATCACCGTTTACACTCAGATTATGACTTGAGGATTTTCAAAGTTAGAAGATATAAAACTCAAAAATTTGTTACGTTAAGTGTGAATTATGTAGTAATTATGTTCAATGATTGTGTATTAATATGGATGGATGTTTAGAGGCACAATGATTTGTTTAGAATATAATGGATGGTTGTGTTTATTGTTTTTATGGGATGTGAATTTTTGGCAATGTTGCGAACGTCCATGGATTTGGTGCGAACGTCTAGATGGGAAACATTTTGTGAGATTAAATATTGTATTTTGTGGTGGAGGTCCACAAGTTAAAAATCATTTTTGGAATGGACATCAAACATGGGTTATAATTATAGAAAAATGTTAAGTGGTCATCTGTGTATAATGTGCGGACACCCGCATGTGAAAGACTACCTCAGGAGTGGATGACCAGAAGGCAAAACATATATTCTGGATTGGATAACAGGTTCAAGAGAAAGGAGTGTCTTGGGTAGGATTGTGGTTGACTGGACATGAGGTTGTAGTCTTCTGCAACTAATGTATCAACTACTTTTTGCAGTGAAAACATAGTATCCGTGAACGTGTGAACATCTACGGTAGATGTTTGGTAATGGATTCTTTTGAAAATTTGAGTGGACAACCATAAACGATGAGCGGTTGTCCAGGAAGTCGAAAAGTCATCGTAAATAGAATTAGTAGTCCTGTTTTAAGAGGGGAAAACATGATGACTAAGCATGTATGTTGCTGATGAGTGTGACAGTTCACGCTGATGAATAAAATATATGGAAAAGAATGGTTTCTTTTAGGTTAGAAACTTTGATTGTGGGAACTCCATTTGAAGATCAAGAAGCTCTAAATAAAACTTCTCGCTTTCTTGACTCTTTGAAGGTAAGATGAGTTTTCTTCATGGTTTAAAGGAATTTTAAGAGTTTAGATAAGTTGTGAGTTAAAAAATAGTGGATGGACTGAAGTTGGTAAGACTGTGTTGTTTGGCGTTTGGAAGCTAATAGTTGTCTTAACAAGTTTCAAATCTAAAACCATTTTACTATGTTATATTCGACACCTCAAGGAAAAGATAGGCTCTAAAATTAATGGAATAGGTTAAGTATATCTTGAGTTATGAATATTTGAAGTTAGATAAAAACAGTGAGGTGAAACTAAAAAATTGGTGTATGTTTTAGGTTATAAGGATATGAATGGTTACTAGCATGAAGCTTATCATGTTTTAGGTTTATAAATTCAAGGAATTACTTGGTAAGTTGTTGTGATTGTCATAAAACCATAAGGTATGAGATGTTTGTATGTTTTTGGCTTCTTTTGCCTACATCATAAGATGCTAGGGTAAGTAGGGATGTTCATAAACCGGTTCTGTTTTTGTATGGCACCAAAATGAACCGGTCGGTTTCAGTTTTGAAATATCAAAACCAAAACTGAGTATTTGGATAATTGCAATAGAATCGCAATTGAACTAGAAATTCGGTTCCGATTCCAGTTCAGTTTTGGTTTTGCATCCCTTGACTTATAAGGGATGTCACTTATAGGTTAAGAGACGTCCTTTATAGGCTCAACCTATAAGGGACATCCCTTATAGGTTGAGGACGTCCCTTATAGGTTGAGGGACGTCCCTCAAGTCCCTATACTAACAAACAAACTGTTTCAACAACAATGCTTGAAATAACAGCAACAATCACAGCAACAATGCTTGAAATAATCCATGAAATGATTTTAGAATTGTAACATCCCATTTATTCTTTCAATTTTAAACTCATGATTTTTGAAAACTTTTTCTTTTAAAATCACAGCGGAAGACTTTTCATTTGAAAACTAGCTTAAACAAAAAGTGCATAAATAAACTCCTTTTTGTGAAACCATTTATCCCTTGAAACATGTCATACTGTAAAGTTTTAAAACATTTACGACAGCGGAGGACTTATGTTTACAATACCAAAAGGATTCAACACAATTTGAAAACCCTTCTTGATAAAAACGAAATATTATAACAAAGGTTTACTTTCCTAAAAAACGTTATTACCAAATATTACATTTCTTCTTTAATCCCTTAGCCTAACCAGTTGCCAACAAATGCTTCATCAACTATTGCCATTCTTGATCTCTTGCATACCTACACCAAAGGAAGAATAATGATCCTATTGCCCAAAAAGGAATATAATCATAAAATGCAATTGTAACCTCCATGACAACTCTATATGCATCAGTCCAATATATTCGTAAGTTGGGTGAGAGCAACCTTTTCAGTCTCCAAACTAACCACTTCGATTTGTTTTTACATGAGAGCAACCTCTTCAGTCTCCGAACTCAGTAAAAACGAACCCACCTATATTTACATTCATTGCCATTTAGGTGGGAGCAACCACTTCAGTCTCCGAACTCACAACTCGTTGAGTAAAAGCAACCTCTTCAGTCTTCGAACTTACAAAAACGAGTTGTTTTCTACGTGTGAGCAACCTATTAAGTCTCCAAACCCACGTAAAAAATACCATTATTATCTTCATTATTAGCCCATGCAATACATTACGTATACTCCTATAACATATCTACATGAATGTCACACATAGCAGTTCATATATCGCAAACAATACTACAAATAACTAACAAACAATACTATGCTTCAACTATAACATTAATTTAAACACGTTCCTATTACACTATAACGTCATATATCTAATTCTCTATCCTTGACATATTATTTCTAACTTAGTCTTGAACAGTATTAGTACTATCTTATGGTATCCATCACTTGAATATAAATTGAGGACCTATACTAATTAACTATATTATTAGTAATCTAATTTTTCTATATCACTTACCATCATCTTAGAAAATCATTTTCATCACAACTATTAGGAAACTAACGTAGGAATACAACCTAACCAGATAACCATCACTAAAGGCATGTATATAACAAATAACCTATCCTCAACATCATGAAGAAAATTACTTTGAGCAATGACCATATAATGGAAGTAGCATTCATCAGAGAGTAAACTACGACTAACACAGCAAACTACACAAAAATCCTACTCCTGCGATGTAGGTCCTTTTGGACAAAACACAAGCATTATTTCTTACTTGGAGTCCTTAGCTTTACGAAGTTAACGCATAAATTATCCTTCATGAAACTTGAAGCACCAGAGACAAGATATATTCCTCCTTCACAGTCTCACATACTTCACAGAATTATCGTACTATGTCCATGGCCATAACTTCATCATCTTAGCAGAACACCACTCTATCCTATTCTTCACTACCATCATGTGTTGTCTGATCCTTCAAACCTTTCCAACACCTTCTCAATTTTCACTTCAACATAGCAGCATCACGCGGTTTCCAAACCTTCCCTCGCTATGATCTCACTTTCTCGGTTATCATCGGCAACCCTTCACAATTTCACCCAACAATTTGGTAGAGTAACCCTACTTATTCTCTTCTCTCTGAACTTCGCACCCTTCACCCTCTATTTATAAGCTGAAAAAATTGACCCATCATTAACTCTGTAAAGATGGAAAGCCAAAGAACTTGCAGTCTATCAATGACCATTAATGAGAAGGTGGAATGCCAAAGAACATGTAGTCCATCAATGCCCATTAATGAGAAGATGGAAAGCCAAAGGACATGCAGTCCATCAATGCCCATTAATGAGAATATGGAAAGCCAAACGATGCAACCCTGCGATGTCCAACAACTCTTCAACTTCCAGACGTTATGAAACTCTTCATTGTTCAATAACTCTTTAACTTCCAAATGTTATGAAACTCTCCATAGTCCAATAACTCTCTCGGTCCTCTCTGTCCAAGATTTCAAGAGAACCCCAGAATTTCTCTCTTTCTCCAAAACACATCACACATCTTCACTCCAAAATACAGAACTCTCCCTGACCCTCGTCTATAGAAGCACAAACTTCAGAACTCCACACATCATCAAACTCCCAACTCACAGCAAGCATTTATTCAAACACAATCACAGAACGTCACTAACACATTTCCTCACGCCAACTTTCTCTAAAATTCGGCAGAGGTTCCTTAGTGTTTTTCGTTCTCCTCCAAACTCTCATCCATCGCTCCTCTATTTATAGACCTCCAACAACGACTCTTTACTATCCAAAATATAGAAAGCCACTGGACACAATATTTACTCACCCAGACGTTCAGATAACCAACCATCACGTCTGTTCATCATTCCAAAAGACTAATATTCATGGCGGTCAATCGATTTTCTTCATTGATGATCAACCACGCATCTTCCAAATGTCCACCAAATTTCTTCAGAAAACTTCAACCATTTATGCCGGTCGATCGATGCTGGTAGACAAAACCATGGCGATTGCCCGCCATAATCGACCGCAAATATCATACAACGAAATCATCGTCAATTGACGAAAACAGTCATGGCCACTAATATCCATATTTAATCCAATAATTTCACCCCAAAGTCACACCTACTTTGGATAATCATCAAACTAATTTCCCATGACTACACGACTGATCAAATCGCTCCTTAACTTTTAGTCCTCCAACAATGTATCCAAAAATAAATCATAACTCAATTGATTCCTAAGCTTTCACCCCTTATAATATCCTTCCAAATACGTTCAATACATTTTCTCTTATTAGTTTCACTAACTATAATTCTAATTTATATTATCCTATCTAACTCCAAAGATCATCATATAAATCTCTATAAGTTTGATCTCTTCCAAAACTAAATATGGACATAATTCGGGCAACGTAATTCACTTATTCCAAAATACATTTCTCTTGACCAATATTTCCAAACAGTCCAATTCCACTCCTATCATTCTAATTTATCACATAATCATTGTGCTTAGCTCAAAAAAAATTTGGGATATTACAAGAATCACAACAATTCGGTTCTTGCCAAAAGGAACCGAACTTGATTTTTAGGTGTACAAAACCGAACCACACCTAGCCGAATCGGCCAGTTCTGGTTTGGTTCTTCAGTTTTGGTTCGGTTTGCACACCCTTAAGGGTAAGATTATGATATTGTTTGAAATGTTATGATATATGAGGATAGTATTGTGATAAACACTGTTGTTTGCATGCTACTATCTCTTAGCTTTTTTTGTTAAGCTAAGTTTATTTTGATAATGACTTAAAGATGATTATTTTGTAGGAAATAATAAGTTGGTTATTATATTTTTTGGATATTATTTTAAATATTTTTATCATATTATTTATATCCACATTTATTGGAAATACTCTCAAAACAGGTATTATTATGTGCTAACATGTATATCTAAGCCCATGTAGTGAAAATATATTATATTGGGAACTTAGAAATTAAAGGAAAGTAAAGGAGAGTGCTTTGGTCAAAGCTGCAGATGTGAAAGGCGACCTAATCTGTGACTTGGTCTTTCGGTCGCATTGCGGTTGAAGCCCCGGTTGAGGAGGGCGATTGAAACATAACACTGATTGGTCTAAGCTTTTTTGGTGGAGATGTAGTCAAAGGAGGCGATCAAAAAACATCACAGATTGCTTCTGGAGATTTCATGCATTTTGCGGACATGACGAGGTCAAAGGATTCAGATGAGATTGGTGGCCAAAAAAGCAAAATAGTGGGCTCCAAATTATTTCGGACGAGACACAGTTGAACCAGTGGTCGAGACATGCGATTGAAAATGCACAACAGACACAATGGGCAGATTTCCAATGGTTGAATTTTGAGCAGATAAATTTGCAATGGCTATATGTGGTCGACTGAAAAGAATAGGTTGACCGAAAATGCAGTGTTTATAAATATAAGAGAAGCACTCCAAGATCCACATACGAAACCAAGAGAAGTTTTGAAGCTCTGCCAAAATCAATACTCGACTTCTTTGTATTATTGTGAGCATTGTAATCCTACTCTCCCTATCCCAAACCTGAGATTCAATTTGGGAGAGTTTGGACTAGTTGTTTGTGAACGTCAAATTTCCAAACACTCGTACGTAATTGTAAAGGGTGACTCCCTATGAATTAGTCATATGAAGGTGACACCCAGAAACAGTCAACTACTCGATTGACGCCTGGAAGCTCAATCAAAGGGTAACTCTCCAAAATAGTCAAGTAAAGGGTGATGCCCTGAAATAGTCAAAGGGTGAAGCCTCGTTAATAGTCATTGTTGTAACAGTTTAATTGGCACTTGTAAGCCAATCAGTTAAAGGATCACCAAGTGAGGCTTAGATCGCGGACATAGGTGGGATTAGTCGAACCGCATTAACAAACTAGTGTCACACTCTCTTACCCTTACTCTTTACTTTATTTCATATATTTGTGATTGTTTATTTAATTGTATGCGGTAAATCACATAGAGTTTAGAGAAAGTAAATATCGCACGAACAAAATTAGAACACTATATTCTCATCTCCCCCCTCTATAGGCGTGCATACGGTCTGTCACTATCATGATTATTATGTTATGAAATAGATGAGGATATTATTGATTATTAAAAAGAACAAAATGTTGACATGCTATGTTAACAAACAAAATGTAATATATTATTATGATGTAGGATCTTTAGAAAATGATGCACCACAAAGGCCGATTGCTAGAGCTCGGGTCAAGAGGCTCATTAACCTATTTATGTTTCCTTATTTTGCATAGGATGCTTTCTTTGAAGAACTAAATGAAGAGCCATCAAATGGTGACAAAGAACAACCTAAGCATGTGCTAAAGTGGGAATGCAATAAGGCCACCATGACTCACCTTCCAACCGAGGCACCCAACCCATCCGACAAAACCCTTGCTACTTTTGGAGTTGCTTGAAGACAACAACGCATGGGAGATGATCCATGTTACTTAAGAACTCCAAGAAAGTAGTTTGGGATCATTTTATGATTGATTTAGGAATTATCGGATGTATTGGAATTGTTGTTTTTGGTTAACTCTCGGCTAGCTTAAAATAGCATTGAAGTTTTTTGTGTTGTTTTTATTGTGAGGTTATTTAGGTAACTTGTGACATTAGGGCAACCCTTTTGTAAGGTATTTAAACTCTCCTAAAGGGTTGTTTGAAGCTAATTGAGATTTTTAGCTAAAAAAAACCTTGTTGAGTTGGAGTTTCTTATATATCTATCGACCCCCCTATTTTCTAGGTGAGAATCGAGAAAGTCAAAGCCACCCATTTGATTCATCATTGATTCTTGACTTGTCTTGAGCTGAATTTCCTACACTAATATTTCCTTCATCTCGTTCCAGAGGTGAACTTCCATAGAGAAATGATAGAAGACTTGCTGCAACCCAAGTTGGAGTGGTTTCATTGTTGGAACCCATTTGAAGTCAAAGGGTGCCGCCATAGCTCCTTTTCGGACCACCTTGCAAGTGTTCGTGCATCATTTCTTTTTCTAAATGATTTTGACTCTGATTTTGGAGGGTTCTCTGTACACATATCAAGAGTTTCATGGTTCAAATTTTGTGACATTAGACAAGAAACAAGTAATTTGTGGTTCGTCCTTTTCTGGCTTGAAACTGCCTTGTTGGTGCCATTACAGGCAGTTAATTTTATGTTCGTATAACTCCCTACCATTTTAGAATTTTTGCATGATTTTTGGAGAGCACACTCTAATCTAGTGATACTTACTGTGGTTTAAATTTTACGTTGATTGGATTTCAAACAAGCAATTTACATATTTGAGAATTTGGTATTCTGTTTTAAAAACCGGGTAACCACCATCTTCCAAGTACTTGTTCAAGCTTTGCACCCCTTGGTGCATCATTTGGCACCAGAGCAATTTTACCCTACCCTCATACTCTGTGAATGGTATTTTGATTTATTAAGCTGATGACAAGAAGTGGGGCAAATGCTACCCACAATAGAGAAGCAAACCCGCCAACCACCCAAACACTTGAGAAACTAATGAATGAGGTTGAGAGTAACATACAAGGCCAATTAGATGGGATCTGTGGCATGATGGCCAAATTACAGCAAAGGTTGGAAGAGCCTTCAAATCAACATGTGAGGGGTCCTAGAACCCCTAGACTAAGGAGAAGAATGAGCACTTTTATAGACACTAGAGGGTGAGAGGATATCGGCAAAGATGAAGATTATATGGAAACTTATGTGGAAAAGATCCATAGTGCAAGGAGGAGATCTAATACTATAGATGAAATGAGATGCATTAAGGTTTCTATTCCACCCTTTAAGGGATCTTGTAATGGGGATGACTTCCTAGATTGTTTGGAGAAAGTTGATAAAGTCTTTGCTTGTTATGATTACTCAGAGAAAACTAAACAAATGGTCTCATTAGAGCTTTCAGGTTATGTAAGTTTATGATGGAAAGACTTAAAAGCTCAAAGAAGACATGAAGGATATGATGAGATTCAAGAGAGTGATGAAGATCCTAATGCAAAAAAGATTTGTCCCAATGCATTACAAGCAAGAGCTCTTCCTTCAAATCCAAAATCTTAAGCAAGGGTCACAATTAGTTAGGGAATATCTAACCGAATTTGAAACACTTAAAATTAGATGTGCTTTGGAGGAATCGAAGGAACAAACCAATGCACAGTTTATAAAAGGGTTTAATAAGGAAATTGGAGATTTGGACGAGCTTCAACTCTTTGAGAACATGAATGGTGTTATCTAATTGGCTTTGAAGATAGAAAGACAAAGAAAAAGGAAGATTAAAGAGTCTAGCTTTCGGCCTTTCCAAAAGAGTCCATTTCCATACAACCCCTATGCCAAATTTGATGAGAAGAAAACAACCTTGAAGGTGCATGATAGCAAGGTTTTTGAAGAAAAGAAAACAAGTGGTGATGCTACAAAACCATGGTCAAGAGACATCAAGTGTTTCAAGTGTCTCAGATTAGGGCGCATTGCTTCTCAATGTCCTAACAAGCGCATAATGGTGATTATAAGTGATACCAGAGAAATTGAAAGTGAAGATGAGATTATTGAAGTGCCAAATACAGAGGAGGAGCCACAATAAGAAACACATTTTGCTCAAGAAGGACAACTCCTTATAACCTTAATAAGAAGCTTAACTACACACAACTGAGAGGAAAAGTGCCAAAGAGAAAACTTTTTCCACAGCCGATGCAAGATCAAAGAAAATGTTTGTTCTCTCATTATTGACGAGGAAGTTGCACCAATGTAGCATCCCAAGATATGGTTAAGAAATTGAAATTGGAAACCACCTTACATCCAAACCCTTACAAGGTAAAATGGTTTAATGATTGAGAAGAGGTGAAGGTGTCAAACCAAGCTTGTTGTAATAACCCAAATTTTTGTCATATTAAGTCTAGAATAATGATAGTGATGTCTGATAATAATTGGAGTTATGGTATATGGCATTAGTATTGATATAGTTATTGATGGTTTATGGCCTTTAAAAATTGTAAAATTTTCATGTTTAAAAAGGAATAAAAGTGAAATGGCAATCAGTTGTGGTTAGATCGACCACTGATTGCACAAAATGATATTAATGTGGCTCTATAGTTGTATGGCAGTTGATCAGACATGTAGTGGTCGTGCATCTTCAATATAGATTGGAAAATAAAGGAATTTTCCATCGATCAAGTGAAGGAAGATGATCAGTTGGCATTATGGAGAAAATGCAGAGTTTAGTCTTGGATTGATTTTTTCGGTCAATCATCTAATGAAGGCGATTGACCGGTAAGGTGAAAGGTCACTTAAAAGGTGTTGCAATGTCATGTTTTTATTGGATAAAAGAAGTGATTACTCATCACTTGATTATCAAAGAAGCACCACTTCCTGTTTGGGTGGCTGAAGAAGAAGATTAAGTTTAAATCAGAGGGGAACTTGATGGAAAATGAGGAGGAACCGTGAAGAAGAGTTTTAGAGAAAGAAGAATTAGGAATTGTATGACTTGTTGTATATATAAGGTTAGTATTGTGATATGACTTGATTTGTTAGTATGCTTTCATGTTATTAATGATATAAAGATAGTATTGATTCTTTGGAAAGATTAAAACATTGCTTGTTTAATAATTGAATTGAAAGAATGAATAAATAAGTGGAAAATGTTGCATTGTTATTATGTGATAAGATGATAGAATTGTATGCATTCATTTCATAGATATGCATCATTGTTTTGACAATGTACATAAATGTTTTATGCATATATTTTGAAATAAAACTGACATTATATGAAAATAAACATAAATAGATGCAATGAGGTATGGGTTATTGAAAGGTTGTCCCGTGTGGGCCAAATGGTGCCACTCTACCTTGTACGGTGATACCTCTAGCACCAGTATGGGTAAGTGAAACTAAAAGAAAATGGAATAAACATAAATAGAAGTTTTGAGGTATGGGTTCTTGAGATGGCTGCCCTGCGTGGGTCAATAGGTGCCACTCTATCTTGTACGGTGATATCTCCAATGCTTGGATGGATAAGTAGAACTAAAGATAAAGTAAAGGTAAAGATAAAGGTAAAGGTAAAAATGAAAGTTAAAACTGCATTTATTTTATAAAGTACATGGCATGAGCATATCATATTTTCTATCTCTTACTGAGCCTTAGGCTCATAGTTTAAGTCTTGTGATGTAGGTAAACACGAAGTTAAAGAAAGAAAGGAGAAGTTGATGGAGGATTTACGCGATGAGATATTGTGTTGGCTGGGCTTAAGAGAGAAAGGAAAAATGTAATTTGTTTAAGTCAAGAACATTTTGTATAATGTAAAGATGATTTTTTTAAAGGTGAAATTTTATTTATGGTGTTCCATTTCCTTCTATTCCAAATGTTTTTAGTACGAATAGTCTTCCACTACGCATTTTAAAACAAGAGTATTTTAAATCGCGATGTCTTAAGTTAAGGAAAAATGGGTCACTACACTTGTATAACTTTTTCAATTGAAGGCTATGTTGATGAGGTGCTATGTGTTGTAATACCTATGAGTGCAAGCCATTTATTATTTGGGAGGCTGTGACAATTCGATAGAAAAGTTTCCCATGACAGCCATTCTAATTACTACTGTAACATTTCGTAACCTTTTTCCGTATAAAAATTATCTTTTCTTTTAAAACCATTGCATAATAGAACACCAAAGTAATAAACAACGGAAGTCTTAATCGTATAAAATATACAGTAGAAGTCTTTTACAATTTAATACCACAAACCCATTGTTTAAATAAACACATTAACTTAAAACATTTATTTGAAGTCATAAAACACTTAAAAGCTTTTTAAAACATTTAAATACATTTATTTCATCTTCTGTGAGCCATAACCACAAGTCAATGTCGCCAATAGTTCAAACGCCCACACAACAATACTCCATCAACTACGTTCTTTAACAACTTTATCCATTCATCTGCTCCTTACCTACATCAATGAGACCTAACTATGAACCTAAAGCTCAGTACGTGGTATAAACGTAAAACACATACAATTTCTATAGCATCGTATACAGTTTTATATTTTGTTTCTTTGTTGTTGTTCTTGTCTTTTATTGCTTACATCTTTTACTATTTATGTCTTTACTATTTATGTGTCGGGCGTATCCAACCGGACCACACAAACATCTGGTATTGTTCATGTCTTTTACTATTTATATGCCGGGTATATCCAACCGAACCAAACAAACATCTGTAACTATTATTCCATCTGTTTATGTGTCGGGCGTATCAAACCGGTCCACACAAACATCCGTTTACTATTTTTGTCTTTTACTATTTATATGTCAGGCGTATCAAACCAGACCATACAAACATATGTGTCGGGCGCAACTAACCGGACCACAGTTGGTTTACTTATCTTTGATTCTATTTCGGGCGTAACTAACCAATCTACAAAAATGACTATTTACATTCATATCATTTTTGTATACTTTGATTTCTGTGCTGAACATAACAAACTATACCATAGCTATTTACGTATATTCCATTTTTGTGTACTTTAGTACTTCGAGTCTTAACGTTGTCGTGCACATACAATCCTATCTAATGTGTTCCTTAATCGTATTCTTAAAATGTGATTCATCCTAACTAAGGAACTAAACTTAAATCTATAAGCATACAATTCATAACAATCAATAAACCAAATAGTAAACACCCCCTAATTCCTGTGATGTAGGCTATTTTGGACAAAACACATGCAATACCACGTACCTAAAGTCCCTAGCTTTAAGTGGTTTAACACTTTAAGATTCTTCACAAAAAACTAGTTATTAACAACATGAGATAATAAATAAAGATTCCCCAATAACCACCTTAACTACTAGCAGTTCATTGCCTAACATATCTCCTTAATTCAACTTAACAATCTACTCCAACAAGGTATAACATACAATATGTCCAACAATGACAAGTCTTTACTTCAATAATTTCCGTATTCAAAATCCCACAATCACAATTCCAATTTAACAAAGTATTCCAACTTCATTAGCATAAACGCATGAATATGCGGTATACTCATTTGCATGCAATGACCAATAATAATTCCAACGTTATCCTACAACTCATTTCAACAACTAATACCATATGACAATAACCAACTTCATGAATAACACCTTAATCCATTAATACTTTTTGTAATAATAATCTACCAATAATATGCTGTCATTATAATCAAAATCCATCTTAGTAGTAATGACAGACAGCAACTACCACATATAATAATCTTTTATAAAACGTGAGTGAAGGTAGAATTACCTGAATAGTAGCAGAAAATAACAACTGAGACCTTTTTTCAAAACTTTTAGTTTCGTTTATCCTTCCTCCTTCACAGTCGTTTATTCACTCTGTGTTTATTTCTCAACTTCCGAATCCATGCAGACCATCACTGCCATGCAACATCTCGTCGTCACAAAATTCCTCACACACACTCTCTCTCTCTCTCTCTTTTGTTTAATCTCTTCTCTGAAAAACAACCTCATAGACTAAAAACTCACACGCTAGTTCTCACAAAATTTAGGCAGAGTAATGCCACTCCTTCTCTCAATAATTTGGCAGAGTAACCTTATGTTTTCCACTCTCAAAATTCCCGTCACCCTCCTCTTCTATTTATAGACAATTATCTGACGTCTTAACATTAATGTCTAGAGGAAGATAGAAGGCCAAAAGATGCAATCCATCAATATCAATGAACTCCTTCGACGTTCAGACAATCTAGGAGGCAACGCTTCTTTTCATATTCTCGTCCGTTAAAACTCTCCAGATGCCTTCATAAATATTGGTGATCGCTTGAATTCCCCAGTAGCTGATCAACCACCCTTCACTCAATCGACCACTAATTTTGCATTGTTTCTGAATGGCGGTTGATCAAGGTGGAAGATCTCCCCATGTCGAATGACCACAACGATCGACCGTAGTTCATTCCATCTTTAGAATTATATTTTATTCACGCTTTTCTTTAACTTCACATGCATGAATATATAAATATATTATTTCTTCTTTTATAATTACAAGTTGATTTGATCCCAATCAACCGCACTTTTCCATACCCATATTCAATATCCATTTTTGTTTACAAGTTGATCACACTAGTTGATCTCAATCAACGAACATGATCAGCCACCCCTTCAATACCCATTTTTTTTGGTTTACAGGTTGATCACACTAGTTGATCTCAAGCAACAACAATGATCAACCACCCGTTCAAACAATCATCGTCTATATTCTTCTCCAAATATATATATCTATGTCAAACAATATACAAATATATATATATATATAGTACTTCTTCTCCAATAGATATAAATCACTCTTCCAAACTGTTCAAATTTAGATTTCCAAATATGTTTCACTTAACTAATGTCTTAAATTACCCAAGTTAATTCCAATAATTTCTAAATCATCCTCCTAAACTTAATATGAGCATAATTCGGGGTATTGTAATTCACTTATTCCAAATGCATTTCTCATGACCAATATCTTATCCAACTCAGCTCCTATCATCCCCAAATTTATCATTTAAGCTATATTTTCAACTCAATGAAAATTCGGGACGTTACAACTACACTTTCAAGATAGGTGAAAGAACTATAAAGCTAGCTACTCTTAAATAGGAACAAATTGCAAAAGACTATGAAGAGATGAAGAAAAGAAGGGTAAAATCTACTTTGCTTATGTTAAAAAATGAGTTACTTGAATGTTATCCTTACATGATCAAACACAAGGAAGGGAAGACAAAACTTGTGGCCGGTGCACCATTAGAAAGGTATTCCCTCTTAACTGAATTGAATGCAAAGATTTTTATGTTTGGCTGGATTAAAAGAATGTATGTAGAAGATCAAGGTTTTTGCCATTGGTATAATTTATGCACTAATGAGTCCAAAGGTGGGTACGGTATGGAAGGCTATTTTTTCAAAGATGGAAAACTTAGTGTACCAACTTGCGGGTTTCTAGAATCCATAGAGAATGAAGGTCATGGTGGGAGCCTATCAAACTATTTTGGAGAAAAGAAGATATATGAAGCTATAAGTGGATGGTTCTTTTGGCCACACATGAGTAAAGAAGTCCACAAGATTGTGGAGAAATGCATCATTTGTAAAAGGCCCAATAAAGTGAGATCTATGCATGAGATGGTGGGAAATACAATTGAAATGGGAAATAAGGCTCAATCTAAAGTTACAAACCTTGGAGAGGAGGAAGATGAAGAAGAGATAGTTGAGGAGGATCAAGCATTCAATTTGAGGTCAAATCCTCAATCACCCTGGGAGAATGATGCACCACAAAGACCGATTGCTAGAGCTCTGGACAAGAAGCTCATTAACCTATTTATATTTCCTTATTTTGCTGGGGATAATTTCTTTGAAGAACTAAATGGAGAACCATCATATTGTGACAATGAACAACCTATGCATGTGCCAAAGTGGGAATGCAACAAGGCCACCATGACTCACCTTCCAACCAAGGCACCCAACCAATCCAACAACACCCCTATTACTTTTGGAGTTGCTTGAAGATAACAATGCAAGGGAGATGATCCATGTTACTTAAGAACTCCAAGAAGGTAGTTTGGGATCATTCTATGATTGATTTAGGAATTATTGGATGTATTGGAATTGTTGTTTTTGGTTGACTCTTGACTAGCATAAAGGGTTGTCTGAAGCTACTTGAGATTTTCAGCTAAAAAAACCTTTGTTGTTTTTAGACCGACTTGTAAATGTTCGTGCATCATTTCTTTTCTTGAACTATTTTGACTCTGAATTTTGGAGGGTTGTTTGTACACATAGCAAGAGTTGTGTGTTCCAATATTGTGACATTTGGACAAGAAATGACTAATTTGTTGTTCATCCTTTTCTGGCTTCAAATTGCCTTGTTGGTGCCATTACGAGCAGTCAATTTTATGTTTGTATATCTCCCTCTCATTTTGGAATTTTTTAGTGATTTTTGGAGAGCACACTCTACTCTTGTGATACTTTTTGTGGTTCAAATTTTACGTTGATTGAATTTCAAATAAGCGATTTATATATCTGAGAATTTGGTAATCTGTTTTAAAAATTGTGGTAACCGCCATCTTCCAAGTACTTGCTCAATCTGTGCACCCCTTGGTGCTTCAGAAAATGATGTGCATTATCATATTCATTATCATTTTTCCTACATCATGAAAATAGTTTCTAAAAAAAGACAAAAAAGAATTTCATTACATATGATTTTGATGGATAAACTGAAAATGAATTATATAAACGTAAATAGACATTGTGGGGCGGGATTCGAGTTGGTTGTCCTGCATTATGTGTACAAAATGGTGCCACTATCCCATAAACTGAATACTTCCAGTGGTTTGACTATAAAATGAAAGAAAGGAATGACTAAAAAATTGAAAAATGCATGGTTTACGAAATTGCATAACATGAGCATAACAATGTTCTATCTCTTATTGAGCACTAGGCTCATAGATAAATCTTGTGATGTAGGTGAGAATCTTAATTTGGATGAGAGAGTTATGAATTGGTGATATCGCGGATGCACTTCATGAATCATAGCTATGTTGAACATTTGCATTGTTTGGCGATTTGACTGGCGAGCGCCAACGAACCAACACCGTGTGTTCCATACTGTCCAACACGCCTGGCAGCATCGACCTGTCGACCATCTACCGCACTGACCTACCGTCGACCAGAGCACACGTTCACACTTGCTTGCCACGTACGCCACCACCCCACCACCACGCATGCGCTGCACTTTTCGACACCGACCAGCCGCCGCCCACGCGCATTGCCTGTACCGACTACACCTACCATGCACGCTGCCCAGCGTCGCCTCCCACGTGCCACCCGTGACATTCTTCAACTAACATTGACTATTTTCAATTCTTTTGCATATTTTATGACATTCTATAATGTTTCTAAGTCGCCTAGTGTTGCCTATAAAAGGATGGGCAACCCTTCGTTGTAAATCACAATACACAACTTACAACTTAAAATTTGAGAGCATTTTGCTTAGAGAGTAATTCTCTTCTTAAGTTCTTTTTGAAGGCCTTGATCTTCTTCAAGTGTTTGCTTGAAAAGATCAAACTTGATAGCTTTGGTTCAATCAACAAGTTTGGTTCGGGTCACGCTCCTTTCCTTCATAGTTTTGATTCTTATCTCTTTATAGATAATGGGTCAAGCTCCTAATCCTTTTGAATCTCCAAGGCATCCTATGCTTATTCTGCATTGTTGTTGGGTCTCGAATCTCTAATATCCGTGGTTCGCATCATTTGTCATCAGAGCTTGTTTGCCTATGATTCAAAACTCTATCTTTATTGCTTTTCTAACTATCTTTCATTGTTCTTGTTTTCTTATCCAATTTAAAAAAAAAGTATTCTTCTTGATTTGTGTTCTTTGAAATCCTCATGTATTGAGATTTCATTCCGTTAAAAAAATAATAATATTGTTCTTGTTTGGTATTCTTTGAAATTCTCAAGTGTCAAGATTTCATTTAAATTAAAAAAAAAAGTGTTCTTGTTTTGTTCTTAGAAATTCTCAAGTTTTGAGATTTCTTTCAATTCAAAAACAAAAAAGCACTTTGAAACTTTTACATCATGTGATATTCTCATTGGATTTATTTGTCTTCAAGTTTCAAAATTTCACCAACAGAGAATTTGATTTGAGTGAATACTATAATCGTTTCAAGGTATCATCTTCGGTGATTGTTTCATACATTCTTTAAACATCCAAATCTTTGAAAACGTTATATCCAAAGAGTGATTCTAGTAAACGCCTTCGTGGTTTGTATTCTAGTCATTCTTGAACGTTGGATTTAAAGTTTGAAATTTTCTTGTAACATTTGTTGAATTGACTTTTGATTGAGCTCTTTCTTAAAGGACCTAAAGAAGAGATCGAGTGGTAAAAGGCAAGAGAGCAAAATATATTATAAAGCCAAAATACTAGAGTAAACATGTGAGTTAAAAAAAATGAAATCCATCTATTTTTTTTACGCACCATTTACTTTATCGTACTTACTTTATTGCATCAATTATCTTCCTTTTGGTTTTTACTTTTTGTTTAGTATTGAATTATATTGTTGTAATTTTCTTTCTCTTTATTATGTTCACTTAAATTGTAATCATTTGTTTAAAAAAAAAATGATTGGAAAAGAGAGACATGGATCTAAAAATGTTCATGAGGTCAATGCAAGACCAATATCTGGATCTTGCTCGGAGAATGGACCGATTGAAAATACCATCCTCGAATTCTTCTCATGAAAGGAGAATAGATGACAGTAACGAGAGGACATACCGAAGGATAAGCTATGATATGGTAGATCGAGAGGCCCGTAACCTAAGCCACATGAAGATGAATATTCCTTATTTCTAAGGGGAAAGTGATCCCAATACTTTCTTGGCGTGGGAACGAAAGGTGGATTCCACATTTGATCAATAAAACTATTCGGAAGAGAAGAAAATAAAGTTGGTCACTATGAAGTTGACGAATTATGCAAACTTTTGGTGGACACAATTATTAAAAGATGAAAGGCAATATGGAGACCCACCAATTCGAACTTGGAAAAATTTGAGGGCCATCATGAGGAAGAACTTTGTCCCTTTAAACTATTGTAGGGCATTAAGTTAGAAATTACAAGACGATTTTGACAAACTTTATGAGTATTGCTTGAAGAAGAAAGCAAGCCCCACCAACACATCGAGTTCTAAAGAGATGAATGATGAACCAAAAGAAGTAAAGCAAGGAAGCGACTTCGATAAAGAAGAGGAGTCGATAGAACAACAAGACGTTGAGGAAAAGCATGAAGTTATTGAAGAAAGCACTAAAGTGGAGCAACAAATTCAAAGAGAAACAAAAGATGAAAAGTTTGATTTTGGCGTAGTTGAACAATCTTTGGAAATTGAAGATACAAAAAAGTTGAAAAGAATTTGGAGGAAGAGAGAATAAAAACCAAGAGTAAAAATGAGAGAAAAGCCAAGAGTGAGGTGAGCGAAAAAGGCATAGAGGAAGAAAAGAATTTAGAGGAAGAGAAAAGAAATGAAGTGAATAAAAACAGTGAGAACACGAGGGAGTTGATTTTACCGTTCTGCAAAAATATTTATTTTACTTCCCATAAGTTAACTATTTCTTTTCTAGTGGATGTTTCAACTAATTTGCAGGATTATAAAGACATACATCCTAAGGAATTACAAAAGGACGTAACACCATTGAGGAAGATTGAAATTCTGATGATGGAGTACGTCAAGATGTGTCCATATGACATACGTAACAAAGGTAAGGACATTGTGGTTGCCAACACATTGTCAAAAAGATATGTACTTGCGACTATACTTTGAAATAAACTAATGAAATATTAAAATATTAAAATTTTGCATGATAAAGACTTAAAATGTGGAAGATTTTTTAATTTTTATGAAACATTTGAATGTGTCAATTTTTATAGTAATGAAGAATTTATATTCGAAAAAAACCAATTGTGTATACCTAAACATTATCTTTAGGAGCTATATGAAGTATACATGTTTTCTAAGTTTGACTTAAATAAAGGTTATTGGGAATTTGCATTTGTACTTAAACGTGAATGGATGAATATTCTATGTGAGTTATTTGATGTTTATAGTAATTTTATGATTTTGATAAGTCTTGTGCTTAAATCTTTTGTTAGGAAATTTGCTATTATATGCTTTGATATTGATTTGGATTATAGCACAATTGAGGACATGCATGTTGAACATTTAAATTTATATTTTTCTCCAAGAGAACATCAATCATATGCTAATTTGAAGAAGTGTTTACTACGTGATGAGTTTACATATCATAAGATTGTTCGTTCTATTAAATATTACTCATCTTTTGAAATTAGTCATAGATTTAATTTTTCAATTCCTTTAGAATTTTACTCTTGCTTACTAATGAGTGTGATAATTTTAATGTAAAGAGAAAGGTCAAAGTTTTAAGGAATTTACATGCGAAGGAACGGGACAATCCAAAGAGGAATAAACTCTATGCACAACGAGCTAACAAAAGCCTAAAGGAAGTGGTATTTGACCCTGGAGATTGGGCTAGGATTCATCAACTGATCAAAAATGATCGAGGATGAATCTTTTCGAAGGGGGAGGGAATGATACAAACCAAGGAACCATTAAGAGCCAAGTCGTGGCCAAGAACCAAGAAACTTCACAAAACATGGATGGACCATTGAGAAAGTACATGAAAACAAAGATGATCTAATGTGTACATATTTTAATCCAAGCCAAAGACCCATTAAATGGCAGGCCAAGGCCCATGAAGGTTCTATGCATTATTGAGGATCCAATTGAGGCTCAAAGTAACATTGGATTGAAGAAAATATGGCTAAAATGAAAGGAGAGACGAAGTAGCCCATGACCAAAGCCCACGGCATGGGTTACCCAAAAGTCAACGCGCACGTCGCCCAGACAAGCCGCTCGATAGTGCGCCCAACAGCACGCATGCACCGTACTGACAACACCCACCCGCTGCACCGACCTGCCGACCACCGGAGCGCACATTCACACTTGTCCACTATGCGCGCCGCTGCAGCTTGCCGCGCGTGTCGACGCACCAACCAACGCGCTGTATTATATACTGCGCCTAGCAGCACCAACCTATCGACCACCCGCAACACAGACCTACCCTCCATCGGAGTGTGTGTTCACACCTACCTACCGTGCGCACCACCGCACCACCAACATGAGAGCGCCACAACATTCGACACTAACTAGCCGCCTCCCGTATGCACCACCTCTACCGACTACACCTACAGGGCATGCCTCTACCCAGCGCTACCTTCCACGTGCCACCCATGGCATTCTTCACTAACATTGACTATTTTCAGATCTTTTGTATATTTTATGACATTTTATAATGTTTCTAGGTTCCCTAGTGTTGCCTATAAAAGGATGGGCAACCCTTCATTATAAATCACAATACACAACTTACGACTTGAAATTTGAGAGCATTTTTCTTAGAGAGTGATTCTCTTCTTGAGTTTTTTTTGAAGGACTTGATCTTCTTCAAGTGTTTGATTGAAAAGGTCAAACTTGATATCTTTGGTTCAATCAACAAGTTTGGTTCGGGTCAAGCTCCTTTCCTTGATAGTTTTGGTTCTTATCTCTTTATAGATAACGGGTTGAGCACCTAATCCTTTTGAATCTCTAAGGCATCCTATGATTATTCCGCATTGTTGTTGGGTCTTGGATCTTCAATATCCGTGGTTTGCATCAGTATACATTTTATAAAAGTTGCATAGCATGAGCATTTCATAATTTGTATCTCTTACTGACTGTTAGACTCATAGTTTAAGTCTTGTGATGTAGCTATACAAGGTAATGAGAAAAAGGAGCAGTTGATGGAGGATTTGCACGTTACGAACCTTATGGTTGGTTAGGTTAATGGTTAAAGGCAAAAGGTTTCCAATTTGTAAAAAGATTTATTGTTTAAGTTAAGATATGATTTTAAGTTACAAATGTGTTAACAAAAAGAATTTTATTTATGCATTTCTTTTGATTTCAATTACTTTTCAAATGCAAAGTCTTCCAATGTGTAATGTAAATGTTTTAAATTTTGTGTTTTATAAAAGAAAATGTATTTCAAATTATATGTTTTAAAATGTACGGAAATAGGTCGTTACATGTTATATCTATGGGCAACCTGGGCATATTAAGAAAAATTGCCCACAGATCCAGTAGGAACCATTGCATAAGTCATTCTCTTCCTCACAGGGTATCGCTACCCATAGTACTTCTGAGGGGAAGGGAGGTTTTGACAAACAGTCCTTTTTTGTGTATTAGGAACAACCAGTTTTTACTCCTCACCAATAATCAAGGACCTACTTGGGTTACCAACCCTAGTTCTTACCCACTAGACCCGATTTTCAGAGGTCGACTGGTTATCAGCAGAGCTACAGTTTGAACCCTTATCCGTATTAGAGGTTAGGAAATTCTAGAGAACAGTCCTTTCTGAGTAGTGGTGCAGAGCCGATCTCAGCTAACGGTGGCCATGAGGGAAGCCAAAAGGGAAAGGAGAAAGGGTATGGATAGGCATATACAGTTGGGGGATTTGACTACTTCCACGACCAGAGTGATCATGACATAGTGGATGGTGCAATTTTTTGTTTCTCATTTGTGGCACAAGTGTTGTTTGATACCAGGTCGACACACTCCTTTATCTCCTATGTTTTTGCTTCCATTTTCGGTCTGTCAGTGGAGGTGATAAAATCTCTATTGATGGTTAGTACTCCCTTAGTCTGCATAGTGATTGATGACTATAAGTTTTCTGCAAATCTGGTTGTTTTACCCATGAGTCAGTTCGATGTGATTATGAGTATGGATTAGTTAAGAAAGTATAAAGTAGCCATGGAGTGTCATATGAAGTGAGTCACAGTTATTTCAAAACAAGAGTAAGTCATCGTTTATCGCAATGGTCCTAGTATGCTGATGACTAATTCTATTTTGGAGGCATGTCTTGGTCGATGCAGTGGACTAGGGCAATACGGAAGCCTTTGGTCGGTCGATGTTGAGGGTGAGACCGCTGGCTAGGATTTGGATGTCTCTGTTGTGAGCAAATTCCCAGATGAGTTACCAAGGTTACCCCCATACTGAGAGATTGAGTTCCATATAAATTTATTTCTGGGTGCTACCCCAGTTTCTATTCCAGCATATAAAATCACTCCTAAAAAGTGGAACGAGTTAATGAAACAGTTGGATGAGTTGAGTGGTAAGGGATTTATCCAGTAGAGTATCTCGTCGTGGGATGCTCCAGTGTTGTTTGCCAAGAAGGCAGATGGTTGTTTAAGACTCTGTATTTGATTATAGAAAGTTGGATTGTGTTACTGTGAAGAACAAGTATCCACTGCTAAGGATTGATGAGTTGTTTGATTAGCTTGGAGGTTCACAATATTTCTCTAAGATTGATTTGATATCCGGATATCATTAGATGAAACTTTGTGAAGAGGATATCCCGAAGACAACTTTTAGGAGGAGATATGAGTATTTTGGGTTTCTAGTCTTACTTTTCGGTTTCACTAATGTCTCAACTGCCTTCATAGATCTCATGAACCTAGTTTTCAGACCCTATGTAGATCGGTTTTTCATCATGTTTATCGATGAAATCTTAATATATTCGAAATCTCGGGGTCAACATTATGAACATCTTTGGATTGTATTGCAAACTTTGAGCGATCATCAGTTGTATGCCAAGATAAGTAAATGTGACTTCTGAATGTCAGAGGTCAAATTTTTAGGGCAAGTAATTTCACGAGATGGAATCTCAATAGATCTTACGAAGATCGAGACAATTATATTGTGGCAGCCTCCAAAAAATGTGTTATAGATCTGTTGTTTTCTTAGTCTTACCTGTTATTATCGGTGGTTTGTCGAAAATTTTTCTTCATTAGCAGTGCCATTAATGAAGTTGACAAGAAAGGGCGATTTGAATGGAAAGACCAATGTCAGAGTGTGTTTGAGGAATTGAAGAACAGACTAATGGGTGCACCTATGCAGTTTACACTATGCATCAAGAGTTGGGCTTGGATGTGTTTTGATGCAGCAGGGTAAAGTGCTTGCTTACGCGTTCCGACAGTTGAAACTCCATGAGAAGAATATCCAACGTGTGACCTAGCTACTATAATCTTTGCTTTGAAAATATGGAGGAGTTACTTATAGGGTTCAAATTTTTAGGTGTATTCTGATGACAAGAATCTGAAGTACCTTTTCACTCAGAGATATTTGAAATTGAGACAACGTAGGTGGATGGAATACCTAGAGGACTATGATTTTAGTCTAGAGTATTATTTTAGAAAGACGAATGTAGTGGCCAATGCTCTAAGCAGAAATCCTTGGGGATTTCTTGCTTGTCTGCTTCTTGATGGGTGGAACGGATCTATGGTTGTTAGAGACTACAACCTACAGTACTATGAGACATACGATATGACTTGTGTGTATAACATTGTTGCTACACCATCTTTACTCAAAAGGACAAAGCACTTACAACAATAGGATGAGGTGATCCAAGAGAAATTCAAACAACTTCAAAATGGTGAACAACTTGATGACTGAGAAGTCAACGCTGAGGGAATTGTACTCTACCATGGAAAGGTAGCGGTACGAAACCTTCAGGAGTTAAAGTAGGCAATTCTCATAGAGGCTCACAAGTCAAGGTTTTCTATTCACCCAGATAGTACAAAAATGTATCATTATCTGAAGAGTTAGTACTGAAGGGGGTGTATAAATCATGGCGTGGCAGATTTCATGGCCAGGTATTTGACGTGTCAGTAGGAAATGGCTGAACATCATAGACGAGTAGGGTTGTTGTATCCTTTGCCTATTTCATAGTGGAAGTGGGATATGATCACCATGGATTTCTTTACGGGTTTTTGTGATGACCTAGTTATTTATTTGCTTTTAAAAATAGATGAAATTTTAAAACTTTTATAAAACAACTGAATCTCTATTAAAACCCTTCAATTGATATCAAAGTTCTTTTCTTAAAAACCCTATCGTTAAAACAACTTACTTAAACCTCGTTACTTGATTCTTGATTAACAACGAAAGACTTCATTTATAAAATCCATTTTTTTAATTAATACTAGAAGCATAAAACATTCATTTTAAAAAGACAATAAATAAATTATTACTTTACATTTATAAAACTCTTTTCTCTTTTACTTTTCTTAGCCTAGCCAACCACAAGTCCCGCCCGTGTAAATCCTTCATCAACTGCTCCTTGATCTGTTCATCATTTTTCTCGTGTGTGTGCCTACACCATTAGTAAATTATGAGCCCGAGGCCCAGTAACAAATCAGATATGCAGTATGATCATGCCTCTCTTTAATTCTTTTGGAATGGGTTCTGCCTCAAACCAATCTTTTCTTTGCATTTCATTCTTTCATTCATAACTCATACGTCGGTGGGAGATTGGAGGAACTTGTGTTGGAGGTATAGTCTTGATCAGCTTCTAACCACCTAGGGTAGCTGGTCCTGTTTCCGACAAGGGAGGGGACTTAGTCCAGACTACCTAATTAGATCTGAACTATCCGTCTATCACCCAACTCCCCATTTCCTTTCCTTTCCTTTCAATCATCCATTTTCCTCACATAATGCATATGAGTACCACCTTAGAGGTGGCACTTCCTAATTGTTTCTATTATCATGATGGATGTCAATGAAAAATATTTTCGTGATGCGTGTCAATGAAAAACAGTAATCATAACAATATGAAAGCATGAAACATGAAGCAGTAATCACAACAGTATAAAAGTATGAGATATGGAAAGTCTACTAACATACTATATAGGCATGTTTGATATTTTAAATGAAGTAATAAGAATAGAGACATGCTTTGCGATTTAAAGGAAACAATAATATCATATGCATGCTAGGCAACTTAAAGAAAGCGATACGATATAGACATGCTTAGTAATTTAAAGAAAGCGATAACAGTATAGACATGCTTGGCTAATCAAAGGGAACAATAACGATATGCTAACATCCTAAAAATCCTTAAAGATTAGATTAATAACATGCGAACAACATAGGCATAGTATGGTAGCATGGTAGAAATGCAAACAAACAATTAAAGGAAAGACACTCTTAATGGTGTAAGGCCTCCACAGGCCAACGACTCTATCTCAATTTCTTACCTTGAAGCTTTATCATGTATTAACACTTAGTCTTTATCCTTTTCTTCTCTTTTTGTACCTTCATAATTTAATAACGTTTATCATTAATCTAATCAATTAATGACCATTTAGGTACAACAAAATATATTCCTTTACATGCTTGTGAGACCTGCATTAGAGCCTAATAACTTCAAGCCACTAACTAAAGCTTATTCTTCTCTTTTTTATTTAACTACATTTGCATAACATAAATTTCCCATCATCACCCCTTAAAGGGATAAGGTAATTTAAACCATAACCACATACAACACCTGCCAAATATCCCAGTTCAATCAACCATGATCGCAGAACATAAACCTTTACTATAAACAATGAGTATAAACCAAACAAATTATCCCCTTCCACAAACTCAACCAACATATAACCAAAAGGAAGTGCACAGAGAGCATCAATCATGGTATCCTTCCACAATTCAACATCCATTTCTAATATAATTTCACCTAAAACTAATACAATCATTAAAGGATGCAAAATACCATAGTACACCCGAGAGCATTCCACAATCAACAAAAATCATTATCCACCAACAGAGTATAATCCAAAAACTTTATCCTCATCCTTAATATATGAAAATAATGGAGGAATCCTCCTTACCTGAAGAATCAAGGAGACCCGAGAGCAGCTTAGCAACCATCAACACTCGGCCTTTCCTTCAGCTCTAGAGAACTCTCTCATCAACATCGTCCAACTGACAACACCCAAGGCCACACCTCCTTTTACAGCACTTGGACTACAGCATCACCAAGAGAGCATTTCTCCTCTAGCCTTCCCCTTCACTGAAATCCTTCTGCCTTTCAATTTTACCAAAGAGGCCCCCTTATCCTGCCTATACCACGAACACCCGTGGGTGTCCCATCCATGCCGTGCCTCTACCCTACCATTCCTCATGCACATTTCATTGTCTACTTCTTCAGGGCAAGAACTAGCCACGGATGGACAGGTTTAGACCGAACTGCAAGCTTCTCCAGCCCAGCCACCCAAACTGCCAGGTCCCTGCCCTTTGACCTAAGGCTGGAATTCGCTGTCTCACCATCACCGACCCTCTCGTGCTGATCACCATGCTGGTTACAGCCTCACCATCGCCATCCTTCCGTCTCGCAACCCGGCGCTTCGTCGATCCATCCCACGAAGCCCAACGCCGGGCAGAGCCCTAGTAGCCCTGCACCGCTCATTGCCATGCTTCTATCTTGCAACGCGGTGCTTCGTCTGCTTGTCGCAAGGGATCCGCACAAGTCTGAGCCCGAGTTCGTCATCTCTCGATCTCGCTCCCTCCCTATCGATTCTCTTCTCCTTTCCCTAATTCTCTCTGCACGAAATGGCCGAAGGCCAATGAAAATCCCCTTCTCTTCTAACATCCAAGTGCAGATTGTGTGAACCGGTTCGACTGAACTGGTTGATATGCTCTGAGGATCACTAAGAGCACTTGTTAGAAAATTGACCACAAAACTGTAATAATCTGAACTCGTAACTTCAAACGGATTTATCTCCCAATCCAAAAGTGAACAACAGTTGGTTTTTGGTGGTCGCCAAAATAACACAACCAGGCAGATTTATCAAAATTCCAGTGCAAAAACCACTGGGAATCTCTAGTTTTTGAGAATTTGACCTCAAATCCATAGGTTGCTCCGAAGAGTCCCCTACAGAAAGCTCGTCCTCGCCGTGATACGGTGATAGATCTTGAACATTGAAGGTAGCCGAAACACCATAGTCCTCAGGTAGCTCAATTAGGTAAGCATTATTGTTGATACGTTGTAGCACTTTAAAAGGACCATCAGCTCTTGGCAATAACTTGCACTTATGATGATTTGGAAATCGTTCTTTACATAAATGCAACCATACAAGGTCGCCTACCTCAAATATGACTTCCTTCCAGCTTCGATTCGCAAGTCTAGCATATTCAGAATTCTTTTTTTCAATACTCTTCCAGACTTCCTCATGTAATGATTTAATTCTCGCAACTTTAGCAGCTCCATCTTCACTCAAATATTTGGTTACTAGAAGGGGAAGAAGATCCATAGGAGTAAGAGGCTTAAACCCATATACTACCTCGAATGGAGTATGCTGAGTAGTCCCATGCACATTTCGGTTGTATGCAAATTCCACGTAAGGCAACTATACATCCCAATCAGTTAATCATTTACTAAGCACCGATCTGAGTAATGCTCCAAGGTTCTATTTACCACCTTAGTTTGTCCATCTGTTTGGGGGTGGAAGGAAGTGCTAAAGAATAATTTAGTACCCAACTTTTGCCACAAAGTCTTCTAGAAAGAGCTTAAGAATTTCGTGTCTCGATCGGATACTATGGAGCACGGAACTCCATGTAAGCGAATAATCTCCTTGAAAAACAAATCAGAAATATGAGGGGCATCATCAGTCTTGTTACAAGCTATAAAGTGAGCCATCTTAGAAAAACGGTCTACTACGACCATAATAGAATCTTTAGCTCTAGGTGTGTGGGGAATGCCTAAGATGAAGTCAACGCTGACTTCCACCCAAAGATGGATGGCTACGGGCAGTGGCATGTATAAGCCATGCGGCAGAACTCGACTCTTTGCCTTCTTACATACGATACAATGTTCCACTATCCTTTACACATCACGACGCAAATGTGGCCAATGAAAATGCTCTTGAATCGCCTCTATGGTTTTCTTATTGCCAAAATGACTCGCTAGCCCACCACAATGAGCTTCTAGAATAAGAGCTTCCTAAGGCTACAAATAGGAATGCAAAACTTTCCATTCTTAAAAAGGAACCCACTCTCTAAAAAGTAAGGAAATTCAGGCTTGCCCAAACAATTATGGTAGATACTTCCGAAATCTTTATCCTCCGAATACAACTCCTTGATCCAATTTAGACCAAAAAGTCTTGCATTAAGTTCCATCAACAAAATAGACCGCCTAGATAGAGCATCTGCGACCTGGTTAGTTTCCCCCTTTTTGTATTTGATAATATATGGATAGTGTTCAAGAAATTCTACCCACTTGCCATGTCGACGGTTAAGTTTTCCTTGACTCCGAATGTGCCTCAATGCTTGGTGATAAGAATGAATAATAAACTCTCTAGATAACAGATAGCGTTGCCAAACTTCCAATGCTCGGATGACGGCAAAGAATTCCTTGTCGTAAGTAGAATAATTTAAAGCAGCCCCTTTTAATTTTTCGCTGAAATATGCAATAGGCTTGCCCTCCTGCATAAGTACCGCGCCGATACGTAATCCTAAGGCATCGCACTCGATCTCAAAAACTTTGGTATAATCCGGAAGTGCAAGCAGTGGAGCATTACATAGCTTTTCTTTGATGGAGTCGAAACTAGACTAGCAAGATGGAGTCCATACAAACTCCTTTCCCTTTTGGGTGTAGTCGGTTATAAGGGCCATAATAGAACTGAATCCTTTTATAAAACGTTGGTAAAAGGATGTCAAGCTATGAAAACTTCGAACCTCTAAGACATTCTTTGGGATCGGCCAGTCTCGGATTGCCTCTATTTTAGCTCATCTACTTCCATTCCATCTTTAGTAATTATAAACCCCAATAAATAAACTCGGTCTTGAGCAAAAGAACACTTCTTGAGATTGCCAAATAATTGAGATTTCAGTAGTACTTCAAATAACGATCGCAAGTGTTCGAGGTGAGTTGAAAGATTCGAGCTATAGATAAGAATATCATCGAAATAAACGACGACAAACTTTCCCATGAATTCCCACAAAAGGTGATGCATCACACGCATAAAAGTGCTAGGGGTGTTGGACAACCCAAAAGGCATGGCCATCCACTCATAAAGGCCATACTTAGTTTTGAAAGCGATTTTCCATTCATCTCCTTCACGCATTCGAATTTGATGATAACCACTTTTCAGGTTAACCTTAGAAAAGATAACAGCTCCGCTGAGCTCATCTAGCATATCCTCAAGTCTGGGAATAGGAAAGCGGTATTTAATAGTGATCTGATTTATGGCCTTGCTATTCACACACATTCGTACCGTTCCTTATTTCTTTGGAACCAATAATGTAGGAACTGCACAAGGGCTAAGCGATTCTCTAATGTAACCCTTGTCAAGCAATTCAGTCACCTGTTTATGAAGTTCTTTAGACTCCTCTGGGCTCAACCTGTAAGAAGGTCTGTTAGGCAACGAAGCTCCAGATAATAGATCTATCTGATGCTCGATCCTTCTCAAGGGCGGTAAACCCTGAGTTAACTCCTCCGGAAACATGTCCTCATACTCTTTAAGTAACCCCAACACGGAATCAAGAATGGTTCCCAACTCCTCCAATCTTTCCCGGAATAGCATTAGAATAATAGGCCCTCCTTGCATTAAGGACCTCTTAAGATCCCCTTTAGTGATTATAAGGGAAGTTTCTACTTTGCTTTTGTTCATGCTCTCATAATCTTTAGCAATCTGATCCAGATTAGGGGGTGCTAAATTCACGGTCTTCCCTTTGAATTTGAAGGAGTAAAAATTAGAAAAACCATCATGCTTCGTCTTCCTATCAAATTGCCACGGCCTCCCGAGTAATAAATGACTAGCAGTCATTAGAACAACATCAAACAATGCCTCATCCTCGTAGCCTCCAATAGCAAAGGTCAACCTAACTTGTTTGGTTACCTTGATCGGATCTTTATCATTCAGCCAATTCAACCTGTACGGAGGGGGGTGGGCCGAAGTGACTGACCCCAATTTCTCAATAACATCTGAAGATATAACATTGGTGCAACTACCGCCATCAATAATTAATGAACAAAGTTTCCCCTTAACTTGACATCAAGTTCGAAAGATAGTTTCCTGCTGTAATTCTTCATCATGATTTTGAATAGCCATAGAGCGCTTCATCACAACAAGTAAGGGACCTTCAGAAGCATAGAAGGTTTCTTCTTGTTTCTCTTCTTCTATTAAAACTGAAATCTCTTCCTCATCTTCTCTAATTACTTCATTAGTTACCGTTTTTAGAATCATCACCCTTGCATTCGGACATTGAGAGGCGATATGACCGAACTCCAAGCATTTAAAACACTTAATATCTCTGGATCTTGGTTTGCTATTATCAATGAAAGGCTTCTTTTCTTCATTATTCTTCATGGCATTAAGCTTGCTTTCTCCTTTTTGAATTGGTTTAGAAGGAGTGATGTTTTTTTAGAAAGGCCGAGACAAGCCTTCCTTTGCTCTCCTTTGCCTTTGCCTTTCAATTCTCAAAGCTAGTTGTATAACATCATCAAGAGTTACATAGGATTGCAACTCCACGGTGTTATCGATCTCTTTGTGCAACCCTCTAATAAAACGAGCTATAGTTTGCTCCATTGGTTCTACCACATTACAACGGATCTTTAATATCTCGAACTCGGTTAAATACTCATCCACCGTTAGTGAACCTTGTTTCAAATTTTACAACTGCTGGAAAAACTCTTGCTTGTAGTGTGGAAGGACAAATCTCTTTCTCATGAGTGCTTTCAAGGCTTCCCAACTTCGAACCTCACATTCTCCTTCTTTCCGCCTTTGTGCTTTAAGGTCCTCCCACCATATACTAGCATAGCCCGAAAGTTCTAAGGCAACCATTTGAATCTTTGTTCTTTCCGAATAATCATAACATTCAAAAATTCGATCCACTTTCTCAATCCAATCTAGAAAATCACCACCATTACTAGAGCCTTTAAAAAGCGGAATAGAGACCTTAACATGCCTCATATCGTGCGTGCCATTAGATCTCCTTCTTTGGCTAGGCGATTCCCTCTCCTCAGGTTCCTCCGAATCTTCATTCAATAAACTAGCATCTCGACCTCTTGAATCAATCGACGTACTAATCCTTCTTCTAGGCCTTGGAGTTCTAGGACCCCGTACATTATCATTATCCGAAGCTTCAATCTTTTGCTGAAGCTTAAGGATCATTTCAAACGTCTCGCGCATACTTGGCTCGGTTTGCTCATGAGCTTCCTCGGGTGGTGCACTTGGATTATTCCTCATCTCTCTAGGGTTATGATAATGAGCTCCGCTTCTAGTACTCATGATAAACCACTATAAATCACAATAATAACAGCAAGAAAACGTGTGCTCGGCTCTGATACCAAATGATATGCTCTAAGGATCACTAAGAGCACTTGTTAGAAAATTGGTCACAAGACTGTAATAATCTAAACACGCAACTTCAAACGGATTTATCTCCCAATCCAAACGTGAATAATAGCTGCTTTTTGGAGGTCACCAAAATAACACAACCAGGTAGATCATATGAAAATTCCATTGCAAAAACCATTCGGAATCTCTAGTTATGATCGAAACAATACAACTTCAAAATCTAGGGTTTCACCCTAACAGATTTGACAACCAGAATTCAAATGGAAATAACTCGTCTTGCATACATCCAAAGAATGTCAAATTTTGAGGGATGTAGCCTGACTAATTGTGGAACAATTCATCAAGAGAAAAAAAATCAAGAAGACAAGCGCAAGGGCTTCGAAATACACTCACACTCGCAAAGAACCAACAGCAACAAATCTAGGGCAGATTTGCGACAAGCAAATATTCCACTAAAGATTCAATCTTGACATAAAACCATCAACTATAATCACCAAATAAGATAGTAGCAACCTGTTAACAGTAGAATAGAACAAGAAAGACTAAGAACTACTTGAAAGAAACTCCAAGAAAACCAAGAAGAAAACCGTGGAGTCCGCGAGCCTCCTAAGGTGAGAGGGGCGACTACAAAGGCTTGACGGCGGTGGTAAGCACTCTCCAAGGGTTTGAAAATCTTCTTCTATCTCCACACCACAATCAACACCTTAAAGGGGAAGTATTGGAGGAGATAGTAACCCTTCCAACTCGGCGAAGAAGATTCAAGACAGCCGAGCTCGGGCTATGGATGAATCGGCGATGAGGGAGGGGGATGCCGCGGGTTTCTCCACAAAGGAAAAGAGCTAAGTTTTCTATTTCATCAAAAAGTCCTTTCTCATTCCAAAAGAGGGTATAAAACCCTAAATGTTTACAAAAATAATGCCAAAAGACCAAAATACCCTTAACGTGAAAATTTTGGCATGAGGGCGTGGTTTGCATGCAAACCGCGTACCTCTAAAACACCTACCAAAGGACAAAACAACATAAAGAAACCAATTAAAATTTCCAGAGACATATCTATTTCTAAATCAACAAAGATGGTAACCAAATGTTAATAATGCTCTTTGAACCTTCAACACTTCATGGAACCTTCGAGGCAGAAATAACGTGTTATCCGTTCGGTGGCGAATGCACCCATGTGATAACGTGAAAAGGAACTCCTTTGTCTTCGTGAGATGTTTCCTCTAAAGAATCCCAAACTTTGATACTACTTGCAAAATAAAAACAAGTTAGGAAAGAGATCAGCTTCTTGGCTCGAGCCCGAGTGATCGGGCCAGGGCACATCACTGGTTCAGTTCTTCCTTTCACCAAATTAATCTCCCTTTTTAATTTATCCCTTTTTTTCTATATTTCACTTAAATCCCCACTTTAATCATGCACTTAATTCTTAATTCAAAACAATTCCAATTAATCTCCTTTCTTCTTCTTTTAATTAAAAGAAAATTGAGCCACTTAGGATAGATTTAAACTCTTCTCGTCCGCCATCGTCTGCGCTCATCTTGCATCATCCCAAAATGTTAGGGACGACATATAATGCATTTTCGGCCACAACCCCCTAGTCCTCGTGTCGTCTGTAACCGTCCAAAATCTTCAATTACACATTTTTCAGCAAAATTTCACACTTTAATTACTCCATAATATATTCCCCATATTTGCACGGCATAAATCAAAACATACTATCTCGCAATATAATATATTAATTATTCAAAAATTAATTACATCATATACGCGAGAAAAATATTATCAGGGTATTATTGTCTTCCTAGAACTCTGAATAAGCTAGGCATGGTGTGGGTCATCATGGATCATTTTACCAAGTCCGCTCACTTTATTCCGATTCGAATGACATCTCTTCAAGTATTGTTTTAGATTGCAACCCGAGGTTCACGTCAAATTTTTGGAGGTCTTTGTAGAAGGCCATGGGACAGAGTTAAATCTCAGCACTGTACATCATCCTTAGACTGATGGTATGTGGAAATGTTGGTTTTTAGGTTCCCTCGCATGATAGAATTACCAATATTCACAGCGATGATAACGTGCATAACCTATGTATCATGAAAAGCAATTTATCAAGAACATAAATGAATTATTGTTATAATATAATAATAATCATATGAATTAAATAATCTTTAATTTTTAGATCTAATCTAAAAGATTAAGAAATTATATCTTTGTAGATTACTTCACACAAATACAAAATCGGTGAGCTTTAATAATAATTTCCTCAACCTTCGAGACCTTCTATCTTCTCCATCAATCCTTCTCACCTCGAATAAGCATGTGTGGGTGTAATGAATGCAACGAGATCACACTTAATTTATGATAGATCGTATTCTCAACATATGAGATGATATATTTGAATTTAGAGAATGCTTCTCTAAACTCACAACGGAAGATTTAGAAATTTGCTCTCAAAATGGATTCTTCAATCTCAAAGATTTGAAGCACTAATGCTAATGAGGTTGAACCTCTACTTATAGTGGAATAACTCCATAATGGTCATTATGACATTTAGAGAAAACCACTACAAATATTAATATTCCATTTAAGTTGGAATTGATTTCATATATTTATAACAAAAATGTTATGGAAATCAAAACATTTTGTCACCATAGCTCAACACTTGACACAATGATATTAACTCAAATTTGACATAATCCACTTTAAGAACCATTTTCAGAAGTTAATTTATATTTGTTAATTAATTGAATAATCAATAATTCAATTATTTCATTTAATGAAATATAACAAACATATTAACTATGACAACTTTTGTCATTGTGTCTTAATCAATTGAATAATCTATAATTAAATTATTCTATCTAATGGAAAATAATAAACTTCTAATTGAGTGTATTAAATAATTAATTATTTAATCTTCTTTGTTCATTTTTCTATTATTCAAATAATGATAGAAGGTGACGAATGGACCGATGGACCTATAGTTTTAAGCCCTAAAAATATTTCATTAATTAATATAAACTCTTTATATGAATTAACATAATTATTAATCGTAAAGTAATTACTAAATACTTAGAGTTGTACTTTAAAAAACTATACAATATATTTACTCAAAGTAATGTCCATAGATATAGTCATTACATATGTATTAACCCTCTATTTAGGTTCGTAATAAAGCTAGGTTTATAATCTGTTAACCCCTCATATTACGTCTTTATCCTTAACTTCCATTAGTTCTGGATTGAATTATTAATTTATAATGATTAGGAATTGCATGCTAATTATTCGATCCCTAAACTAACAAACAAGGGAATGTATAAAATTATTTCATTGTATCGATATTAACATTCCCAGCTATTCATTTTAATTCACGCTCAATATACAAGGTATACGAATCATAGCTTGTACAAAACTTTACCGAGTAAATCAAAGAATAAATTAAAATGAAATAAAAGTTTGTTAAATACAACGAATTAATATCATACATATATGACAATCATTATGATTAACTTAATTGTTCTATATTTAACGGAAATTATCAGAAAAATATAATTTTATCTGGTTCAGTCCTATATAATTATATTATATAAAACATATTTATCTTGTGTCACCACATATATAGTTGGGATATGACTATATATTCTTAATATGATAAACTATGTTTATGACTATAAACTATTTGAAGTTTCCATACTTCAAATATAAGTCACATACTTATTTTGGTTATTACTCTTTATATTTTATCCCACATATATACAATATATATGCTAATATAAAGTTAGCATAAATAACCAAAAAATTTTCTATGAATTTTATAAAATGTAATCTAAAATGTTAACAAAATATTAATCAATATAAATTTATTCATATATTAAAAAAATGGTTCTATTTTATTGGCTTGTTGGGCACATTACTCCCAACAAGAAAGGACTATTAAAATTCTCGAAAACATGTTACGATCTTGTATCCAGGATTTTGCCAATAGCTAGATAAATCATTTGTGATTAGTGGAGTTCATATATAACAATAGTCATCAGGCTAGCATTGGGGTCTCTCCATACGTGGCATTGTATAGGAGAACGTGTTGTTCTCCACTATGTTGGGCCAGGCAGAAGAGAGGAATTCTCTTGGGCTAGATATGATCCAAGAGACTATGGACAAAGCACTCGGTGCGTGAAATTGTGCTGTTGAAAAAGCAATTTGCCGCTCACAAAACTTCGTGGAGACGAATGAGTGCTTAGCACCCGAATCGAATAATACATAAGCGGCACACTTGTTTATATATAAGGTTTTTGCCAGGGTTAGGTGAGTTGTTTACTCTAAGGTAAAACCTCCTATTTCATCTAAGGGAAGAAACAAGTGCAATAGTATGGAAAGAGATTTACATGCACAGTGTACCTGCTACAATCGCTAGCTGCTTAGGGTCTTTGGTCCCATACATGGAAAAAACTTGTGGAACCGCACCTCCTTGTCCCTCCTGTCAGTTTGGGCAGGTCCTGGCTATATGACCTGGCTTTCCACAAGAAAAGCATTTTTCTGAGCCAACCAGGCATTCGCCTCGATGCATCTTCTTGCACTTTGGATAGACATTGTATTGAGGAGCGTTAGATGCATGTGTCATGGGCCTCTTATCTGGCCTTGGTTGTCCTTCAACTTCCACTGATCGTTTGACGCTCGACCCTGATGGGGGTCCACTCCATGAGGGTTGGGTAGGCTTAGTCTTCCATGTTCTCTAGGTAGATTTGTTCTATTTTTTCACTCCTTCTAGGGCCAATGCTCTTGTCACCATTTGCAAATAAGAGAAGCCCTCAATACTGGCCCCAATAACCCCCTCCTGAACATCAAATTTCAATCCTTGCATAAAATGATGTCCTTTGTTTTCTTTTGCTGCCACCAAATGAGGAGCATATCGGGATAGGGCTTTGAACCGTTGGGCATATTCTGTCATTGTGCCTGTCCGACACATACGCATGAATTTTGTCAGTTTATGACTGCGAACTGTATGGTTGAAGTACTTGTTGGTAAACAGGTCCTTGAATTCCTTCCAAGTGAGAGTGGCGACTTCGCGTGAAGCCTTGACGGTGTCCCACCAGAAATGCGCCTCGTGCATCAAGGAATAAGAGGCACACTTAACCTTCTCAACTTTGCCAATGTCTGCGTAGTTAAACTTGTCCTCTACAGAGTGTATCCACTCTTCTACTCCCACGATATCTGAAACATCCCCGTTGAAACAGGGTGGTCTAAGTTTCTGAAATTTTTCCCATCCGGCTTCCCTACACACCAGCTGGACTGGCTGAGCAGGATGGATTTGTATAGGACGATCATTCCCATTCCCGTTCAAGGGGTCTTGCCCCATATGTCGGTCCAGTCCTATGAACCTCTCCATGACGCGGAAGTGTTGCTCCATGAACTGAGTCTGCCGCTCCATTTGTTGGGATTGTTGCTCCACCACAGCTGCTATACGCTCGAGAACCTTGTCTCGACCAGGATCTTCATGCGGTTTGGGTGCTCCGGGCCCATCCTCATTAATAGGGACATTCCTCCTTCCTCTTCTAGCCATTGATAAATTCCTACAAGTCCACGTCATAAGGTAAATGAATAAACTTTTAAGAGGATTTATCTAAGGAAAACATTTTTAACAATTTTCGCTCCTATCACATCTATTTTTAATAACACACCAATCCTGCATATATTCCCACATTATGAAATAAATATTACAATAATATAAGGGGGAAACGTACAGTCAAATGGGCCTTGTCCGACGAGTCTGGGTTATCAGCGGAGAGACGTACAAGAGAAGACTGGCTCTGATACCAATTGTAATGACCCATATTTTTATCGTTCCACTTTATTTTCTTTAAAAACGCATTTAATTTTTTAAAACCTTCACTTCGGCAACACCTTTATTTAAAATCTCTTTAGATCAGAGTGCCATGTTTAAATCCCGATCGTTACTACATTTTTGTTGAACTCGTTTAAAAATCGTAGGAAGTTAAATCCTTGTTTGGTTTGGAAAATCTAACGGAAACGAGGTTAAATAGCAGAAACGAATTTGAATACCAATTAGTTAAGACATAATTCAGAATGGAAAGTCTAAATCAAACATTCCAAAAGTTTTGGGTTAAACCTGCCACATATTCAAAATATACGAGTTAAAGCCATAGTTAGTGCTTTTACAAATGCGTTTACTATTTAACCCTTACAAAATATGTTCTTCTTCTTTCCTTGAGCCATCAGTCTACTCGGGTCCTGTCTCCGCCAGATAATCCACAAGCTCCGTAGGGAAGGCCTCCTCCTTTGAGCTTGGTATCACCATTTCATTACCTACACCACAAATAAGGACATGAGTCAATGGCCCAGTAAAGAAATGGGGTTATGCTTATGCTATGCCTCTCTTTAGTCCACTATGGAATGGGGGCCATCTAAACCAACTTTTATTACATTCGTTCGTTTGTTCATTCTTTACTCGTACATCGAGCGAGAGATTGGAAGACCCATATGGGGTGGTATAGTTGACCGGCTAACCTCCTAAGTGCATACTAGTTCCCGTTTTCATTGAGGTAGGGGCTATGCCTAGCTGGTAGACTAGACCCGACTACCCACCAGCTACCAACTCCCTATTCATTCTTTCATTTGTTTTCTTTTACGATTTTTTCTTCACTCGAAGCATGTGACTACCACCCAAGGGGGTACTCCCTAATTGTTTCTATTAACATGATACATGATGGCAATTAAATAGTGCATATATTGAAGGTAAATAATAGTATTAAATGAACTAGTGATTCAATAATAAATGGCAGAATTTATAGATACACGAAGAGAATAAATATAGAGCAACTATAAGGGAAACGTAGAAAACAACATCCAGAGCATGCTATTTGACAGCGATAATAGGTATAGCAGACATCATAAAGTTGGATATCGTGCTTGAGAGATAATTGGGGTTTAACAATAGTTGATTTGCATATTAGAAGAGTACGACAGATGATAAGTTAACTAACGAGGAGTACAAGAGATGGTAAATTAGCTTAACTAGCATGCTTGAAGACAAATAGTAAATTAACATGCGGAAATCATAGTTTTCATGTTTACGAAGATTGATATGTACTTTAACGTGCTTGACCATTTTGCAAACAATAGAAGGCCATAATCAATGAACATGTTTAAGAATATATAACTAAGAAATTGACAGGCTTGAAACAAGTAGACAACACGCTAAACCAATAATTAGAAACTTGAAGATTATACAAGTGATAGATTAACATGCTTGAGGCTTAACAAAGCAATGGTTGGTTGACATGCTTGTTAAAGAGAAACACTAATCAATATGCTTGCTTGATAATTAATGACAACAACTAATAATGACGAGTACAAGATAATGATCACATCAATAACATAATAGCAGCAACAACTTTTATTACAACAGAAAATTTACATACTTTGCGTTACTGTCCATTAGAATTGTCATGTGTTAAAATTTAATATGACCCGTTCCTATAGCAGCAACAACAATATACAGCAAGGTATTTACAGCAGCAACAATATAGCAGCAGTAGCAACAATATACAGCGGAGATTTTCATGCTTTGAGTTATCTTCTTTAGGGTTATCATGTAACAGTAACAAAATTAACAGTAGAGAATTTCATTAGAGTTATATAGTAGGGACCAAATTTATAGCGAAGAATATCTTTCATACTACAATATAATAGTAGATACGTTACATGCTTGAGTTGTCATATAGCAGCAACAATAAGGAAATAACGACAAAGAACAATAGAGAAATATCACTAAATAAATTGGATAAAACATTCACAGTACAGAAAATGCTAACTTTTAGTTTATCTCTACTTAACAGTCACTATGAAACCCATGTCTCGTAACTTTCCTCTACTACAATCCAGTTTAACCATTGAGCAAGTATGAAAGTTCAAAGCTTAACAATCTAGTTCAACCATTGAGAAAATATGAGAGTTAACATCCAGAGTGTACAACCAAACTCAACTACTAGTGACAGATAACAAAATATACAGCAGGACAATTGAGCAACAAATCCAAGGAACAAGTAACAACATACAACAAAACATACGTGGAATAACGGAGGCAAAATATTTGCAGACTCAATCACAAACAACCCACATATTATACTTGTGGGTAGGGCTTCCTTAAGCCAATGACTACCCATTTCCTTACTTAGGGATTGAAGAAATCAAGCAGGGACAGCTGAACTCTGATTCTCCAGCAATAAGATTTTCCACCTGAAGAGAAGAAGAAGTTGGCGATGAGAAGGAACGCAGAGGGAGGAGAGTTTAACAACTAAAGGGGTAGCTGGAAGTTAAAAAGGAGGGAGAAGCTTACCAGGAGTAGGGGTGATCATTGCATAGGAGAGGGAGGAGGATGATGGTTAAGCTATCCATGAGCTAGAGCTGGGCAATCCTGTCTGGAGCGAATTTCTTCATTGAAATTTCATGTAGTTATGGACTACACAACAAACTGTTTGATTTAAATCCCTAATTTCTTGCTGTTCTGCAATCTTTCAGACGAGTGCGGACGCCTTGATCTCGTCCGTAGTCGTCCGCATGTGTAAAATCCCTAGGCTAATTTTTGATCGCAGATGGGAATCAGCGTCCCCACCTCTGTCCGTACCATCCACCGCAGACCCTCGGACGTCGTTTAGCATCCGCATGTGTCATCCGAATCTATCCATAAATTGGACGGATTCAAATCGGACGATGCCCGTCCTAGTCCGCGCTCATCCACAATGGTCTGAAGGTTCCCAGACTTGGACAGAGTCAAATAGGACGCTGCTGAACTCGTCTGCATGTCATCCAGACTTGTCCGAAAGTCCGAGACACAATGAGATCAGGATGGGACTTTGTGTCTCGAGTTGTCCCAAGTCCAGGAGCTAGCGTTTAATACATTTGCGGATGACACGTCTCATCCGTAATGTCGTCCGTAGGCGTCCAAAAATGCCCAGACCAGACTTTATTCCCATTTTTGAATTTAACTTTCTATCCTACACTTTCCCCATGGATGCATGCCATAATCAATGAGTAACAATACGCGATGAATTATATAATATCATTCCCAAGTTCGATTACATCGCATACGTGGGAAAATTAGTACCGGGGTATTACAAGAGAGGGAGACACAGGAGAGGGGAGGAGACTAAACAAAGAAGTGGGAAGCGTTTGACGACAGATTTGACTTCTCAATGTTAAAACCATCAACCTTTGTGAAAGTAGTTGGGAAGTGGGTTAGTATTTCCTCTTCAATTTAGAATTTATAGTTTGGGATTTCATTGGCCTCGGATTTGTGTTTAAAAACTCGAATCCAAGGGACATTACTAGTCTATATGGGTTGTATTGAAATTTATGTAGGAGTACTTATCGTTGGGAGGCATAAACAAGTTAAACAAGCGTGTTTTGTGGCAAAAAACAATGCATATTCGTTGCCTCAGTTGACCACTATGCAAAGTCCAGTCGACCGCGAGGGACCCAGCTCATATGGGTGATGCACTGATTGACCAAAAGTGGAGTTGGTCAATCAGAGCGATTGACCACACCTGTTCAGTCGACCGTGGATGTGAGTCTGGTTGACCACAATAGTGTTGGTCGATTAGAACATTGTTCTTGTTCAACCGCAAAATAGAAAAAATTGTGCCAATTTGGTCCTCAGTCAATCGAAACACTGTTCCTGGGTGACTGCACCATGTAGGTTGGGTTCCTTGTATTGGGATAGGACCCTTCCACCTATCCCTTGAGATTCCTTGATGAGAATTCTTGTATTTTGACATGTTTTGTTTTTGCTCAGACGAGTTTCGAGACTTTGAGACTATTCCTGAGTAGATTATTGCTCTGAGCAGCAAGAGAGAGCGCCAAAAAGGTAGGAATTTTTATACCTTAAGCATTGCATTGCATTGTTTTTGAAACTAATATTTTGTTGGATACCACAATTCAAAACCCGACAAGAACTGTTTGACAACATGTCTGTGTTTACATATATGTATATTTTCTTATGGGTACTATCTTATGCTTCTGCCTCATGAGGTGTTGCTATCAACAGAAGGCCACCTATTCTCTGATGCGTGCCAGATGAGTCCTTGTGTGACCATCCCTTTTTACTTATGACGTTTTCGGATCAGAAAATAGTTTTGACATATTTTCGAGGTTTTGCTGTCAATGTATACGACATGTTTTTTTTATAAAAGCCTCATTTAAGGCCTTGGGTCTATTTTATAAAATGATAAAGAGTTTTCGATTTAAAATCCATGTATAGTAAAAGAGGAGCATGACATTATTTTTTAAAGGATGAGAAGGACTGATTTTTTGTATGCATTGTATCTAGTTTAGATTTTCCTACTGAGTTAGTAACTCACCCCAAACGACTCCTTCCCGTTCCATGTAAAGGCAAGAGTGGATGGGGACTCAGAATGAGAGTTTTCCCCTTTATTCCTGTTTTCGTTTGGAGTGTTTGAAATTGTTCTTTAGTGGGGATATTATTAGATGGTCTGTAAACCTATAACTGTTGATTGGACAGCACATTACTTTGGATTGTTTATTTTTATGCACCATTATTCTCATGATCACTATACGAACCTAGGTCCATATCTCTTGGGTCGTGCTCAATTATAAAAGTCTTCTACTAATAATCTAGCATTGGGCTGGACAATTGGGCTCTCTTTGAGGATTGGGTCAACTGACTAGGCGATTTTGTTATGGCTACCTTTGGGTAATGACACATCGATTGGATTGTAAAGTGAAAAAAAAGGAATGACTTAAAAAAATGAAAAATGCATGGTTTACGAAATAGCATAACATGAGCATAGCAATGATATATCTCTTATTGAGCACTAGGTTCACAGATAAATCTTGTCATGTAGGTGAAGATCTTAATCTAGACAAGGGAGTTATGGATTAATGATATCAAGGATGCGCTTGATGAATCATAGCTATGTTGAGCATTTGCATTGTTTGGCGATTTGACTTGTGAGTCATGGCTTAAGATAGTACACTTGTGTGTTACATGTGTTTGAAACATGTTTATATATTATTTATGACTATTTAATCATATCATTTTGTCACATATGTTTCACGCAATGTTTTGTAAGATATGTTTTGAATGAATGTTATATGAAGATATTTTATAAAGCGTGTTTCGTACTCATAGAAATGGAAAGAATGAACCATTTGATATTGATAAGGAAAAGTCTTCTGCTATGTCTAGAGATGTTTAACGGCCAGCCAGCTCACTCAACTTGCTACAGTAGCGAGCCAAGCCTTGCCCGGTCCCAAGGGGCGGGGCAAGCGAAGCCTGAAATTTGAGCTCCTGAGCCTACCTAGTACCTGGCTAGGCGAGCTAGCTTGCCCAGCTCGCTCAGTGGCTCGGTCGGGCCAGGCTGGCTGAGCCCACCACATAAAGAAAGGAATTTAACAAAACAAACCAAACATTCTTTGCCCTAACCAGATGTCCCTCAGCCTAAAATAGACATCCCTCTGCACAAAATAGACATCCCTCATCGCACAAGATATCCCTCTGCACAAAATGTACGTCCCTCGACATAAAAGAATAATATTGAAAGACGAATGTCCATAAATGCTGAGGGACGTCCCTCAATACTAAAAGAGGAATGCATGTGAAACTGAATGGTGAATGCTGAGGGAGGTCCTTGAAATGTGAATGCTAAGGGATGTCCCTCAGTACTAAAAGACGAATGTTCGTGAATGTCGACGGAGGCCCGTGAATGCTGAGGGGCGTCCCTCAGTACTAAAAGACGCATGTGCGTGAATTCCAAGGGATGTCCTCCATGAATGTTGAGGGAGAGTAAGAGTAGGGCTCCTCAACTATATAAGAGGTAAGAGTAGGCCTCCTCAACTAGAATATGCAGTCAGAGCACAGTATTACATTGAAGAAAAGTTATCTGAAAGTTTATGAAGGAAGTGAGGTTTTATTGTTGAAGTATCTATTGGAGACTATTGTTACCCCTAAAGACTTGCAGCAACAACCAACAACCCTAACTCGTCTCTAGGCATCTACTTGCTTTCCATGCTTTTAGCAAAGCTCAAGATGCCTAGAGATGGGTTGGGGTTGTTGTTGCAAGTCTTTATGGGTAACACTAGGCTCTAACAGTTGCTTCAAGAAGAAAACTTCATTTCCTTCATCAACTTTCAGATAACTCTCCTTCAATGTAATACCGTGCTCTTAACTCATATTCTAGTTTTTAATTTATACGTATTTGTAAATGAATTTTGTAAATTAATTGTAAATTCAGTTTTGGATAGTTCTATATAGATTTATTATATTAGTAATGCAATGGATGGATTTATTGTATTGGGAAAATCTATTATGTCAATGAAATTGTCATTTCAGTTAACATCCGTTCGAAGAAATAGAAAGCTACATCAATTGAAGTTATGGCATCCGTTTGAAACCATCATTTGAGTTAACATCTATTTGAAGAAAATATATTATGTTAAGGAATAGAAAGCTACATCAATTAAAGGTTAAGTGGTTAATACATAACCTGAAAGGAGAGATAGTGAGAGAGATATTTGTCGTGGTATTGCTGCATACGAAATACTTAGTAGCTAAAAAGGGACATCCGTTGACCCAAACGAACATCCATCAACTTAAAATGGACATCCCTCTGCACAAAACGAATGTCCCTTGGCCCAAAAAGGACATCCCTCATTCCAAAACAGATGTCTCATGTCCCAAAATGGACGTCCCTTAGCCTAAAACGGATGTCCCTCCCCCCAAATGCAAGTCCCACACCAAGAAATCAGAATACAAACAAGGTCCAGAATACCAACGACAACTATGAATGACCTAATTTCTTGTCCTTTACCCAGCATTGGACGTCCTTAAGTGATGAAGGACATCTGATCCAGTCATCCAAAGCCTTTCGGCCATCAAATATTCAAATAATCCCAATGGTCTTGTGACACAGTGGCAATTGCCCAAATCCCAACGGTTATATGACACAATGACAATTGCCCAACCGGTCATAGGTCATGTGAGTATAGACTATAGAGTATGTGAGTATCAGAGTATGTGATCGTTCTAGCGTTCTTCACTTCTACAAATACCACAACTTCTTCCTAATCATTCAACAAAAATTCTCTCAATCTCTTAATCTCCAATTGTCCTAGTTCTCAGTGCGCTACTCTATCATTCTTTCAATCTTACTTCCTTTTACAAATTTTTGTACTCTCTCGGTCTTTCCTTTCATTCAACAAGATATATTTTTAGTTTATTTGTATATTTTTATATTATTACTAATTTTATTTATAAGAGTTAATAATTTTTGTATTAATTTATCAAGTTTTGTATACATGGAGGTGATCAAATTCAAATCACCATTTACAAACTATTGTTGGTTTTGTGGTATCATTTATTATTTAAAATTTCTTTTGGATTTTTAATTTTAATTATTATGGATCCACCTAATTATAATGTCAAGAATACTGATTATCATGAAGTTGAAGAAATTAGAGAATTAGATCCTACTCCTACTGTGGCAACCTGCCTTGTGAAGGCTAAGAATGATCCAAGTGTGGGTTCGACCCATATATTAGTGGAAGTGCACAATCCCATATCTCTTGAGAGAGTAGAAAATGTATGGTTCATAAGTAGGGTTCCCCTCCCTACCTAGTATAAAGCGTTTTGGGCTAACCCCAAGAACAAATACCAAACTAGAATCACTCCAAAAAATCATGACCAAATCCATAAATTATGAAAGTTATGCCAACGGTAATATGCTGCCTGAAAAGGTGCCAAGGAGACAATATTTAGACACTCAAAGGAAATTGTACAAATCCCACATTTGTAATTCAAATAACATAAAAGTTGAACCACATTAAATTCCACCATAGATGAGAGTGCCTTTCAAAAATCATTGAAAAATACTAACTAGAGATGAAGATATGCGAACACAAAGATGAGTGCCCGAAAGGATGTCAATTTTTTGGATCTAAAAGACAATAATTGTAAGTCAATCAATTCTTGTCCAAATTGCACCAAATTTGACCTGCATTTGTTTTGGAATGTATACAATAGAACCTCCAAATTTTAGAACTAAAATTATTCAGGAAAAGAAATGGTGTTCGAACACTTACAAGCTGGTTCGAAAGGGCACTATGTTTGCACCCTTTGACTTCAAATGGACTCCCTCAAGGAAGCCACTCCAACTTGGGTTGCAGTAAGTCTTCTAACCATTCTTTATGGAGTTTCACCTCTGGATGAAGTGGAAGAAGGAGCTAGTGTAGGAGATTCACCTCAAGACAAGCCAAGAACGATGATGAATCAACTTGTGGTCACAACACCTCTTTGATTCTCACCAAGAAAAGGGGGCAGATTGTGGAGAGAACTCCAATCCTTCAAAGATGATATTTTTCACTTCAACAAAACTGATTACAAATAGCCCTAAGGGAGGCTTAAAAAACCCCCTCACGAAATTAGGGTTGCCTTAATGTCCATATTACAAAAATAACCTTAAAATTAAAACACACAAAAAAGAAGTCCTTAGGTGAATTCTAGCTCTCTATAAGTGGAATGTTTGACATAGGAAACAAGCTCCAAATTTAACAAAAAAACACATTCTGAAAATTATAACAAGTCAGCTACAAATGGCTTGAAGCTTGTATTTTGATACAAGGTTGTTCTAATTGTCAAAAATGCTAATGAGTGCCTCGAGATCAAATTGTAGGCGGATTTATGAAGTCCACCACAACTTCTACACTTATGCTTGATCTTGAATAACTCTGTTTGATATTTGGAAGTTGGTTTGATGCATTTGATATCTGTAGTGCACTTTTCTCCATGATGACCTATAAAACGAACACTAGAAATATTGTTAGAAAATCTCTATATAATACCCTGACTTTTTATATCATGATTTAATAAGAATAATTGGAGAGTAATTGTGGGTATTCGGATTATTTAGATAACTATCAGGGTATTACCAAGGACGTAACTGTTAGATTATAATTTAAAGAAATTATTGGATAATAATTAGAGATAAGTTAGTGGGGTTAATTAGAATTAAAATGCACGATGGATAATTAAATAAAAGAGTTAGCTGAATATACGATAAATGGTGATTTACATAATTAAAATAAATATTTATTTAATGAATTAAATTATTATGTTGGGATAAATAATTTAGAGGGAATAATTAAAAGAAGAAATTAAGAGAGAATGGGAGTGAACCGGTTCACTCTGTGAACCGGTTCATACAAATTGAGTTTGGCTTTGGAAAAGAAAAAGAAAAGAGGAGAAGGAAGGAAGTTTCATTTGGCCATTTGCGAAGAGAGAATAGAGAGAGAGAGGGATAATGACAGAGCGAGGGGGGAGTGAATTGGGTAAACGGCGGGAGTGTGTGGGGATGGCGACAGTGAGCTTGGGACGGCCGGGTCGTGCGTCATCCGGTGAGTGGTGAGCCACTGTGGGTGTCGGGCTTCGTGGGATGGTCGTCGGTGTAGCATTGGGTCATGATGGCTCCAATGCTCTGCCGTTTTCAGGGGTCCGATGAGTCTCAGCGTCAATGGAATGGCGACGGCGAGGAGGATTCGCATCGACGGAATAGCGATGGCGGAGGAAGGCCGAAGTGTCAAGATGGCAGGGGCCGGTGATTCTTGCTGAACCGACCGAAGGCCTGTGGTCTAGCTTGCGGTTTGGTTTGAACTGATCCCATTCTAGCTTTTGCTCTAGAAGAAATGACAGAGGGACATGTGTGGAATGTGCATGAGGAATAGGCTGAGGCAGGGCATGGCTGTGGGAGTGGCAGGATATGGAGTGCCCTCCGGTGGAAATGAAAGGTAGAACAGAGGGGATGGCAGAGGAAGCTCTTGGGTGGAGTGG
>CM039473.1:11259295-11350540 GCA_022433065.1 Begonia loranthoides
CTAGAGGTTTGAGAAATTGAAGAATGGAGGGAGGAGTGTGAGAGAAGAAAAGACCGTAGCATCCTGAAGGAGAAGTAGGAGCTGCTGCTCCTCTCGGGTCTCCTTGATTTTTTTGGTAGGGAGATTTCCTCCATTGTTTTTATGGATTAAGGATAAGGATAAAGTGTTTGGATTATACTCTATTGGTTGATACTGCTTTCTATTGATTTTTGGAATGCTCTTTGGTGATTGTGTAGTCGTTGGTTCTGTGAAGGATAGTCAAATATATGTCTTGTTGCTTGGGTTATATTCTATGAGGTTGTTTTGTGAATATAGCACTATGTTGGTTACTTCCGAAAGCACGAGCATGTTGGATTTAGCCCTCTATTGGTTGTTGATTTAATGATTTCTGTCTGCAATTATAAACTGATATTGTGATGTTGTTTGTGGGGTTGTACTCTATTGTTGAGAAGTCAATAAGTTGTAAATGTTTTAATTATGAAGGTTTTGAAAAGGAAAAGAAGGAAAAGATTAAGTACGAATACACGATAAAGCTTCGAGATAAGAAATTGAGTAGAGTCGTTGGCCTGTGGAGGCTTTACACCATTAGCAATGTCTTTCCTTTAATTGTTTGTTTGTGTTTCTTCTATGCTGCCATATTATGTCTATACTGTTCACACGTTATTAATTTAATCTCTAACCATGTTTAGGATGTTAGCATATTGTTATTGTTTCATTTAAATTGCCAAGCATGTCTATACTGTTATTATTTTCTTTAAACTGCCAAACATGCCTACATTGTTATTGTTTAATTGAAATAACCAAGCATGCCTATGATATTAATGTTTCCTTTAAATAGCAAAGCATGTCTACATTGTTATTGCTCCTTTAAATTAACAAGCATGCCTGTATAGTATGTTAGTAGACTTCCATATGACTCATACTTTTATATTGTTATGATTACTGCTTTATGTCTCATACTTTTATACTGTTACGATTACTGCTTTTTATTGACATGTATCACAATAATGTTTCTCATTGACATGCATCATGATAATAGAAACAAGTAGGAAGTACTGCCTATGAGATGGTACTCATATGCATTATGTGAGGAAAATGAATGAAAGGAAAAGAAAATGGGGAGTTGGGGCGGATCTAATCTGGTAGCTAGATTTACGCCACTTGTCGGGAATGGGACTAGCAATACACAGGAAGTTGGAAGTCGACCAAGACTATTCCCTCAAACATGGGTTCCTCCAATCTCCCGCTTGAGTACGAGTTATAAATGAAAGAATGAAATGTAAAAAAAAGATTGGTTTGGGGCATAACCCATTCCAAAAGAATTAAAGAGAGGCATGATCATACTGCATATCTCATTTCTTACTAGGCCTCGGGCTCACAGTTTGCTAATGGTGTCGGTACACGCAAGAGAAAATGATGATTAGATCAAGGAGCAGTTGATGAAGGATTTGCACGAGCGGAACTTGTGGCTGAATAGGCTAAAGAAAGTAAGAGAAAAGAGTTTTATAAATGTAAAGTAATAATTTATTTTGTGTCTTTTTAAAATGAACGATTTATTCTTCTGCTATAGAATGATTTATGCTTCTACTATTAATTAAGAAAAAGGGATTTTATAAATGAAATCCTTCGCTGTTAGTCAAGATTCAAGAAATGAGTTTTAAGTAAGATGTTTTAATAATTGAGTTTTTAAGAAAAGAACTTTGGTTTTAATAAGGATTCAGTTGTTTAATAAAAGTTTTAAATTTTAACGCATTTTTAAAGTAAAGAAAAATTATGTCGTCACACTCTATGCTTGAATGTGAGTGGATGGATCCTGTGGTGCATCAAGTTGTCTTTATCATTCACTAATAGTGAAGTATTTGAAAAATTTATGAAAGAATATGTTATTCTTATTTTTTAAATCGTACCTAGAAGTACAACGAGAAACATCGGTATTAAAATGTTTAATGATATGCAAAATGAATTAATTACATTTTTTGCAAATACCCCATCAATGTCTATTTGTATTACATCTGATTTATAGAGTGCACGTAGTGTTATAGGTTATATAATTGTAACTGCCCATTTTATTGATGAACCTTGGCAATTAAAAAAAGAATTTTAGGATTTTGTAATTGTTAATATCCTCACACCATTATTTCTATTTATAGATATATTGCAGTAATATTGAAAGAATATTACATTAAAGATAGAATTTTTAGTATAACCCTTGATAATGTTAGTGCTAACGATGTTGCTATTTCCCATTTTAAAAATTATTTTCAATTAGATGTTAGTCATGATTCTCCTTTTCTTATGAGATGTGTGTGTCATATTTTGAATTTGGTTGTTAAAGATAGTATGACATATATTTCACGTCATATTCAATGAATTAAATCTGTAATTTCTTACATTATCAGGTCTAATTCGAGATAACAAGAATATAAAGAATTTTATAAAGCTGTCTAACTTAGACTGAGAAAATTAAAAGCCGACGTAGATAATAGGTGAAATTCAACTTATTTGATGTTGCAAAATGCTAGGCCATATTGGCAAGCTATTTGTGCTTTTATTAATGAAAAGACACAAAGTATTAATCTTGATAAATCTAGTTGTGATATTGCTAATATATTTTTTGATTTTTTAAAACTTTTTTATTATGCTACAAATGAATATTTGTGGAAGTTATTATCTCACTTCTTATCTTGTTCTTCAGATGTTTATACATTTAACATATACTTTTGCACAATACCAACTAATAGATTAATTTAGTAATATTTTTAATAACATGGAAATTTTTTTTTAAAATATTGGCACAACATTTCTCTTATTTTTTATTATGCATACATCATAGATCCTAGATATAAATTAAAATGAGTGTTTCTTTTGCTTAATAGGATATCTACTAATATATGTACTACTCCTTTAATTACTAGTGATCAAATAAAAAATGGAATTGCTAGTTTATATTCTTCTTATGAAATAAAATATTCTAATATTAGTTGTTCAACTTTACGTTCTCCTCCACTCATGGAGAATTATCCTAGTAGTAGTAGTGGTAGTGGTATTGGTATTCCAAAATTTAACATTCATGATATATGAAGTGAATTAGATAGTGAAAATTATTCTATTACTTTAAGTAATGAACTTGATATTTATTTTGAAACATGTTATCAATTTTCTCGAGAAGAGGATTTTGATGTTTTAGATTCGTGGAAAAAATATTCTACTACATATCCTATTCTTTCTATAATGGCATGAGATCTATTAACACCTTTGGTCTCTATAGTACCATCGAAGTTTGCTTTTAATGCAGGTGGACGTGTTCAATGAACGAAGAGGATGACTTGCACCTGATCTCGTGGAAGCACTCATTTGCATCAAAGATTGAAATAATGCCAAGACAAGAGATCAACAACAAGAAGATGAGATACTTGAAGACTTGAAAATTTTAGATGTTGAAGACTAGAGATCTTGTTTTTTTTTTTTTTTTTACTTTTTATTGTGATTTGAAGTAATTTTTTTGAACATGCAATTTTTTTAGCATGTCACAAATGATTAGCAATTAGATGGGTGCCAACCTAATTAGGATGTATCTAAATTATAGTGATGCAACTGTTATTAATTTGTAATAATATTTGTGTCATATACTAAGCAGATAAGGTTTTAGTTTTTAACAGCATATTCTCAATGAGGGATGTTCCTTAGCTTAAAACGAACATCCCCATCATAAAACGGACATCCCTTAGCTTAAAATGAACATTCCTCAACTTAAAATGAACGTCCCTCAGAAAAGACAGACATTGCTTAGATTAATACAGATGTCTTTTATCATATAAAGGATGCCCCTCAGACTAAAATTGACAACCATAAGCTTACAATGGACGTCCCATCATAAAACAAACATCCCATATTAAAATGGGTGTCCCTCAGCTTACAACGAACGGAAGTGGGAAGTCCATTAGCTTATAGCGGATGTCCCTCATCTTATAATGGATGTTCCATATTAAAAGGAACATCCCTTATCCCACGGCGAATGTTCCTCAACTTCGTCTAATCTTAATTTTCTGTATATTAAATTTAAGGACTTCCGTTGCTAGGGCAAACAATTTTGAATTTCCTTTATTCAATTTATGAGCAAACTTTTAACTTCCTGAGAACTTTCAACTTCTCTCTTTTCAAATTTCATAAACAAGGAAATGGCATCGAATGCTAGAAAACTCACTAGGAAGCGTAAAGCAACTCTGCCTTCCTCCGACGCTTAAGCAAGTTCACATTCACAAAGTGAGTCCTTTGACCCTTGTCACCCATCCCCACCTATCAATAGAGGACAACTATTATTCCCTCATGGTCAGGATGACGTCGGCCAAGGAAAGGTATGACATTGACATCATTCACCATTCGATTATTATATCTAAAAGGGTAGAATTCGTGTTTGCTTATTTTGGAATAGAACAAATGTTTGAACGTATTGGATTGGTTGAGTTGTGCATGCTGGGGGATATTATTGTGAGATGGTGGTGAAATTATTTTATGCAAATCTGGCTGTGGGTGGTAGTAACATGAATAAACTAATGGAGATGAGGACGTATCTCTTTGGATGGGAGATTAAATTAACTCTGAAGGAGTTGAATGAGCTGATTGGATGCTCAACGAAGGAGGCGATAGAGGAGTATTTCAATTTATCTAAGGACCCAGACTTTATAAATTATAAAACAAGGAAAATGTCTGACATTGCTGAAAAAGTTGCATCACAATCCTGACGTTGAAACTTTTTATAGGCCCAAATCCAAGGACCTAAATGAGAAAGCCAGAGTCATCCACCACATGATAACCCACAAAAATTTTGTCGCATGGACACAAAGTCCATGTCAGCTGCATGGATCTCTATGTGATGGAGAAACTCTAAAATGGTTAGACTTTAAACATCGAATACGTTATTATTAATATGATGAAAACAATTATGAAGAGTCCTAGGAAAAACCTCCCTTACAACTTGCTCAGTCAGAAGATTGTTCATAGCAACAGGATGGGGCTCCCTCTCAATGAGCCAATAATCAATGAAAAAACATTTGATGTCTATAATCAAGAGACATTGGAGCGGATGGGGATGAACAAAGTAGGATGGGAGTGGGTACTCAAGGGTACTGACATTGAATCCACGTCGATTGCACAGCCTCAATTTACGTCAGCTATACAGCCTTCATTGAAGTCAGCTGCACAAACTCCTTTGATGTCAACTGCACTAATTCACTGGATGTTAGTTGAACCACCATCAAATCACATGGAGGTAGAGAATGATACTATTCATCTCCCTCATAAGTCTTCGCCCTATGTACTAATCAGTCAGGAGAAGTGAAACTGGCTTGTATGCAAGTTAAATTGACAGGAGAGGCAAATTGATGATATTTAGGCCTCTCTACTACAAATAAATGATGAGTTGATGATGCTTATGGATCCACTATCATCCCCTTATGCATCCTAGCCCATAGGTCCTCCATCAACTCCTTCAGCAACCTTACCAATAGCCTAGCTAGGGCAAGCTGCTCTTGTTAGCCTAAGTGTGTTAGGCATATTTATATTTTGATGATGAGCAATTTAACTAAAGTGTAAAAGTTGTTTAGTCATTGAATTAATAATTATCTTTTTTGATGTTTAAATTGGAAATACCTTTGATCAAGGGTATTGGGATTGTTTAATATGTTCTTCTAAGTCTATGCAGTGATATGGAAGATTTGTATGACTTAGAGGATGCGTCTCGTGCAAGATTGAAGTGCCAAGTACACATGCGGACGGAGTTTGATGAAGTGTGGATGGCGTCGAGGCGTCCGGATTCAGCGTCCTCAGTGCAAACTATGTTAGAGCGGACGTTGCAAGTCGTCTGATTTGAATCTGCCATTTTGAAGATTCATGCGGATGAGGCAGACGCCATTTTGCGTGCGCGTCCCTTCAGCGAAGCGGACGGGAGTAAAAGCTAACTAAATGGCCACGGACGCCACGGATGCCAATCCGTGACGTCCTATATGAATCTATCTTTCAGAGGTCGACCCGGACGATTCACGCGGACGATGCAGACGCTGGGTTTTGCGTCCGATTTGCCTCTGTCCATTTTGGTGATCAACGCGGACGATTCATGCGGACGGTGCGGACGGGAGAATGGCGTCCGCAAGTACGCAGATTTCTCCAACGGCTATTTTCCAACGTTTGACTACGGAAGATCCTAAAGGTGTTGAGGACGTCCGTACTGGGAAAGTTTATAAATAGAAGGACTTCGAAGAAGGAAGTACCTGAAGCGATATTAAGCGAAGCTCTGCCAAATTTTCGACTCAACATTTTTGTATGAATTTGAGTGATAAAACATCCTCCAAAGTGCTTGTGTGAGATCATTAAATTTTTGGAAGGATTGTTGTATTTGTGAGAGCTCAACATTTTCTGAGAGAAAATTAAGTTATTGTAAAGGTTCGATTGACACCCGTGCAAGTTCAATCAATTGTAACCGGACGTGGTTAGTTGAATACATCTTCAAGGGAGGACCTTGAAGCGCAGACGTAGGCGTGCTTTGCTGAACCGCGTTAACAACTCGGTGTCAAGATTTCTAACTCTCTCTCTTATATTATTTGTCGTATTGTGATTGCTTTCTGATTAAATTGACATTAGTTAGAAAAATTATTATCGCACGAAATTTAGTAAATAACCTAATTCACCCTCCTTTTAGGTTAATTTCGATCCTTCAATTGGTATCAGAGCAGGTTAGAACCACTTATTAATTGTGAATTAGGTGAATTTATATTTTTAATAATATGGCATCCAACTCAAATAGTGCAAACATGGAAGGACAAGCAACAATTAGACCACCTTTCTTTAATGGTGATAATTATCCACATTGGAAAGCTAGGATGATGATATTTATTCAAGCTAAGATTTTGAGATGTGGAGAATAGTAAAAAATTGTCCTTATGTTCCGTCTAAAGTTGTAAATGGGGTAAAAGTACCAAAGGAATTAGATGAAATAGATGAAACGGAAGGTCGTAAAGTTAGTTTAAATGCTAGAGCTGTTAATCAATTATATTGTGCTTTAAGTGTTAGTGAATTTAATAGAATACAAAGTTGCAATAGTGCTTATGAAATTTGGAAAAGACTTGAGGTAACTTATGAGGGCACTAATCAAGTTAAGAAAGACAAATTAACTATGACTGCACATGATTATGAGATGTTTAAGTTGGATGAGGGTGAAACTATTACTCAAATGTTTACTCAATTTACTAACCTTACTAATAGTTTGAAAGCTCTTGGTAAGGAATGTTCAGATGAAGATATGTGCAGCAAAATTCTCGGGTGTCTTCCAACGGAATGGGATCCAAAGGTTACTGCGGTGCTTGAATCTAAGGATCTATCAACTATGTCATTAGAGGAGCTCATCGGTTCTCTAATGACACATGAGATTAGATTGAGAGCAAGCGAAAAAGAAAAGGAGTTGGAGAAAGAGAATCCCAAAAAGAAGTCCATAGCTCTTAAAGCCTCCTCAAGCAAAGAAGGTGAAGGCTCGGAGGCGAAGCTTGATAAGGATGATGAGGATGAAGAGCTGGCCTTGATAAATCGGAAGATGAGGATACTTCAAAGAAGAAAATACCAAGGAAAGAATAAGTACAAAGGAGAGAGACCTCATAACAAAAAGCCTCCAATTTGCTACGGATGTGGAAAGGCCAGGCATGTAAAGACGGATTGCTATCTTGAAAAGGATAAGAAGAAGAACCGAAAAGAGTCCAAGAAGAAAGCGTTCAAAGCCGCATGGGACGATGATAGCGATGAGGAACCGTCAACCCAAGGAGAAGAAGTTGCCAACATGTGCTTTTTGGCAAACGATGCTGAGGTAAGTGACTCTTCTTGTAATAAATATAATGTAGACTCTAGTGATGAGAGTAATAATGAAGAAGATGATGCATTTGATGAATTGTTTAGAGAATTTGATATTTTGACTAACAAGTATAAAAGGTTAAAGAAGGAAAATGAATTGTTAGTGAAGAAGCAAGCAAGGAATGAAAAAGTAGATGTAAATGAAAATGCTAGTTTAAAATTGAATAATGATGACTTAAACAAGCATATTTAAGGTTATTGAAGAAGAGAATAATATGCTTAAGGATGAAAATGAGAAACTAAATAAAATTGTATTGAAATTCACAAATGGTAGTTAGAACTTAAATATGCTTCTAAGTAAGCAAAAATTGACATTTGATAAAGCCGGATTGGGATATCAACCTTTTCAAAAGAAAAAGAGTTATAAGAATTTCTTTGTTAAATCAACTACTTGTTTCACTTGCAATGCTATAGGTCATAAGTCATTTGATTGTCCATCAAAGAATATTGGAAATCAAAAGATTGTTAAGTATGTGTGGGTTCCGAAAGGAACCAAATTTAACCCTTTAGGACCCAAAATGGTTTGGGTACCAAAGAAATTATCTTGATTTACTTTTTGTAGGTTAAAGCACCTCCCGCTAAGGATCAATGGTACTTGGACAGCGATTGTTCAAGACATATGACGGGAGATTTTTCAAGATTCACCTCCATCAAGGACAAGAAAGGAATGTGACATTTGGAGGAAATCAAAAAGGAAAAATAAGAGGTATTGGCAATATAGGTAATGTTTCCAACCCTATTATTGAAGATGCTTTACTTGTTGATGGGTTGAAGCATAATCTATTGAGTATTAGTCAATTATGTGATAAAAGATATAAAGTTATTTTTGAATCTAAGTCTTGCATGATCATTGATGATTCAAATGGCAAAGTTTTATTTACGGGTTATAGACACGAAAATATCTATGCTATTGATTTATCTAGTATTTCTAGTGTGTTGAAAAATGTTTTAGAGCTAGTGATTCTTTAAATTCATGGACTTGGCATAGGAGATTAGGACATGTAGGCATGGATACCTTAGCTAGAATATCAAAAAACAATCTAGTTAGGGGTCTTCCAAAAATCGTGTTTGAAAAGGATAGAGTTTGTGAAGCTTGCCAAAAAGAGAAGCAAACAAAAAGCTCTTTCTCTTCCAAACAATATATCTCTACTTCCAAGCCTCTTCAATTGCTTCACATGGATCTTTTTGGTCCATCTAAAGTTTCAAGCTTAGGAGGAAAATATGACGCATTTGTAATTGTGGATGATTTTTCACGTTACACTTGGGTTTTCTTTTTTAGAACAAAAGATGAAACTTTTGAAGTATTCTCTAGTTTTAGGAAGAAAGTTCAAAATGAGAAGGAACTTACCATTATGACTATAAGAAGTGATCATGGTGGGGAGTTCGAAAATGAACAATTTAATGCCTTGTGTCAAAAACATGGCATTGAACATAACTTCTCTTCTCCTAGAACCCCTCAACAAAATGGAGTTGTTGAGAGGAAAAATAGATCCCTCCAAGAGCTTGCTAGGACTATGTTGAATGAGAATGATCTTCCCAAATATTTTTGGGCTGAAGCCGTTGCCACGGCATGTCATGTTCTCAATCGTGTATCTATCTGTCCTACTCTAGATAAGACTCCTTATGAAATTTGGAATTGTAGGATTCCTAATGTTAGTTACTTCAAAGTTTTTGGGTGCAAATGTTTTATTCTCAATACTAAGGACAATCTAGGTAAGTTTGATTCCAAGACGGATACGGGAATTTTTCTTGGATACTCTTCAACTAGCAAAGCATATAGGGTCTTCAACAAAAGGACATTAGTGGTGGAAGAATCCATGCATGTCACTTTTGATGAATCCACTCCTACCTCTAGTGTTGAGAGACCAACTCAAGATTTAGAGGATAATCTTGAAAATCTCTCTCTAAGTGATAAGGGAAAAGAGATTCTTGAAAGTTCTCCTCAAGAATCCCAAGAACAATCCATAGAGGGAACCTCAAGAGTTGAAAACCATAATGACTTACCAAGGGATTGGAGATATGCCAAAAGTCATCCTATGGTGGATATTCTAGGTGATCCTAACCTAGGAGTAAGAACTAGAGCCTCTCTTAGAAATGAATGTGCTAATTCAGCATTTATCTCTCAAGTTGAACCCAAAAACTTTGTTGAGGCCGAAACCGATGAAAATTGGATATTTGCTATGCAAGAAGAATTGAACCAATTTGAGAGGAACAATGTATGGGAGCTTGTTCCTAGGCCTAAAGATCAATCTATTATTGGAACAAAATGGGTTTTCAAAAATAAGCAAGATGAGAGTGGGGTAGTTGTTAGAAACAAAGCTAGATTAGTTGAACAAGGTTATAAGCAAGAAGAAGGAATTGATTTTGAAGAAACCTTTGCACCGGTTGCTAGGTTAGAGTCGGTAAGAATGCTTTTGGCTTTTTCTTGTTATAAGGATTTCACTCTTTATCAAATGGATGTAAAGAGTGCATTCCTAAATGGTTTTATTGAAGAAGAAGTCTATGTTGAGCAACCTTTTGGATTTGAAGTTTATGATAAGCTTGATTATGTATATAAACTTCATAAAGCTCTATATGGACTCAAGCAAGCACCAAGAGCTTGGTATGAGAGATTAAGCAAATTTTTGAAAAAGAGAGATTTCAAAATAGGAAAAGTAGATTCCACTCTTTTTGTCAAGCACAATGATAAAGATATTATGACTGTGCAAATCTATGTTGATGATATTATTTTTGGTTCCACCAATGGCACACTTTGTGATGAATTTGCAAATTTAATGCAAAGTGAGTTTGAAATGAGTATGATGGGCGAATTGAAATATTTTCTTGGTTTACAAGTTAAACAATTTTATGATGGAATTTTCTTAAATCAAGAAAAATATGTCAAGGAGCTTATAAAACGCTTTGGAATGGAATCTTCCAAACCCTCTAGGACTCCCATGAGCACTACCACAAAATTAGGAAATGATGAAAATGGAAAAGATGTGGACATAAAGAAATATCGTGGTATGATAGGATCTCTATTATATTTGACCGCTAGTAGACCTAATATTCTCTTTAGTGTGTGGTTATGTGCTAGATTTCAATCTTCACCCAAAGAGTCACACTTAAACGCTGTCAAAAGGATTATTAAATATTTGAGTGGGACTATTAGTCTTGGATTGTGGTATCCTAAGGGTACAAATTTGGATTTAATTGGTTACTCCGATTCCGACTATGCGGGTAGTTTAGTGGATAGGAAAAGCACTAGTGGCACTTGTCAATTTCTTGGAGAATCACTAGTATCATGGTTTTCCAAGAAACAAAACTCGGTTGCACTTTCTACCGCCGAAAGTGAATATATTGCAGCCGGGAGTTGTTGTGCACAATTGCTTTGGATGAAGCAAACTTTGAAAGATTATGGACAATTGTTTAAGAATATTCCAATTATGTGCGACAACACAAGTGCAATCAACATTTCGAAAAATCCGATTCTTCACTCCAGGACCAAACACATAGAGATTAGGCATCACTTCATTCGTGATCATGTCAATAAGGGTGATGTGTCTCTAGAATTTGTTTCCTCCAACAATCAACTTGCTGATATTTTCACCAAACCTTTGGATGAAAAGACATTTTGTGGGATCCGAATTCGTCTTGGTTTGATCTTTATTGATAAAATAGCTTCAATTTCATCTAAATAATCATTTTTATCATTTTAGCCAGTTGGATTGTTGATCTTTATGATAAGCATCGAGTTAGATTGTTAAAGTGCTCCAAAATCTTAAGAATTACTCTGTGCGGATGCCATAAATGGCATCCTTACCATCCGCCTACTCGAAATTTCAAGTGTGCCTCATTTCTGGTGAGTTACGGACGAGCCGGACGCCAATAAATGCCGTCCTCTGCGTCCGCAAACGTATTTTAAAAACAGACTGTGGACTTCCGAAACCCTAACTCTGCATCCTCTTTCCAGTTTCTCATCTCCCCGTGACCTTCGATGCCTCTCCATTGCTCATTTCGGTATTTCTCTCCTATTTTCAACTTCCGTTGTCATTGTTTATCAATTTATCATCCTTTGTTCTTGTTTGTCTAGTATTTCCTTAGGGTTCCACTCACTTTTTATCTAAAATTTCACAATGTCTAGTCGTACTCCTAGGAAACGCACTTTTCTTCAAACTTTCGAAAATACTCGAGTTTATAGGTCTCGATTATTCATCAATGACGAATGTAAGAAACGTTATGGTGATGATTTCAAAAATCGTTCCCTGATTCCTTCTAGGAAAATTGATTTTGAGCGTTTATCTAGTCTTGATTTAGTGGATACGTATACCTATATGGGTTTACGTAAGTTATTTTCTCTCGATGGTCCATTTGTTGAAAGACAATACGCATGTTTTATGCAAATTTGTCATGCACTGACCGTCCTCTAGTTGTGAAGAGCTTTCTTTATGGGCGAGAGATTGAGATCACTCCTCATCTCCTTAATGTATTCCTTGAGTGTCCCCAAGGTCTTTTGTCGGCAGGATATTACAATGCTCACACTCCTCCTTCTTTTCACAAGAAGGAAAAGGTCGATATTCTCTTGCGTCAAATTCTTCGTGATCCGAATAACGATTATCATGTTAAGACCAAGTCGAAACATCTCAACATTAGGGCACGTGTTATTCATCATTCCCTTCAGTTCAATGTTCTTCCTCGTGCTGGTCACCGAGATCATGTTAGCTACATGGATCTCTATGTTCTTCAGCGTATCTATTCTAACAATCCTTTCAATTTAGGATATATCATCGCGGCTCAATTGGCTGACATGGCTGATACTGTCTCGTGTTCACTTCCATTCAATTTACTCCTTATGAACTTGTTTAAAGAGATGGACATTCATATTCCTTCCTCCTCCAAATTTTGTGAACTTCGTCTGTCCGACATCTGTTCTCCACAAACCTTGGGACAAATGGGAATCATTCGGGCTCCAAAAGGTGAGTGGATTGCTCGTCAAGACAATGTTCCAGTTCCTCCTCACTCTTTGGACTCTCCTCCTCCATGACCCTCGGAACCATATCTCTATCTACCTACTACCGATCCGGTCCATCATCCGATCATGAGGCTGGTCCATCATTCCGCCCCGAGGCTGGTACTTCTACCTTTAGCACTCAATATGCATCCCGTGCTGATTTTGCACGCCTGGAGGAGTATATGCTTCTGATGATGACTTGTTTTGACTCTGTGGATCGTCACCTTGGGTCTGTGGATTGTCGTCTTGACTCTATGGATAAGCGTTTTGATGAAATTTCACGTAGCCTCTGGTCCACTGGCATTCCATCTCCGGTTGCTCCTCCTGCTGCTCCTGCATCTTCTACTACATCTACGCTTGATTTAGATGACGAGGACATTCCAGATGCATAGATTAGGATTTTATGTTTTCTCATGTATTTTGTTATTTGCTTAGGAAAGTAAAACATTTTGGTTGTAATCCCTAGTCTTTGCATTTCTTAATTGTATTTCCTATTTGACTTCATTATGTATTATATAGTTTTTTTAATATTATGAATGAACTTGTCAAGATTTATATGAGTTGTTTTTCTTTCTGTATATTCTGGCTCGTTTGGCTTCGATAAATTGTGTTTACAGATTATTTTTGGCAATGAGGGGGAGCTTCATAAATAAATAGAACCATGCGAATTTTTTTTAGATCTATAACTTATTAATTCCTATCTTGTCATTCAAGATTATTGCTTAATTATTACCCCATGTTCCCTTTTTCGCTGTTTTGTGATAACACATAGGGGGAGAATCTTAAATTCAGGGGGAGAAGCTTAACTTCCATAGCTTTATTTGATTTAGGGAGAGATTTTTTTTCAATATTTTGATGAACTTAACTTTCTTATCCTTTCTTTTTGCTTATGACAAAAAAGGGGGAGAATATTTTAGTTGTGTTTGTTTCAACTCCTTCAATGTTAGGGGGAGTTTGAGGATAGCATGTTGTTGCATGAACTTAATTTGAATCATAAATTGCATAAATGAATCGGGTAAATATAAAATGCAATATTTGATGCACATGCTTAGTTTTTGGATATAAACAACTTAATATGTTTTGTCATCATCAAAAAGGGGGAGATTGTTAGCCTAAGTGTGTTAGGCATATTTATATTTTGATGATGAGCAATTTAACTAAAGTGTAAAAGTTGTTTATTCATTGAATTAATAATTATCTTTTTTTATGTTTAAATTCGAAATACCCTTGATCAAGGGTATTGTGATTCTTTAATATGTTCTTCTAAGTCTATGCAGTGATATGGAAGATTTGTATGACTTAAAGGATGCGTCTCGTGCAAGATTGAAGTGTCAAGTACACATGCGGACGCAGTTTGGTGAAGTGCGTATGGCGTGGAGGCGTCCGGATTCAACGTCCTCAGTGCAAACTATGTTAGAGCAGATGTTACGGACGCTACGGACGCCATTTTGAGTCGTCCGATTTGAATCTGCCATTTTGAAGATTCATGCGGACGAGTCACACGGATGAGGCGGACGCCAATTTGCGTCCACGTCCCTTCAGTGAAGCGGACGGGAGAAAAAGCTAACTAAATGGCCACAGATGCCACGGATGCCAATCCGTGACGTCCTATATGAATCTGTCTTTCAGAGCTCGACGTGGACGATTCACGCGGACGATGCGGAAGCCAGGTTTTGTGTCCGATTTGTCTCTGTCCATTTTGGTGATCAACGCGGACGATTCATGCGGACGGTACGGACGGAAGAATGGCGTCCGCAAGTACGCAGATTTCTCCAACGGCTATTTTCCAACATTCGACTGCGGACGATCCTAAAGGTGTTGAGGACGTCCGCACTGGGAAATTTTATAAATAGAAAGACTTCGAAGAAGGAAGTAACTGAAGCGATATTAAGCGAAGCTCTGCCAAAATTTGGACTCAACATTTGTGTACGAATTTGAGTGATAAAACATCCTCCAAAGTGCTTGTGTGAGATCATTAAATTTTTGGAAGGATTGTTGTATTTGTGAGAGCTCAACATTTTCCGAGAGAAAATTAAGTTATTGTAAAGGTTCCATTGACACCCGTGCAAGTTCAATCAATTGTAACCAGACGTGGTTAGTTGAATACATCTTCAAGGGAGGACCTTGAAGCACGGACGTAGGCGTGCTTTGCCGAACCGCGTTAACAACTCGATGTCAAGATTTCTAACACTATCTCTTATATTATTTGTCTTATTGTGATTGCTTTGTGATTAAATTGACATTAGTTAGAAAAATTATTATCGCACGAAATTCAGTAAATAACCTAGTTCACCCCCCTTTTAGGTTAATTTCAATCCTTCAGCTCTTACATCAGCAGCCCCGTTTGTAGCCCGATGGCCCCAATAGCCCCAACCCCAACTGGTAGCCCCCCTAAGTCCAACAACTCCTCCAACAGCCCTACTAGCAGCTCCTCACGCACCCCTTCCATCAGCCTCTCAATATTCTGTCACTGGACCAGATGGATGCTTGTAACTTTTTTAGTTCATTTGCACTATCCTCTTTCCATCAATGCAACGTATGCATTAGTTAGGTGTTGGTTTAGGCTATCTGAATTAGATATAATAATGTATTACAACCATTCAGGTCTCTTATCATCAGGTAATCGTCCCCTCATCCAACCCTTGTGAAAGTTCAAAAGATATTAGCAATTAGTCTTCCATCAAAGGAAGCAGTTCCAAAGCCTGCTTCACTACTAAATCTGCACATGGTATGTCTTCAATTTGGTTTTGTACAATTTGTTAAATTTACACTTAGTAGTCTGAAAGTCATGTTTAAATTGATTATTCATTGCAACTTGTGAACTTGATGGAGGAGTTTTTGAGTTTGGCACATGTAAATACCAAGAAGAACATGGAGACATGTGGCATTCTTTCTAGCACTAGGGTAAGAAACTATATCATTTCAAAGTTATTCTCAGTTTTACTTTTAATTTTATACTTAAGACATCATGCAATCATACATCGTGTTGTCTTTTTTCAGAATGGCGATGTTTTCATAATAACGACCCTCATCATTCCATAACAAAAGGGAACATTGAACACAATAAGGATAAGTTCTTAAGGATGTGTAATCAATGTTTAAGACGTTGTTATAGAAAATATATCTCTTGAATGCATTCTTTATATGTAGTGTGACACTTTGAATGAGGAGGAATATCTTCAAGTACAAGTGAGGGACTCGCTTATGAGTCTTGGTTGGATTCATGTAAGGAACTTTTATTTCTTCATGCAATATTTTTTCCTCTTGTTGAGCTACTTATAATACATGGTTTAATTTCAATTTTCAGATGGACCCAAAGCAAAAATGTTTCATGTCATCTATTTACCTACACACCCATTATCCCTATAAGAGGATATTATCTAAGGCAATTGCACTTGTCATGATCCCAACAGATAAAATATGGTAAATTCTCACCTTGTGCTATATTCATTGTGCTTTGAAAGAAGTTAATTATTAATTTTCCCTCCCAATTGGCCAATTTCAGCCAACAAGGCATATTCTGAATCTCTCGCCATGTAGGGGAGTCGGTGATTAGCAGTTGTCAACAAAAAGGATTCCATCTTCACGACAATTGCAAAGTCACTCCAGAAGACCTTTTTTAGCACTACTCTCATGTTGAAATAGAGCATAAGTTGACGTTCAATGTAGTCGATCTCTATTCCCAAAAAATGGAATTGTATGTACGTACATTTGAATTTTGAGTTATTGTACAATTGTTTATTTTTGTACATATGTTTATTAATTGTGTATTTTAGATTTTAAATTGAGTTTAGTTATTGTTAACTTGTTTGTCATGGTATTCTGATTAGGTATTTTGGACCTGGTTATCGTTGTTGTTGTTGTTTTTTCAAAATCATCGGAATAATGGTTATGTATGGATGTATAATGCATTGAACTAGGGAGAACATCTATAAATAAATAGATGGAAGATGCTATTATGTCAACAATTTTGAAATAAAGTGATATGAATCTTGAAAGAAACCGTAAATCACGAGGTAGAGGTATGAGTTGCTTTTAAAATTACGGAATGTTAAGTGAAGAAATCAAATTCAACGTAATAAGCTATAAGCTTGTAAATGTGAGTTGAGGGACGTCCATTTAATCTAGGACATCTGTATTAACCTGAGGGATGTCTGTTTATAGTTGAGGGACATGTGTTTTAAGCTAGGGGCATCCGTTTTGTAAGATCTAAATTAGCCTAAGAGGGGGAGTGAATTAGGCAAATCAAACTTTTACGAGTGATTAAAACAATTTAACTATTTGAACATTACCAAGAGTTCTAATGTCAGTTAAACAACCATTAAAGGTCAAGCACAATAAAAATAAGCAATTAACAAGAAGGGTAAAAGAATTGCAAACTAATTTTGTAACATCCCATTTCCGTTTAAGAATTTTCCATAAAATTTCAAAGATTTTAAAATCCTATTTAGAGTGTACTTAATTGAAAAACATCAGAGTATGTTACGTGGAATAAAAACATTAAACTGTTTTACAAAATAGCACAAATAAACACTTGAAATTCATAACAAAGTCTTTATGCATTTAAAATAACTTTTTATTATTTAGAGCCATAACACCCAAGGTCGTCTCGTGCATGGTAACAAAAGCTTGCATCACATCACACTTCTTCAACGTTCACTTCAACCAGCTCACAATCCATACCTACATCACAAGAGGAATAATGAGTCTATTGCCTAGTGAGGAATATAAAATGAAATGCAACCTTAGCCTCTATGACATCTCTATATGATTAAGCCTGATACATCTGTAAGTTGGGTGAGAGCAACCTCTTTAAGTTCCGAACTCACCATTTAGATTCATTTTTACTTGAGAGCAGCCTCTTCAGTTTCCAAACTCACTAAAAACGAGCCTACATACATTACATTTATTTACTCTTGGGTGAAAGCAACTTTCACAGTTTCCAAACTCACCCCCTGTAGAGTAAGAGCAACCTCTTCAGTTTCTGAACTTACTCAAACGAGATGTTTTCTACATGTGAGCAACCTCTTCAGTTTTTGAAACCACGTAGGAAACACCATTTATTATCTTCATTATTGTAATACCCCAATTTTTGTAACAGAATTAATTAGGGATAATTGAGGTTTATTTGATAAGAAAGTTGATTGGGGGAAATATTTGGAAAATAATCTAAGTGTGGAAAACTTAGGAAAAATGTGCATTGGTGAGTTTCAGACGCCTACGGACACTGCGGACGAAGAGGGCTTGCGTCCGCATTGAATCTATACAATTCTGGGAACATTCGAATGATAGCGGACGAACGAGGATGAAGAAGGCCATCGTCTAATTTGAATCTGTAATAATTTTTAGACAATTCGGACGACTGCGGACTCTACGTGCGGACGAGATTTCTTGTCCGAAAGACACATGCGGACGGTAAAGACAAAGGCTGAGGATGCATTTTCTCGTCCCAAATCGACTTTCGGACGGTGTGGACAAGGACTGCGGACGACTCGACTCATCCGAATGTTAGGGAATTTTTGAGAAACCCATTTAAATTTATTCTCTTTCTTCCGATTTCTTGCTGAAATCAACAAGACTCTCTCTCCAGCCTACACTCCCTGCGATGCCCAGCCCCTCCCATCATGATGGAAGCTTTTCCATGTGCGATTGTCTCAATGGACCTCTCCTTGGTTGATATGTGTTATGGTCAGCTTATCCCCTACTATTATTCCCTGTTGCAGCCTTCCCTCTCCTCTCCTCTCCTCCGTCTATATATGGTAAGCCTACTCTTTTGCACTCTGTTCTAGAGAGAAAAGTGAAGTGTTGAGAGTAAGTGTAAAGTATATAGACCGTGGTATTACTCTGAAGAAATTCTGGGGGGAAGTTTCCATCGTGGAGGTAAGAAATGTTTATTGGGAATTATTGGTCTGATTTTTGGGTTCCTGGTTTAGACCCGATTGATGATAAGCGTTGAAAACTAAATGCCATATTTGCTTAGGGGATATTTGGAGATTTGAAGGATTGAGAATATACTTCAGCTGCTGTGTTGATTTGTACTTGGCTATCATTTTGCTTAAGTGTAGCTGCTGGAAAAACTTGAGGTAAGAATCTGGAATTCTACTGGCCAAAGGAAGGCCCTACATTATGAGTTGTTTTGGATGTTGATGAACTGCTATGGTTTGATGATTGAGAATGATAATTTTTGAATGTTGCTGAATTTAGATCTGTCATGCTCTTAATGTTTGGCTTTAGTCTTAAGATTTGTATGCCCTTCATATTTGGACTACGTATGAGAAATGTGCATGAAATGGAGGGCGTTGTGACCATGAAACATAAAAGAAGATGAGCATGAAATGAGATTATATCAAGCATGATTTATATTAAGCATGACTTATATTGAGCATGGTTTATATTGAGCATGAAATGAGATAATGTAGGGTAGTCTAGAAGCTAATGATGAAAAGTGTTCTCCTATTCGTATTTGACAATTGCAAGCATGGTTAGAAATGAAGTCCTTGGGTTGATTCTGGAAATCTATTTGGTATAGTGGAAGCTAAACTATATTTCAATCTGATTATATTTCCTTGCCTCTAGTGATTAAAGAATAATGTATAACCTAAACCTAGTTCTATAATGAAACAAATGATAGTTGTAATATCTGGAATTGAACTCTTATCTGTAAACTGTACTTGAAAGGATTGTGCTGCTCTTGTGTATGGATTTTCTCTGATTTTTTTTTGGCGTTCATGCATCATCCTAGGGCTTATGAAATTGTTTCATGCTGTGTGTCATCCTAATGTACGTAAATAGGCATGTGGGGGTTCGAGTGAATTGTGACTTTCCATAGAGTAGATTCCTCCCACGTAGGGAGTGGTAAGTTTATTAGATTGCCTACGTGGATTCTAGGGTTCACAATTACCCCGTTCTGGAACCCCCAACGTCTTCAACAAAAGTGAGGATACCTACTTGTGGTAACACCCCCGATGGATATATCTCCTCGTCGGAGTGATTGGTTAGGCCACATGTCTCTAGGGAGTATTCCACCTTAACTTCCAGAAGAAAAACAGTTCTCTTCTGTAATGCATTGTGTGGTCACACATCATTTGCATTGCATTAATTCTGATTTTTGCTGGGCATTAGGCTCATTGTTTTCCCCATAATATAGGTGATTACTTTGATGATGATATTCAAGCTGCGGAGGAGGCGTTTCGGGATGACCACTCGTGTTATCAGCTGATTTGACCTACTGGGTGTGGCTTGCGTAGTTGGGTGACTGTTGGTATTTTGATATTGGTATTTTGATGACAAAAGGGTATTTTTGTAACTACTGTTATTAGTATTTTAAATATTTTAAACATTGTAATAGGGACTTTGGACTTTGTTAAGAACGCTTGGAAAATATGTTTTGAAATCCTATTGTTATTCCGCACTATTTACTCTCATTTCGTTTTCCTCTAAAATGAATTTCGAATATTAAATAAATTAAGCGAAAAATTTTACATGACGTATTTTTAAAACGTTAAAAATGTTTTTAAATTATCGGGCGTTACAATTATTGGCCCATGAAATGCATGATGTACAATACTACTAACATATCTATTTGAATGTCACACACAGCAGTTCAGATATCGCAAACAATACTAAAAACAATTAATGAACAATAACTATGTTTTAACATAACGTTAATATTAAACACGTTCCTATTACAATATCATACATCTATTTTACTATCCTTGACGCAATATTTCTATCCTAATCTTTAACAACGAAGGTACTATCTTATATCTAAAATTACCTTAATAAATCCCTTCTTACTATTTATTTATTACATTTAAGCAAACTATGAGCAAAGGAACTATTTCTAAAACATTCCTGAGAAGGAAATCCTAGAATTTATGCAGTAACAATACTAATAGTAAACTAATCCGTCATAACTATTGGAAAATATATGTAAGGAAACTAACCCACCGAATATCCAAAATTTATTCTTTTTCTTACTACTAACCATTAATCTAAGAAACCATTTCCTTCACAATAATTAGTAAACTAACGTCAAAATAAACCTAACAGAGGACCATCACGAAGGTAGAAAACCTAAACAGAGACACAAATATATTAGGTTATCTTGCTTAGAATTATCCAACAAAAATGACAGAACATGCACACCCATTCCTTCACTTCAAATGATTATCCTTTGACTATCCTTATCACCTATTTCGTATATATATAAAATATCAAGCAGAGCATATTAGCATGGAAACCACCACTTAAACCAATATTTATAGAGAATTAACGATTTACAGAGAGCAACAACAACATCAAAATCCTACTCCTGCGATATTGGTCCATACGGACAAACCACAAGCATTAATCCTTACCTCCTATAGCTTTCCTTTCCCATCAATAGTGATCCTTCCCGTTGACAGCACCCTCAAAAAGAGCTCACAGAAGTGAACTCTCTCTCACCCAGTTTTTCTAAGGAAAAACTTCACCTCATGTCCTATTTATACACACTTTAAATGACTCTCCATTTACTCATTGAATATAAATCCTTGGGGAAGACGTTGGATGACACTGGAACATCAAGGGTAGTGCGTTCAGTGTTTCTAGAGATCGAATATCGCTTCCAAACGTTGAAAATTTATGACGGATGATCAATTTAACTGAAGGATGATCGACCACTATTATGTAGATTGTCCCCCAAAAATCTAACTCCAGCAACACCGGCTGATCGTACCGGTTGATCGCCCAAGATGCGATCGACCGCTGAGATCTATCGGCCACTTCTTCTTTAATTATCGTCTAATTTTCTATAATTTCTTTAAATATTCAGCTCCTACATATATATATCTAAATTTCAATACTTTATAAAATACCAATAACTCATATTTTGCTTAATTCAATAATTACACGAATATAAATACCCCAGACATTACATCCTCCCCTTCTTATTTAAAATTTTGTCCTCAAAATTTCAGCTATTGAAACAATTCTTGATATTTAGCTTCCATCTCATCTTTTCTTTCCCAAGTAGCCTCATCAATGGTATGATTCTGCCATAGCACCTTGACAAGTGGGATCTTTTTATGTCTCAGTTCCTTAACTCTTGAATCCAAAATTCGTATTGGTCTTACCTCATAACTTAAATTTGGTTGAAGAATAACATGCTCCTCAGGTTCCACTTGGATTGGATTTCCCAAACATTTTCTGAACATAGATACATGGAATATATGTTATGAACTCCATCTATTTTCGTTGGCAGTAGTAATTGATATGCCATCTTCCCAATCCTTTTTGTAATAGGAAACAGACCAACATATAGCGGACACAACTTCCCTTTCTTCCCAAACTGCATAACTCGCTTAAATGACGATATTTTAAGTAATACTAAGTCTCCTTCTTCAAATTCCAGTTCTCTACGATGATTATCAGCATAACTTTTCTAGCGACTTTGAGTAGCTAACATTCTTTGACGAATGATCGCAACTGATGCCTTAGTTTGTCGTATCATATCTGGTCTGCAGAACACTGCTTCACCGACCTCATCCCAATGCAAAGGGAGATCTACACTTCTATCCGTACAAGGCCTCATAAGGTACCATTCCAATTGTAGCTTAAAAGCTATTGTTGTAGGTAAATTCTACCAATGGCAGCATTTTTCCCCATCCAACATGAAATTCCAACACACATGCCCATAACATGTCCTCTAATATTTGAATCGTTCATTCGCCTGTCTATCAGTTGAGGATGGAAGGCTGTACTAAACTTTAACTTTGTACCCATACCCCATGCAGGCGTACAATTTCTTTAGCATACAATCTAACAAATTTATCAATCTTATAAGTCATAGCTAGGGGTAAGAAGTGAGAAACCTTGGTTAGCATATCGACAATCACCCAGATTGCATCATGTCCTCTTATAGTCCTGGGTAGACCCAAGACGAAGTTCATAATGACATGCTCCCATTTCCATTGAGGTATAGACATTGGTTGTAACATTCCCCCAGGTCTTTGGTGTTCTACTTTCACCCGTTGACATACATGACACAAAGCGACAAATTTTGCAATATCATATTTCATCCCAGGTCAGTAGTAATGTGACTTGAGGTCCTTATACATCTTGTTACAGCCGGGATGGATAGAAAAATTTGAGGAATACGCTTTACTCAAGATTACTAATCGTAATTCTTACTTTCCCGGTACATACCATCTATTCTTAAATTTCACAATTCCATTGCCTGAGATGGAATAATATTGATATTTTTCAAGAGTTGGGTTTAGTTTAAATTCTTCACACTTCCTATCCTCAATTTGAGTCTCTTTAATCCTTTCTAGTAACGAAGGCTTCAATGTCAAAGTGGATAAAAGAGTAGTCAACAGTGTAGCAACCAATTGCATATTCAGACTTTGAATATCAGAGTAGATTTCATTTGGTATTTCTTCATGTACCATGTTCATAACGGCCATCTTTCTACTAAGAGCGTCAGCCACCACATTCGCTTTTCTGGGGTGATACTTAATTTCACAGTCATAGTCCTTCGCCAATTCCAACCACCGTCGTTGTCTCATATTCAATTCTTTTTGGGTGAAGATGTACTTTAAACTCTTATGGTCTGAAAAGATTTCACATTATAGTCCAATAGGTAGTGTCTCTATATCTTAAGAGAAAACATGACCGCAGCAAGTTTCAAATCATGTGTGGGATAATTTGCCTCGTACGGTTTCAATTGTCTAGAGGCGTATGCAAATACTTTACCATTTTGCATAAGTACGGCGCAAAATCCATTTTTAGAGGCGTCGCAATAGATGCAAAAATTTCCGTCATCAACAGGTAGGGACAAGACTAGAGTCCAAGTTAGACAATGTTATAGTTCTTGAAAGCTTTCCTCGCATTTTTCCGTCTACCAAAATCGTGCATTTTTCTTCGTCAAGCCCGTTAAGGGTAGTGCAATTCTCAAAAATCTATTTATAAATCTCCTATAATATCCCGCCAAACCAAGAAAGCTTCTTATTTCCCCCACATTCCTTGGTTGCGATCATTCAACTACTTTTTGAATCTTTGTAGGGTCCACTTAACACCTTGCTTAGAAATTATGTGGCCGAGAAAACTCACTTTACTTAACTAGAACTCGCATTTAGAGAACTTTGCATATAACTTATGTCTTGCCAATACTGACAGAGAAATCGTTAAATGCACTCTATGTTCCTCCTCTGAGCGCGAGTAAATTAGTATGTCATCGATAAACACAATGATGAAATTTTCTAAATATTTTCGAAAGAGCCAGTTCATCAAATCCATAAATGCCACCGGGGCATTAGTCAATCCAAATGACATAACTAGAAACTCATAATGTCCATATCTCATCTTAAATAAAGTCTTAGGAATATCATCAGGCTTGACTTTTAACTGAGAATATCTGGATTAGAGGTCGATCTTCGAAAAGACACAAGTTCCTTGCAATTGATCTAACAGATCGCCTATTCTTGTGAGAGGGTATCGGTTCTTAATAGTTACTTTATTTAGTTTGAATAATTGATACACATTCTCATCGACCCATCCTTCTTCTTTACAAATAGCATTGGTGCTCCCCACGGTGAAAAACTGGGATGAATGAATTCATTAATAATTAACTCCTCAAGTTGGACCTTCAATTCTCTTAGTTCCGTTGGGGCCATTCTGTATGGATTCTTTGAAATCGGTTCCATTCTAGGATGAAGGTCAATCACAAATTCGATTTCACAATCCAAAGGTAATCTAGGAAGTTGGTCCAGACAGACACCCAGAAAGTCTTGAACAATGGGAATTTCCTCTACTACTGTTGAGTCCAATACATTAATGAGAAACCCTTCATCTCCATTTCTCATTAACTGGTTAGTCTTAAGTGCAGAGATCACAGTCAATCTGCCTTTTCGCTGACTCCAATAAACGTATGTTGTTCGCCATCAGGGGAGAAAAACAATACTTCTCTTTTTCTACAATTAATTATCACTTGATGTTGGGATAACTAGTTAATACCCAAGATAATGTCATATCGCTTCATGTCCATGACAATTAGATCAACATAGAAAATTTGGTTGTTTATTTTTATGGCATAAGCCCTTAGAATTTCATTGGTAATTAGGTATTCCCTAGAGGGTAGGAGGACACGATAATTACTTTCTTCTAATTCGGGGAAACAATTTATCCTTGTACTAAATCCCTTCGAAATGAAGGAATGAGTAGCACCATAATCGAATAAAACATATGTCGCTATATCATTAACGTATATCGTTCTTGACACAAGCGAATTAGCATGACATTACTAACTACTCATCATTCTAAGGAATTCATGTGATGACTTCAACAATAAGGCGTACCTGACACCACAGCAGACTAGTCATCCCCCGCCATTTCGTTCATTTGTACATCAGGTGTTTCCTCACCATATAGAGAAAAGACTCTTGGTGCCACGATACCAGATCCACCGTCTCCAACTGAGCAAAATTTGGCAATATGCTCAGACTCCCCACATTTAAAACACCGACCAGTACCTATTTGACATTTCCCAAAGTTGTTCTTCTTGTACTTTGGACATTGATTCAACTGCTGAGTCCTCATATGAGCTGGGGCAATATTTATCACATTCATTAGGTGCTTATCCTTCATCTGTTGTACCTTATAATCTAAAGGCCTTTTTGTCCCTTTGTTCATCATGGGTCCACTCTTTTATTGTTGATTAACAGCATTTTTCCAGAACTTTTGATTCGTCTCACGCTGTTGAGCCACAATTAACTCAGCATCCTCAACTTCTAATGCCTTAGCGACAATCTTGGAATATGGGACATTCTGAGTACCAGAAATCTTAACTCCCTTGAGAATCTCAACTTTTAGTTCATGGACAAACTGATGGAACTTGTGTTATTGTTTGCCAGCAGGTGTGTCGCAAATCGAGAGAGTGCCTCAAACTTTGTCACATATTCTGATACGGTTCCAGTTGGGCGCAACAGGACAAATTCCAATAACTTCTCAATCGGACTGTTTGGCTGAAATATTTCTCATAGAAAATTTCTTTAAATTGGTCCCATGTCAAGGCCCGAACATCGCGTGCCACCATAACTGTATCCCACCAGAACCTTGCATCTTGGATTAGTAGGTACGCAGCACACGAAACTTCTCAGTCTCCCTAAACCTTGTGTATTCAAACATGTCTTCTAAAGACCAAATCCACTCATCAACACAAACGGTGTCAGCCATGTTGCCATTGAAACATGGGGGTTTAAGTCTCCTAAACTTCTCTCAATCAGCTTCTATTGGAGTTGCAATTTGTTGTTGATTCCCATTCTCATTATCCTTTTCCGCGAGGCGTTCCACAATTGTTGTCAAGTGATCCAGAACATCATTTCTGCCATCACGTGGAGCATTGTATTCTTGACCAACCGTGTTCTCATATCCAACAGCTCCATTTTCATCGTTATTGTAATCATTCTCAATATTGGCTTCCCCTAGTTCTTCGTGCCATTCTATTATCTTACAATAATATTGTTTCTGTCCCTTATTAGCTACTTCATAATGCTAACTAATTGTCGTAGGGAATGTACATTAGGAAAAGTTAATTATCTTAGGAAAAGTTTAATAAATATTTTTTTATCAAAAATACTAACTACAAGCAATTTACACTAACACATCAATTCTACACTAACAGAACAATTCATACAATTAGCACAATAAAGCAATGTAATAAAGCACTTACAGTTGAATAAGTATGCCACGACCAATCTCATGTTACCAGCAGTCTACATAATCACATTAGACCCGGTTATGCTCTGATACCATAATTGTAACATCCCATTTCTGTTTAAGAATTTTTCATAAAATTTTGAACATTTTAAAATCTCATTTAAAATATACTTAATTGAAAAACATAAGAGTACGTTATACGGAATAAAAATATTAAACTATTTTATAAAATAGCATAAATAAACACTTGAAATTCATAGCTAAATCTTTATGGATTTAAAATAACTTTTATTCATTTAGAGCCATAACCCCTGAGGTTGTATCGCGCATGGTAACATAAACTTGCATTACATCACACTTCTTCAACTTTCACTTCAACCAGCTCACAATCCATACCTACATCACAAGAGGAATAATGAGCCTATTGCTCAGTAAGAAATATAAAATGAAATGCAACCTTAGCCTCTATGAAATCTCTACATGATTAAGCCTGATACATCTGTAAGCTGGGTGAGAGCAATCTCTTCAGTTTCTGAACTCACTAAAAACGAGCCTACTTACATTACATTCATTTACTCTTGGGTGAGAGCAACCTCCGCAGTTTCCGAACTCAACCCTCGTTGAGTAAGAGCAACCTCTTAAGTTTCCAAACTTACTCAAATGAGCTGTTTTCTATGTGTGAGCAACCTCTTCTGTTTCTGAACCCTTGTAGGAAACACCATTTATTATCTTCATTATTAGCCCACGAAATGGATGACGTACAATCCTACTAACACATCTATATGAATGTCACACATAGCAGTTCATATATTGCAAACAATAATACAAACAATTAATAAACAATAAGTATGTTTTAACTATAACGTTAATATTAAATACGTTCCTATTACAATATCATACATCTATTTTACTGTCCTTGACTTATTATTTCTATCCTAATCTTTAATAGCAAAGGTACTATCCTATATCTAAAATTACCTTAACAAATCCGTTCTTACTATTTATTTATTACATTTAACCAAACTATGAGCAAAACATTCCTAAGAGGGAAATCCTAGAATTTATGCAGTAACAATACTAATAGTAAACTAATCCATCATAACTATTGGAAAATTTACGTAAGGAAACGAACCCACGGAACATTCAAAATCCATTCTTTTTCTTACTACTGACAATTAATCTAAGAAACCATTTCCTTCACAATAATTAGTAAACTAACGTCAAAATCAACCAAATAGAGGACCATCACGAAGGCAGAAAACATAAACAGAGACAACAATATATTAGGTTATCTTGCTTAGAAATATCCAACAAAAACGACAAAACATGCACACCCATTCCTTACACTTCAAATGCTTATCCTTTGACTATCCTAATCACTTATTTTGTATATATATAAACTATCAAGCAACGCATATGAGCATGGAAACCACCACTTAAACCAATATTTATAGAGACCAAACGATTTGCAGAGAGCAACAATAACATAAAAATCCTACTCCTGCGATGTAGGTCCATATAGACAAACCACAACCATTATTCCTTACCTCATATAGCTTTCCTTTCCCTTCAATAGTGATCATTCCCATTGACAGCACCCTCAAAATGATCTCATAGAAGCGAACTCTCTCTCACCCAGTTTTTCTAGGGAAAAACTTCACCTCACGTCCTATTTATACACACTTTAAATGACTCTCCATTTACTCATTGAATACAAATCGTTGGGGAAGACGTTGGATGACACTGGAACATCAAGGACCGTGCGTTCAGCATTTCTAGAGATCGAATATCGCTTCCAGACGTTGAAAATTTATGGTGGATGATCGATTTAACTGAAGAACGATCAACCACTATTATGCAGATTGTCCGCCAAGAATCTAACTCCAATAACTCCGGTTGATCGAACCTGTCAATCTCCCAAGATGCGATCGACCGCCCACTCCTTTAATTTTCGTCGAATTTTCTACAATTTCTTTAAATCTTCAGCTCCTATATATATATATATATAATACTTTATAAAATACCAATAACTCATATTTCGCTTAATTCAATAATTACACCAATTTAAATACGCCGGACATTACAAATTTGGTGATGCGCTTCAGTCAAACACGCCTATTTTCACGCTTTAAGGCTCCTCCTTAAAGATTTTTTCACTTTAACTTTCAGTTACAATTGATTGACCTTTCTGGGCATCAATCTAGCCTTACAAGAAAATCACTTTCAATCACACTCTACTATAAATTGCTCATTCACAAACTTTTCAAAAACACCATCCCTCACTCCCAATAAAGGTTACACTAACAGTTGAACAAGGAGTGGGGCTTCTCAAGCAATGGGATGAAGGATCAAAATATTACACAATTTGGCAGCACTTCGACTATGATAGCTTGCTCAGGATAATCTTTTCTCAGAGTCTTCCTCTACTTATAGAATTTACTAGCCAAGCTCTTGAGCAGTTGACCACTTAACTAATTTGGTCGAATTCCATTTGACCGTTATGTGTATTTTTTCAATATTCTGGTCGACCAATTTCTTTGCTCTTGTTAACAGCACCAGTCGACCAATGTTCTACTGGTCGATCTCTTTACACTGTGTCAAGAATTTTGAGGAATCTGTAAGATATTTTGGTCAATGACTTTGCCCTTGGTCGACCACTTTTTTCCTTTGCTCACTTTAAAGAAAACTGGTCAACCACTTTCAATTTGGTCAACACCTTTTGTGTTTTACTTCAACCCAAAAATCCTTCATCTCATGGATTAAGTCAATCCCTACAAAGACTTGAACACACATGTTAGAACAACTAAATATCCATTTTACAAGGTATTTCTACTGAAAATTAAAAATAACAACACTAAGCAATTTAATACATCCACGTTATGAAAAATTTATCAGCAAATTAATAATCCATCATCAAAACAACTAAGCTTAATACTCTTAAGCTAACAATGTCCCCATTTTTTATAATGACAATACCCTATACGTTGTTTAAATAACTTCCCCTAAATACATTCATGACTTCAAACCATAAGATGAACTCTTTCCCTTAGTTCATGCTCATTTAAACTTTACTTTTAAACTTTACTCAACTTCATCCAATTTTAAAACTTTAGACTTGTTATATATCTCTCCACCCTTCGTCATTATAAAAAATATATATATATGGGAGAAAATTAAAGAAAAAATTTAGCAGAGTATCACCTGTTTTATGACTCCCCCTTTTGCATAATCAACAAGTAATCAACCATTATATATTCAACAGAATGTAAACATCTAGTATCCAAACAAACATTACACACAAATGAATATAACCAAGATAGAAATAGATGCATGCATAAAAAAAATAAGACTATATCAAGGCCAACAAGTAAAAGATGATGAAAACAATTACAAGTAAAGTGGGTGAATACAACTAAAGGATGCACAAAAGAAACCTAAGAATCTAGAGGAAACACATCATCAGAGGCAAGAGGAGTATGAGCATAGGACGGAGGAATATCAGAATATGCAGCATAAGATGGAGTAGCCTCTGTAACAAATTTGACCAGTAGGCCTGGGACATCTCCTCAAGATTCCTTTCCAAGGCGTCAAACGTTAAATGACTAGCTTCAATCTTTGAGCCACAAACCTCAAACTTTGAGCGAGTCTCATCTTGAAAATATATGAAACAACTAGTAAGAAAATCTAGTTTCTCTTCAAGGTGAGATAGACCAGTCGTAGGAGATGAGGCTCGAGCTAGAGGAATTGGACGAACTAGAGGTGCTGGCAAAGAGGAAGATGGAAGATCATGCATGGCTGTATCTTCACCACCTGGTAGAATGTTAGCCTAGGTAGTAGGAGTGGATGCACTTCGTGACTATATAAGAGTCCACTGTCCATCATCATCCAATGCAAAACCCATTCTCCCCAAAGTGTGGGTTGTGTAAGTATCCACACTTCGAACAGGTAATGATGGTTCAGATAGAGGAATTGGTATGCCACTAGACTAGAAGAGGTTGGTCAAAAGAAGATTGAAGGGTAGTGATTTAGACGCGCTACCCACAGCTACAATCATGTAATGAAGAACAATGTGGCCAACATTGAAAGGTGATCTACTAAATAGGCGCTGGAGGACATACAAGTCCATACAGCTAACATGGTCTCTATGACCATCCCATGGCCTCAAATTATATTATAAGGTGTGATGAATCACACGGGCCCAAAGATTAAGGTCTTTAGCCTTGGGTTTTATCAACATCTCAATGTTTGGATTTTTGAGAATTTGTTCAAGAAATATTTCACCTTCATCACTTTTGAGAAAATCTGGATCCTTAGAGCCATTATAATATCTCTCATGCCTATCACCTTCTTCAAAATTTAACAACACATTTACACATGAGCATTCAAAGTTATCAATTTTCCATAGAGATAACTCTTAGCTTTCAAAGGGTGTGGAGAATATGACATATTGGCATAGAATAACCAAATAGCCTTTTCCACATATGGACCATCCAAACAGAATAATTTATACAACCTCATTTATGTAAATAGTTCTTCCAAGTTAAGGCTAGATAGACCATGAAAGAGATTTTTCTCGATAGAATTAAAGGCCTAGTCTTAAAATCTTCTTTAAAATGTTTCTTGCAAGCAGCATCCATAAATAATTTTGACAAAAATTTTACTACCTTTACAGGCTGAAGTTTTCCAATTTCCTGTAATTTGACTAACCATTTGAAGAATACCGAAAGATTGAGAGTTGAAGCTAAAAAGGAGACGATAGACGAAGGAGACCAGAAAACCGATTGAAAACAAGCTGAGGATGCCAAACTATTGGTGGAAAATGTCAGAGACTAGACGGAGAGTCGTTAGAAGTGCTAGAGATTTCTTAATAGGTAGCACGACACAAGGTGTTGTCAACCAAATCTATTTTAAAATCCATTCAGCAGTCAACCAAAATTGCGAAGGTCATCTGATTCATGTGCATTGAAAATAAGGGGTAATATTTCCATGGAGAAGGTTGACGGATTCCTTTGTATTGAAAATAAGTGCATAATTTGTCCAATTTGGTGGTCGACCGAATTGGAGACGGTCGACCAATTCCTTCAGAACAAGAAACTTGACACACTCTGGTTTGTTTTTGGGTAGATCCAGAATTTGAAATTGTCCACCGATTTCTTCAAAGTTTGAAAATATACCTTGCATATTCTCATAGTTTGAATCAGGAAGGATCAACACTAATCGAATTCTTATACCATAAAAGGTCTTTTCGTCCAATGGTTTAGTGAAAATATTGGCCAATTGGTTCTCATTACTAACAAATTCAAGGTATACGTCACCTTTAGAGAAATGATCACGGATAAAATAATATCTAGTTTCAATGTGTTTTGTGTGAGAATGTTGGATTGGATTTTTGGAAATGTTTATCTCACTCGTGTCATCACACTTACTTGGAATTTTCTCAAAGAATTGATAGTAATCATCCAAAGTTTTTTTTCATCCAAAGTAATTGTGCACTATAACTAACAGCTGCAATATATTCACTTTCAGCCGTTGTGATGTGCTCCAAGGCCCTATCACTCGGAGTCGGGCCAAGAAACTTATTGCTTTCCTAACTAGCTTCTATTTTACAGGAACTACCAAGATGTGGGATTCTTTGAAGGAGGTTTCACAAGACGATAAAGAAGTTCCGTTTCATTTAATCACTTTGGACGGTGTTCTTCCAACCTAAGCTGGAGTCCACATTTCCTTAAAAGGCGGTGTCGTGAAGACTTAAATTAATATTTAAGGTCCTATTTTGATTTAGTAGAATTGCTTTTATGAACAACAATTTTATTTGGTTTGTTTTATTTTGTTTGGTTGTGAGATTTTGGAGAGGTGTGCGGTTTGCATGAAAACCACACCCTCATGCTGAATTTTTGCCATTAGGGACATTTCAGTCTTTCGAACTACATTGTAAACCTTAGGTTAAAGTCCCTCCTTTGTGAGAATGGAGGGCAATTTTGAATTGAAGAATTTGGTTGTGTTTGAAGACACCCTTGCCGCGACCACCCCCCTCCCTTTGCGCCGATTCCTTCCACCCCCAAGCAAGGCTCCTCTTGAAGCTTCTCAACCTTGCATCATTGGGATATTGCCTCTTCCAATCTTCATCTTTAAGGTAGGATTGTGGTGTGGAGGCAAGAGAACTTTCCAGCCTTGGAGAGTGTTGGTTTCGGCCAACCTTAAAATCGCCCCTCTCACTTAGGAGGTACGCGGACTCCAGTGTTTTCCTTCTTGTTTTCGTGATACTCTTAAGGTCTTTTCTTGCTGGTTGGTTAGTTTATGTTATGGAGACTTGATATATGTTAATAGTTGAAGAAGCTCTTTTGGGAAGTATTGAATGAAAGGTAATATTTTCGGATTGATATTGAGCTGTTAAATCTGTGATTTTTATTGAATGTTGTTATCGCTGATTGAAGCATCTGTTTGGGGCTTTTATGACGATCGTCTCTATTTGAGGTCTTCTAGTGATTTGTTCAGGGTTAAGCCAGGAAGTTAACCTCCAAATTTGGGCGTCGTTCAGTAATTGTAGCTCAAGTTATTGCGTTTTTGATCTACACTGTTAAATCTTCTCTGCTGGAAACAGTTTTCAAGTGGTTATTGAAATTGATGGATCTCCTATTCTAGAACGTTTTTTGAGCCGAGTTTTTGATACAATCTTCTTGACTATATTGAGTTTATGTCCTCCAAAATCCAGCTTTAGCTCATATACAGATTTGGAGTTTTATTCAAGTTATTGCTGCTGGGTCGAGTATTGTTATTTCTTGGGACAGATTTCACTAAGGCTTCTAAGTGTTTCTTGGAACCTGTCACGTTGATAGGCAACTAAGTTTTGTTTCTTAGAGAACCATAAAACCAAAGATTTTCTAAGGAATTGGCAAGTTTCACTAGTGTTTTTCCTATCAACTAGACTACTCATGTAGTCCAAGTCGGTATATCCCACTAAGTTGAAGGAAGTTCCTTTGGGATACCAAAGACCTAATCTGATGGTCCCACTTAGGTATTTAAATATCTTTTCAGCAACATTTAAGTGAGTCTCTCTAGGAGAGACTTGAAATCTTGCACATAAGCACACACTAAAAAAGAATATTGGATCTACTTGCCATTAAGTATAATAGGGAACCAATCATGTCTCGATACTTCTTTATATCCACAAATTTTCCATTATCATCTTTATCTAATTTAGTGGATGTTCGTGATGATTTAGATGTGTCCATAACAAATCTATTTATGAGTTCTTTGACATATTTTTCTTAATTTAAGAAAATTCATTCCAAAGATTCTCTAATTTGTAAACCAAGAAAAAATTTCAATTCTCCCATCGTACTCATCTCAAATTCACTTTACATTAATTGAGCATAGTGAGGGCTAACTCTTGAAGAGACCTGTTTTTCCTCTCAACAACACTATTTTGTTGAGGGCTTCTTGGAGCCAAAAAATTATGTTCAATGCCATGTTAAATGCCATACTTATGATATAGAACATCAAAGTTTTCATTTTCAAACTCACCTCGATGATCATTTCTAATTGCAATAATAGTGTGTTCTTTTTCATTTTGCACTTTCTTCCTAAAATTAGAGAAGACTTCAAAAGTTTCGTCCTTTGTTCTTAGAAAGAAGACCCAAGTGAATCTAGACAAATCATCTATAGTGATGGATGCATAATGTCATCCTCCTAAGCTTGAAACCTTAGATGGATGAAAAAGATCCATATGGAGTAATTGGAGAGGTTTGGAAGTTGAGATGTATTGTTTGGAAGCAAATGAACTTTTTGTTTGCGTCCCTATTTGACTAACATCACAAATTTTATCATTTTCAAATGATAATTTAGGTAAGCCCCTAACAAGATTATTTCTAGTGATCTTAGCTAAGGTATCCATTCTAACATATCCTAATTTTCTATGCCAAAACCAACAATCATTAGAAAAATTCGCACTCAAACATTTCTCATCAAGACATAAAACATTATTTAAATCAATGGCATATATATTTTCATGTCTATAACCCATAATTTTATTTTCCATTTGAGCTATCCTAAATCATGCAAACTTTAGATTCAAAGATCACCTTAGAACCCCTATCATATAGTTGACTAATACTTAGCAAGTTATGCTTTAATCCATCAACTATTAAGACATTTTGAATGAAAGGATTGATGGGATTACCAATATTTCCAATACGAACTATTTGGCCTTTTTGATTACCTCTAAATGTTACATTTTCTTTCTTCTTCTTGATGGAGGTAAACCTTGAGGACTCTCCCGTCTTAAGCATCTACTATCCAAGTACCATTCGTCCTTTATGAGAGAGTCTCTAACCTACAAGCAAAAATTAGTTTAATTTCTTAGGTACCCAAATATTTTTGGATCATTGAGAGTTACTTTTGGTTCCTTCAAGAACCCATACAATCTTGGAAAATTTCTTTTTATCATATGCTTTCAATGGATAATAAAATGACGTATGCCCTATTAAAGCATATTTAGATTTTTTTTTTTCTTCCATTTGTGAATTTAAGGACTGTAGCATTCAAATCATCATGCTTAGTTTTCAAGGTGCTAATTTTATTTTCAAAAGCTTGAACCACACTAACATGCTTTTTCACAAAATTTTTATTTTCCTTTTTCAATACTTCATATTTTGATTTGAGCATGATAAATTATTCATGTAACTCATCAAATGCATCCATTAACTCATTAACATCAATGTTATCATCTATATCACTAAGAGAGTCATGTACCTCATTTTCCTTTTCCATGAAGCACATATTTGCTCCTTCTTCACTTCCAGATGATGATTCTTCTTCATCAATATCATCCCATGTTGCCTATGCTTTCTTTTTGAGATTCTTTGATATCTTCTTCCCTTGTGGACATTCAGGTTTAATGTGGTCGGGCTTCCCACACTTGAAGCAAGTAATCTCTTTTTCTCTTTGAGATTGTTCTCCCTTGAAGTTTCTCCTCCCTTGCCATTTTCTTCATTTGAGGTATTTATTGAAATTTTGAGTCATGAATGTAATTTACTGATCACCTTCTTCTTCCTTCTTAGATTCACCTTGCTTACTTGAAGAGACTTTGAGGGAAATCTCCTTCATCTAAGAGGCCTCTTTCTCTTTTTGATCTTCCCTTTCGTTGTCTCTCATTGTGATTTCGTGAGTCATGTGTAAGCCAATAAGTTCCTCCATCTTATGAACTTTTAGATCTCTTGCCTCTTGAATGGCCGTCACTTTTGGTTGCCACACTCTCGATAGCCATCGAAGGATTTTCCTAACAAGCTCTTCATTAAGGTAAATTCTACCAAGAACCTTTAAACTATTAGTAATGTTAGTAAAGTGAGTGAACATTTCACTAGAAGGGTCATCTTCATCTATGCTAAATAGTTCATATTTATGTACAAGCATGCTTAGTTTATTTTCTTTAACCTGATTTGTACTTTCATATGTAACTTCAAGTAATTTTCATATTTCATATGCACTATCACATGCTTGCACCCTATTGAATTCATCTCTATTTAATGCGTAATATAATGTATTAAATGCTTTAGCATTCATAATCAACGTAAGTTTATCAAATTCATCAAACTCAATAGGCAACTTTTGAACACTAACTCAATTTTTAGTTTTATAGGCACATGGGGTTCATTTTCTATAATGTGCCATAAATTGTAATCCATGGACTGAATAAAAATTCTCCTTCTTGATTTCCATTATGTGTAATCATTACCATCAAAGAATGGAGACCTAGTGATAGATTTTCCTTCTACATGCATATTGCTCATATTGAATGCCATAGTGGTTAACAAGAAAAATTATACTTTTAATCACAACAAAGTCAATCACCTACTTTGATACCAATTGTAGGATCTAAATTAGCCTAAGAGTTGGGTGAATTAGGCAAATCAAACTTTTTCAAGTGAAAGCAATTTAACAATTCAAGCATTACCAGGAGTTCTAATGTGAGTTAAACGACTATTAAAGGTCATACACAATAAAAATAAGTAATTAACAAGAAAGGTAAGAGAATTGTAAACTAATTTGGGGATGCGTTTCAGCTAAACAAGCTTACGTCCACTCTTTAAGACTCCTCCTTGAAGATCTTTTCACTTTAACTTTCGGTTACAAGTGATTGACATTTCTGGCCATCAATCCAGCCTTAAAAGAAAATCACTTTCACTCACAATCTATCACCAATCATTCATTGACAAACTTTTCAAAATCACCAAACCTTCACTCTCAACAAAGGTTACACTAAAAATTGAACAAGGAATGGGGTTTCTCAAGCAATAGGATGAAGGCTCAAAATATTACTCAATTTGGCAGCACTTCGACTTTGATGGCTTGCTCAAGATAATCTTCTCTCGGAGTCCTCCTCTATTTATAGAATTTCCCAATCAAGCTGCTGAGCGGCCAACCACTTAACTAATTTGGTCGACCACCATTTGAACATTATGTGTATTTCTTCAATATTTTGGTCGACCAATTTCATCTCTCTTGTCAACCGCACTAGTTGACCAATTTTCTACTGGTAGACCCCTTTACACTTTGTCGAGAATTCAGAGCAATATGTAAGATATTTCGCTCAACGACTTTGCCCTTGGTCGACCATGTAATATCCAGATTTTCCACAACAAAAATTAAATAAAGAAAAGAGAAATTAATCAGAGGAAAATAAGTGTTAAATTAATTAAAATTAAGGGACTTAAGATTTATGATTTAAAAAGGAAAATTAAGGGAGTATTGGAGGAAAGTCGAACCGGCTCGGTTTGAACCAATTTGGTCTATCATTAAAGGCATCTGACTCGCGACCATTTGTTAGGAGAGGGAGTAGATGAGAGAGTGAGGGAGAGATAGGGACGGAAATCCAGAGTGAGCGACGAGAGTTTATGGCGACGTTAGGTGAACGAACTTCTGCCGGTGATGATGCAGGCTACTGCAGCGACTGCGGCTGCGATGTTATCTGTCAGGCTTGCTGGATGGATCGACAAAGCTCCGAGACAAATGACGAAGATTAAGGTGAGTTGCGATGGTGAGTATTCTTTCGATTTAGATTAACTGGTGATGCTTAGTCGTGACTGGCAGCGACGAATGGCGACGACAAGGGGATGGCTACGCGTGATTGATCGGCAGGATTTACAGGTATGGTTGGAGGAGATAGAGGGGGTGGCTTTGGTTCGCGAAGGAGTCAGCTGGCTGGAGGTTTTGGTTTGGTCTTTACCTGTTTGTCAGGAGCTTTGGGCGGGAATTCTCGCTTCTTCCAGATAGGATCCCATCCCTATCTTCGCTCCCTTCTGACAGAATCTGCTCCTTTTCCCTGTCGGCGGCAAGCCTTGCACGAGACAATGACGGGTTGAGGTCCATCTCGTTCTCCTCTTCCATAACTAGTTGTAGAAGGGGCTCTTCAGCAGGTGGTATTTTCGATGAGTGAGCGATGATTTAGCGAGGTAGAGCACTTCGGGTTGGAGATCTCCTGGGAGCTGCCGCATTGGACCCACTGCAGTGGCGACACATCCTACTAAATGTAAGAATCAGGATGCTTGTGGCCAGTGGAGGCCCTGAATCTCAGGTCCTTATTGTTATTGAACTCTTAAGGATTTAGTTACTTCATCGAATGCTTCTGTTAATTGCTAAGTAACATTTTGGTAGTTATTACGCTGTAAATCGTAAGAGTGAGGCGTACAAAGGTTGGGTTAGGATTATTATTTGGATTAATAATTGGCATTATTCTTGTTCGTTGAAAGATCTGTCTACATACATGGTTGGAATGTTTATTGTGGAACTGTTTTTGCGGGTTGGTTAAGATTCATGATTGTTTGAGTGCTACTTCGATGGTTATAATAGAGGGTTGTACTATCATTTTTGTGAAGAAAGATTTTGTTGTTTGGAAGTCACCACTCTACTCTTGGATTTCAATTTTAGAGTTTGAAATGAGTTGCATGACCTTGTTAATGGCGAGACCTTGTTGACAAAGAGTATGAGAATTGAAATAATATTTAACAACGTAGGGTTGTTCTGTTGTGTGATGATAACTTAACTTCAATACAATAAACCTCTGTTGATGAACTTCCCTACCTAGCCTAATAAATAGTTATAGTTCTCTTGAGTTAAATTCAACACTATGAGAAGGTGACGATGTACTGAAGCTAAATTCAAGTATCATTGCCTTGTTCACCTAAGCTTTGAAATATAAGTGACTTTCTCGATATTTAGTGAAACTAATAGATCTCTGGATTTACTCCTTGCCATCTGTTGATAATGCTAGATATTATGCATAGCCTGTTTTCTAATGTTGTTGTAATACCTTCTTCTCTATGTTGATTATTGTTGTGCATTGTATACCCATGCATCATGCTTAAGACTTATAAACTTGTTGACATGGCATGCATAATAAATGTAATTAGGCATGTGGGGGTTCGAGGGTTATGGCAACTGTCCATCAATGGGGACACCATAGGATGTATCTCCTCATCGGGGTGAGGTTAACCACGTGGGCTCTAGGGAACACTATTTTCCTTGTACTAAAATTCCCAACGTCTCCAAATAAAAGGGAATGGTGATGGTCATGATAGTAAAGCCATAGGATGTATCCCCATGTAGGGGTGATGGATAACTAGATGACCATAGGATGTATCCATTCTCTCTAGATAACGGAAAGGATAGGTTCTTTTCCGAATTGCATTAGCATAAGACATGCATATCATGAGCATTGCATTCATTTTGATTCTTGCAGAGCGTTAGGCTCATTGTTTTCCCCGTTATATGGGTATGTACGAGAAATAAGAAGACAATTGATGAAGGATTTGCACGGGTGGATTGATGAAGTAAATGTAAATTATTTGTAAAAGGGTTGGAAAAATACTTAATATGCTTTAATGCTTTGTTTTAATTCTGCTGCATTTCATAAAAGAATTTTATTACTTCCACTGCAATTGATAAATGTTTTAAGTAAAGAGTTTTAATGATCGAGTTTTATAAAGGAAAAATATTCTGACGTTTTTATAAAAAGAAAAGTTTTAAATTTTAGCCATTATAAAAGTAAGAAAAATCGGGTTATAATAGTGGTATCAGAGCTAGCCCAGGTCCGATTGTGGAATACCAACTCCGAGAGACGGTTGGGTCCCAAGGGGGGTGTACTGTCATGGTTAGGCCTTGGCCCTAGTGGGGGGTTGCAAGGGGACTTGTGGTACCACATCGGAAATGGGAAAGTTGTGGGACTAGTGTATAAGTGTGTACTCATCCTTGCCTATTGGACGCGTTTTGGATCAAGGTTATGGGGCCTTGGTCTGAGAACAAACTCATGCGGGTCTTATGGGAGGCCCAAAGCAGACAATATCCAGCAACGAGGTAGTGTCCACTTGTAACAGTTTGTATTAAAGTGTCTGGATTTTAAAATCGATTATGTAGACTGCCTACCAACACAAGCTTCGATGTGGAAATACTTCATTGATTGTAAGTTCATTTAATGTTGTTTAATTTTATGTTTTATTAGATGATTTAGATAAGATTTTTGCATAGCCCTTGCGATTTATGGATAACTGGTAAGATGTAAAAAGGGTTTGCAGAAGTTAACAATGAGAAACTTTTAATTAGATTTAGAAAATGAAATGGAGGAATCAAAGTAAAATGAGGGACTTATGTTTTTTATTTGGGGTTTCGTATCCTATTTTAATAACTACTTGGATAGATACGTCGGTATGAACGATGAACCTTTAATTGGTTATTACATAAGGATGTATGCTCTAAACAGGTACCCTGCCCCTTTAGATGTATCTTTATGCCTCAATTATAGCTTGATGGACATTGCTGAAGAAAATACCTTGTTGGCGGGAAAGTTTGATATGATGAAATGTTCGGACTCTGTGGTATATTGTTAAGGATTAAGTTTAATTTTGTGTGTCATAGAAGATAGAAACTACTGGAACTACTTGAGATTTTTACGCAGGTTATATGAAATGTAGCTTTGAGGGAGCGTAGAAATAGGGGAGACTATGCCCAAATTTTTATAAATTGGGAGGGAGATAAGTGGAAATTAAGTCTTGCATAAACTAAAGCAAGTAGATGACCAAGCGAGGTTGCCTAAATTGCAAAGGACTAGATAGAGGGTAGAATTATCATTGAAAGGAAGAGCACTTGAAGGATATAGACTAAGTTGAATTTTGAGGATATATTGCCAAGTGTTGTCGCACTTTGTCGAACAAGAAGAGAGGAGTAATTATGATTAAGCGAGCAGGGAAAGTACATTTGAAGGTTACTTGAAAATGTAGATGAGCAATACTAGTTAGAATTAGAAAGGCATTTCGGATTAATTAAGTATGGACTTAATGCATGTTGGAGACTTGTAATTCTAAGGACAAGGGTATGGAGAAACTTGGATGAGTATTTGGTCAACTGCGGAAGGAGACCATCAATCAGTGGACCAAAATAGTGGAACAACAATTTCAACACTTGGAAAGATTTATGAAAAAATAATAATAATAAATAATGGCAAAGAATATTTGTGAACATCAAGGATGAAAAATAAGAAAAATGTTACGAAAAGATTATATTTGGCAAGTATCTAGTCATGGAATTTAGGTACATTGATAGGGAAAGTAAATGGACTACAATTTCCTTAGCTGTGGAATGATTAAAATAAATAAAAGAAGATCAACAAGACTTTTCTTTAAGGAATTTTTCACAAGGAATTAAGGATCTACTTACGTGGCACAACATTCTAGAAGAAATTGTGGAAATATTAGATTTTCAAGAGTTAAGCGATGTTGGAGGATATTAACCATTGAAAGGTATGGTTTGGTTATGGAATAAGAAAAAGGTGGCATCACAAATATTTTCTACATGGACAATGCAATTATTGATGATATTTTGTGTGCTGAATCAGTATTTTGATACGTAAATAGATTTTTGGTGCAGTTAGGATGAATAAATTACGGTGATTAGTTATATTATTGGATTAAGATGAAGGAATTCTTTGGATAATAAGTGAAAGAAATGTTTACGCTAAGCAAATTTCAAGAATGAAATTTATTTAAGAGGGGGAGAATGTAATATCCTGATTTTCCACAACGGAAATTAAATAAAGAAAAGAGAAATTAATCAGAGGAAAATCTAGATATTAGTATATTTTGATAAATTAGATTATTGAGATATTATTTACAATAGTTAATGATGATCTAATAGAAGAAAATCATTAGAATTAATTACAAAAAATATCTGGTTAATAATTTATTATTGGTTATTTAAGGAAGGATCAAATTGGAAAGGAATCGAATAAATTAAATTAGATAGGTAATTATTTTTTAGACATATTCGGAATAAATCGGGAGTTGAAATTTGGTTTAACTAATATACTGTATGTATATCCGACGTATAAAAATATATATGTAATATTAATTTATGAAAGTGAGGATTAATTAAATTGAGGGGAAATAAGTGTTAAATTAATTAAAATTAAGGGAAATAAGATATATGATTTAAAAAGGAAAATTAAGGGAGTAGTGGAGGAAAGTCGAACGAGTTCGGTCTATGATTAAAGGCAACTAGCTTGCGACCATTTGTGAAGAGAGGGAGTAGATGAGAGAGCGAGGGAGAGATAGGGAAGGAGATTGTCACACCCAAATTTTTCGACCCGCGGAATTGGTACGAAACGTGTGATGGCGCCGAAGTCCCACTCCGACCAGCCTTCCCAAGCTCTTGCTCGTTGTGAATACAAGAACTTCACCCACAATTGTCGCCTTTTTGTAATGATCCGATCGCTTTACGGGAGTCCCACTCCCAACCCGTTCTTTCTATTCTCAATAAAAGAACCAAGGAATACACTTTCTCCAAGGAACACCACACAATGCACAAGGATAGATCCACCTTTTTATTATGGATCAAACTCCCTTTGCTTGGTGCCTCAAGGTCACTATTTATAGACTAAGTTATCCATCTAATCTCCTAGATTACAAAATGGTGACTTGTCTTCATCTCATTGGCTGAGTTTTGTCATCCTCCTCGATGGCTTCCTCTCATTGGCCGAGTCGCATCATCCTCATCGATGGCTCCTCCCATTGGTCGAGTTGCATCATCCTCCTCGATGGCTCTCTCCCATTGGTCCGTGTTGTGTCATCCCGGATAAGCCAATTTGAATGTTTGAATCCCCTGGATAACATTCAAATTCGAAAAGGATAAGACACATCATCTCCCGGGTGTGGCGTGCTCCCATTGGTTGGCTTCAAGTGCATCTTGGCCCCACATGGATTTGCTGCTTTAGCTGCGGACACATAAGCTTGAGATCCATCATTCTTGGATCGGATCTTATCCAAGTTTGAAATTCAAACTTGGAGCCTCATCCTCGCGGCCCAACGCTGGCGCGGCCCAGCGCGCTGTCTGAAGCCCGGACGGCTTTGTCCAGCCGCCACTTTGTCCCGATTAAAACCATCCTTTGTTCGAACTAATTTGTCCGAACACAATGCACGCCCAACATGCATTTGGGGAGGCCTCCCGGAAGCCTCCCATCGGGCCTAGCCCATTAGGCCCCATGAGAAAAGGGGCGTGACAGAGATCTAGGGCGAGCGATGGGGGTTTGTGGCGACCTTCGGTGAACGAGCTTCGGCCGGCAACAATGCAGGCTACTGCAGCGACTGCGGGCGACGATGTTGTCTATCGGGCTCGTGGGATGGATCGACAAAGCTCCGGGTCGAGTTGAGTTGCAATGGGGAGTATTCTGTTGATTTAGATTAACTGGTGATGCTTGGCGGTGACTGGCAGCGACGAATGGTGACGACAAGGGGATGGCTACGTGTGATTGATCGACAGGAGTTGCAGAGACGGTTGGAGGAGACAGGAAGGGGCTTCGATTCGCGAAGGAGTCGACCGACTAGAGGTTTTGGTTTGGTCTGAACTGTTTTGTCTGGAGATTTGGGCGAGACTTCCTGCTTCTTCCAGATAGGATCCCATCCCTGTTTTTGCTCCCTTCCGACAGAATCTGCTCCTTTTCCCTATCGACGGTGAGCCTCGCACGAGACAATGATGGGTTGAGGTCGTCTCCTTCTCCTTGTCTATAACTAGTTGCAGAAGGGGCTCTTCGAGAGGAGGTATTTTCGACGGGTGAGCGTTGATTTAGCGAGGCAGAGTGCTTCGGATTGGAGATCTCTTGGGAGCTGCCGCATTGGACCAATTGCAGCATCGGGACATCTTACTAGAGGTAAGAATCGAGATGCTTGTGGCTAGTGGAGGCCCTGCATCACGAGTCGTTATTGTTATTGAACTATGCCAGATTTAGTTGCTCCATCGAATGCTTCTGATAATTGCTGAGTAATATTTTGGGAGTTATTATGTTCTAATCGTAAGAGTGAGGCGTACAAAGGTTGGGTAAGGATTATTATTTGGATTAATAACTGGCATTATTCTTGTTGGTTGAAAGATCTGTCTACGTGCATGGTTGGAATGTTTATTGTGGAACTATTTTTGTGGGTTGGTTAAGATTCATGATTTTTTGAGTGCTACTTCGATGGTTATAATAGAGGGTTGTACTGTCATTTTTGTGAACAAAGATTTTGTTGTTTAGAAGTTATCACTCTGCTCTTGGATTTCCATTTCGGAGTTTGAAATGAGTTACATGACCCTGTTAATGGCGAGACCTTGTTGACAAAGAGTATGATAATTGAAATAATATTTAACAACGTAGGGTTGTTCTGTTGTGTGATGATAACTTAACTTCAATACAATAAATCTCTGTTGACGAACTTCCCTACCTATCCTAATAAATAGTTATTGTTCTCTTGAGTTAAATTCAACACTATAGGAAGGTGACAATATACTGAAGCTAAATTCTACTATCATTGCCTTTTTCACCTAAGCTATGAAATAAATGTCACCTTGTCGATATTTAGTGAAAGTAATAGATCTCTTGATTTACTCCCTACCATCTGTTGATAATGCTAGAGATTATGCATGCCCTGTTTTCTAATGTTGTGGTAATACCTCCTTCTCTATGTTAATTATTGTTGTGCATTGTATACTCATGCTTCATGCTTAGGACTTATAAACTTGTTGACATGGCATGCATAATAAATGTAATTAGGCATGTGGGGGTTTGGGGGTTATGGCGACTGTCCATCGGTGGGGACACCATAGGACGTATCCCCTCATCGGGGTGACGGTTAACCACGTGGGCTCTAGGGTTCACCATTTCCCTTGTACTTAAATCCTCAATGTCTCCAAACAAAAGGGAATGGTGATAGTCATGATAGTGAAGCCATATGACGTATCCCTGTGTAGGGGCTATGGATAACTACATGACCATAGGATGTATCCATTCTCTTGAGATAATAGAAAGGATAGGTTCTTTTTTGAATTGTATTAGCATAAGACATGCATATAATGAGCATTACATTCATTCTGATTCTTGCTAAGCGTTAGACTCATTGTTTTTCCCATGATGTAGGTATGTATGAGAAATAAGAAGACAGTTGATGAAGGATTTGCACGAGTGGATCTTGTGGCTGGTTGGGCTAAAGAATCAAATGGAAATTATTTGTAAAATGGTTGGAAAAATATTTAATATGATTTAATGCTTTGTTTTAATTCCGTTTCATAAAAGAATTTTATTACTTTCGCTGCAATTAATAAATATTTTAAGTAAAGAGTTTTAATGATCGAGTTTTACAAAAGAAAAATATTTTGATGTTTTTATAAAAAGAAATGTTTTAAATTTTACGCATTTTAAAAGTAAGAAAAATCAGGTCGTTACAGACCACTTTTTTCCTTTACTCACTATAACGAAAACTAGTTAACAACTTTCAATTTGGTTGACTGCCTTAAGTGTTTTTCTTCAACACAAAAATCCTTCAGCTCATGGATTAAATCAATCACTACAAAGACTTTAACACACATGCTAGAACAACTAAACACCCATTTTACAAGTCATTTCCAATGAGGAATATGAATAATAAACATTAATCACATTCATGTTATAAACAACTTATTATCAAATTATTAATTCATCATCAAAATAATTTAGCTTAATACTCTTAAGCTAACATGTTTTAATAAGAGGGACATTTGTTTTCATATGAGGGACATTCGTTTTAATCTAGGATTTCCGTTTTAAGCTGACGGATATCTGTTTCAAGTTGTGGGATGAGAGACGTTTGTTGTAAGTTGAGGGATGAGGGACATCTATTTTGGTGCTTGTTTGATTTCTCCCCTTACTAACTTTTGGTTTGGTTCCATTTTTTTCAAACCAAATAATGTTGATTCAGTTCTAGATTATGTTGTATGCTTGGCTTGTTAGCCTCGACTTGTTAAGGCATGTTATGCTCTTTTAGCTGGCTCAGCTATGCTCGTTTAACTCTTGGCTTGCGAGCCTGCTCGAGTTAAATTTTTTTTTGGTTTGGCTCATTAGACTTCGCTTGTTTAACTCAGTTGGCTCAGTGAGCCTAACTTTTTCAGGCTCGGCTTGGCTTATCTAGGTCATTTGTCATCTCTAGCTATGTCAAGAGTTTTCAAAACAATTTAAACACGTTTTATAAAAAAAAAATAATTGTTAAGTAAAATGGGGCATTGTAGAAGACTTACCTGAGATATAACCATTTAGACTTGGATTATGACTTGAGAATTTTCATAGTTAAAAGATTTACCTCATTTGCTCTCGATGAACCTTTATATAATATCATCAACTCACTTTGAACCCAATATCTTAATATGAGATTTCAAACCTAATATGAGTAGAATTATACATAATTATAGAGAAATTGGTGTAAATTTTTTGCTATTTATTATTTACTACGTGGATGAGAAAGACACTATAGGCAATCACGTATGAGCTTAAGTGTCTATAAACATACAACAACAAATATAAAATAATATATTACAACACATGAACTCATATTCCCTTGCATCTTTCAAGCATCATGAAAATGTTCTCTAAAAAATTATAAAACAATTTCATTACCTACGATTTTGATGGATAAACTGAAAACAAATTGTATAAACAAATATAGACGCTATGGGGCGGGATTAGAGTTGGTTGTCTCGCATGAGGTGAACCAAATGGTGCCACTCTCCCCTAAACTAAATTACTCTCAGTGGCTGGATTATAAAATGAAAGAAAGGAATGACTAAAAAATTTAAAAATGCATAGTTTACGAAATTGCATAACATGATGATGCAAAACCAGAAGGTTTAAGGAAGAGAATCACTTATCTTTGCAGCTCGTCGGAAGAGGGAGAACGACTAGTGGCTTCTTCAATGAAGACGGAGCTGTCGATCAGCGACTAAGGAGAACGACCAACAAATCAATATATTACATCATCCAAAGTTCCCGAGTTCAATAGTGGTCAAACATCTAAAGGAGTGGAGATCGACCAGTTAGTAGAAAGCGTCTATATTTTCCGAAAAAACACTTAAGGATGTTCCGACTTTGGAAACCAATAACTTGCTGAATATAGATGCTTTTCTAACAAAATTTGGACAGCAACCTCTTCAATATATTAAGAATATCCCTTCCAAAGATGATGATAAAAATCCCCACAATACAATCTTATTAAGAACACTTTCCAATATAAAATCTTCCAGATTGCCAAAAACATCAAATCATTGTCGAAGGTCAAATTGTAGGCCGATTTATGAAGTCCACCAAATCTTCTACACTTGTTCTTGAACTTCCACTAATGCTTGATCTTGAACTTCCACTAATGCTTGATCTTGAATGACTCCAAGATATTTTTGCATGCTTAATGAATTTCATTTATCCTATCTTATTTCTTCTTTGAATACCTACAAAATAATCACTCAAAATATGGTTAGAGAATCTCTTTGCTTGATTGTTGATAGATGGAATCCATAGTCCATCATCCTCCCGAGGTTGAAAAGAATTAGACCTCGAATCTAAATATTTTTCTCCATAGTCTTCTTTACCAAAATATGGAGATAAGTCTAGGACCATGAGACTTGCAATGGCTTCAAATTCTTATAGTGTAATAAGGAAACAAGTCTTGTTTGTTGAAATAGGCTTACACTATTAAGATATCCAAAAATCCCTTCTCATGCATTGTGCAACGGTTTTCTTCATACAACTTCTTCTCATTTTAAACAAAAACTCGGATACTTGATTTTCATTCCTTGCCATAGAGTTAGAAGTAATGTAGACCACCATTTTCAATGTACCAATAACTACCATAGATGCATCCTTGTGAATATCTTTAAGTATGTGTGTCCAAGGAACAATTCTTTCATAGCTTCTTAAGTTGTCTTTTCTCTGACATGGCTTGCTAGACCCCCCGCCATGAACTTCTCTTATTAGTGATGCTCGAAGTCCACAAATTGGTATACAAAGTTTGTCTTTCTTGAAAAGTTAATCCTTGTAATGGCGTATTGGCCACTAATTTGGCCCTTTCTTTATTGTACTTGATCGTATATGGGTAACATTCTAGCAACTCATTTTTGGACAATGATGCAAAACTAGGTAAATTGTGCTTGAAATCATCAAACAATCAACTATCAAACTTAACAAAATTATCATCCTCTTTATTGTCATAAAGGTCTTGCCAAAGAGTCAAATCAATATAATGAAATATCAAAGTCTTCCTCAAGATGTAATATGCTCTTCAAGCCCCAAAATAGCAAGTAAGTTCAACACCAAGATTCATTAAGATCAAGAACAATCCTCCTTTACTACCACTATGCATGCTAACAATGTCATCCACAAATGAGTTTCCACCATAATTAAAGAGAACATCATTATCATAATGATTGCCATACCAAATTGATAACTCAATACCAATAACATAGGAATATTTAATCCATCCAATTCTAAGAATCCGAGCAATCAATTTAGCTAAGGGCACATAACTCTTTCACATCAACATAGTAGGCTTCATCTGATTTCCTTTCGATGATTCATAATCTTTAGCAACAAGCTCCGGTTGCAGTTGAGCTAGTTTGATCACCTTTTCATAGAGTTGTTCTTGATTTTCAAAAGTTGTAATCTTCTTCAATTAATTCTTGGAAATCAATAATAACTCATTTGCGTTCTTCACAATCGAATTTTGTTGGTCTTTTGCAATATGATTCAAACTAAATAGAGCCACAACTTATTGCCAGTCTTGAAAGAATAATAATTAGTAAAACCATAATGCAATGCCAAACAATTATTTTGCTAATTTTTCCAATGAGCAATTGACTAGCTTTCAAAGTCACTTCATCACATAATAATTTAACTTGGTACTTGCTACTTGAGAAAGAAACGCTTACTTGATTTGAAACTTTAATGTCCTCCTTATCAATTACCCACCATAATTGGTAAGGAATTAAATGTACCAATAACTCCAAGCTATACCCTTTAACCATAATCATAAAAGCCATGTTAACACAAATTCTGTAATATCTCGAATTTTTGTATCAGAATTTAAAAATGATAAATTAGAAAATAATTAGAGAAATTCAAATGAGTCGAATAAATTATCGGGATATTACTCATGACGTTGCAAATGACGTAATTAATATTGAAAATTATGGGAGATAAGAATTGAGGCTAAATGAAAGTGGGATTTAACTTAAATCAAAGTGGGAAGATTTAATTGTGAAGAAATGAATTAAATAAATTAGTTAATTTAATTTAAAAGAAGTTGATTAAATGAAAAGACGAACCGGTTCCTCCTGAACCGGTTTCATTTAAGAAAATGGCCCGAAGGCCATTTCCATTTGATAGAGAATAGAGACAGAGAAGGGGAGAGGCCGAGCGAGAGAGGGAATCGAGACCCAGGACTGAGCAAAGAGGGAGGCGAGCGACGCAAATCGGGCGTCGAAGCTCAGGCGACGACGAACGACGATGAGCTGGGCTCCCTCGCGGCATTCACAACTTCCGACTTTCGGCGTACTGTAGCGTGCTAGGGCTCGGAATCTCTGAGGTGACGGGATGAATCGACGAAGTTGCATCCAGGTGAGTTGTTCTGTCAATTTTCGATTGCTTGGTGATAATTGGCAAGGACTGACAGCAGCGAATGGCGACGGCAAGGGAAGGGTTGCTTCGTTCGGAGATGGCAGTGGCCGATGGTGGAGGTAGGGGACCTTCGGTTCACTGGGGGAAATCGAATTTGGTCCGGTTCAATTGGTCCACCGATTGAGCTGGGTGTCTAGTGCTTTGGCTGGCATGACACTACTCTTCCACATGGCATCCTCCTCTGAGTAATTCGTGTGAGTATAGGTGTACGTTTCTTGGCTATCTTACAGTTAAGGTGTTCTGTAATTTCAGAATATGTGCTGGAGAGAAAAGCTTTGTGTGTAAGGTGCTGAGAGTGTTGGAAATAGGAGAAGAAGCTTGTGTGAAGCTACTGGAGTACTCTCGAGAGTGTTGGTAAGAAGAATTTCTTCATTTCTGCTTGTGGGTTTATTTCCCTTAACTGAGCAATGCTATATTTTTGGGAAATTAGCTACGGTTATTAGGTTGTGCTGACTACTGATCCATGTTTTGGGTCTTTGATCTAATTGTGAGGAATTGATTATAATATGTTGGTTGTTCTTTGTTCTATTGAGTATTCTCGGTCTCATTTGGATGGGGATGTGCAGTGAGACTCTCTGAAAAGGAAAAGTGAAGGTGGGAGTTACTCTGGATTGGTAAGAAGACAAGTGTCGGTGAAAGGAAGACTGAGTGTTCTCTGGAAGATTGCAAACAGGGAGGGTTGACCAGTTTTCTTCTCTTGGGTCACATCTAATTTCAGGTATATTGATCTTCCTGTTATCTTTGATCTGTGTGGGTTAATTGTGGTGAACTATTGATGTTTGATGAGGCTTAGTTGCATGATTGTGGTTGAAGCATATGAATGTGCTCTATGGGTTTGAAATGCACTCTTTTATTGGATATAGCTCTCTGTATATATGTTGACAAATGGCTCCTATTTTGGATATGTCGTCTCTTTCTGATTTATAGTTGATGTTGGATTTTATGGGAACGAGTCTAAGTTTGTTTAATTTATGTATTGAAAAGGATTTAAAGAAATATGTTTGAGAATAAAATCAAGGATTTGTAAGAAATATTGTTGTGGGATGTAATTGGTGTAAATGGATAGGTTGAGATTGTGAATTCGTTGTCGTGAATTCTAGTCTTTGGCTTGGATTATCGTTTGGATAAAAAGAATTTAAATGGTTCTCTACTCTGCTATATCATGATACATTGATGGAATGAGTAACATTGTAGGGTCGTAATTACGCTGTTATATATGTTAAGATCTAGGAATTGGTAATGAGATTAATTAAGTGTTAAAGTTAGGGGATTGTTATTAATGCATAGTCGTTATGGTTTTGAAGGTACGAAGAAGAGAAAAGAAACAGAAAGGCGTTATGGACACCAGGTAAGTGATACTTACTGAGCTTTGGTCTTCGGATCCTGCATCGCAAGAATTAGGATTGTATGCTGTGTGTTTATTAGATTTAGGTTCTTTTAATGATGTGTTTATTAGACATTTATTGCATATAGGATTGTATGAATCCACGTGCATATTGTATGACATAATAATCTATGTAAATAGGCGTGTGGGGGTTCGGGAAATCAATAATAGCTCATTAGGTCCATGTTGGATGGACTAGAACTCATTAGGTCCATGTTGGATGGGCTAGAAATAATTAGGTCCATGTTGGATGGACTAGAAAGTATTAGGTCCGTGTTGGACGGATTAGACGAGGGCTCATTGATTCCTGTTTCTGAAATCCCCAACGTTCTCGTAACAAAGGAGTGTATACGGCCTGGGAAGCCCTGGATATATATATGTATGTTTCTTTTGAGAGTGTTCAGGTTTCTCATGGTCCCACGGTGTTTGTCATGTGTACACTCTTGGCTTAAATTGCATCGTATGATCATACATATCATTTGCACTTCACTTTATCACTTGCTGAGCATTAGGCTCATTAGTTAGGTCTTGTGATGTAGGTACGAACGAGCAACAGATGAACAGGTGAAGGACAGTTGATGATGGATTTGCACGGGTGGATCTTGTGGCTGGCTGGGCTAGAAAGTGAAAAGAAAAGTATTTGCAAAAAAGTTTTGTAAATAATTTCTTATTATTAATGTTGTTTTTATTCCGCTGTGTTTTATTCAAAGAATGTTATGGCATTTGAGCGTAAATTGAGAAAAGGGTGTTAGCGATCAAAGTAAAGTGATCGGCTTTTAGCGATCGAGTGTGAGCGATCGGGTTTTATGAAGAAAAAAAAAAAGAGATTGATGTTTGTATAAAACGAAAAGTTTTGAATTTTACGCTTTTTACGCTTTTTAAAAATATGAGGGATGTTACAAATTCTATCATCAATGAACACAGATCTTGTCTTTGTTGAAGCTTTGGCTATGAAACATTTATTCCTTTTGACATTTTTCTTCTCGAATTTGGAGAGTGAGAGGTCTTTGAGTCAACAAGAAGAGAGGTTCCTCTATATCATAAAATAACCCTTCATGTGGATAAACAATCTTTGCCCCTAACTCTTCTTCATCATTATTTGCTACTAATGATTCATCTCCACCTTCTTCATGAGTATCTAGGAAGATTTCTCCTTTCAAGCAATTTTCCTCATCCATTGGAAACTCCATCATGAGTAATGACCCTTCATCAACATAAATAAATTCTTCTTCCAATTCTTCTTCATTAGTTACTGGTAAGGATCTATCTTTAGTGATGGTTGTCAAGGAGTCAACTTTGCTCTCCATATGCTCAGCTTTGGGCACTTATTCTTTTAGACAATCTTCCTCTTCTAATTGAGACTCCAAAGATAGCAATGTCCTTTCTTAAGGTAATATAATGTCTTCTTTAAATTTTTCCTATGCTCCTTGGGCTTCATGTAATACCTCAATATGGTATTGAGCATACAAAATTGGAGCGCGCAAAGGTTTGATTTCAAGTTGTCAAGTTGTTGAACTATCCTTTCAAATGAGGCATTTATGTTATCAAATTGAGCTTGTCCACCTCTAAAAAATCACTTCTCAGACCTGGTTGGTGGTGGTGAGGATGGGATGGTCTTGATAAGCTTTGCAGCATACCTTCTTCTAAAAAATCTCTTAAAAAATTCCCACGTTTTGATGTCTTCTTCTCTATCACTTCTTCGGTTGGTAATCAAGTTGCTCCACCATCTTGAAGCCCTTCCTCTAAATTTAGAAGAAATAAGTTTTACCAGGGTTTTCTCCAAATAATCACTCTGAAAAATTTCCTCAATTTCATCTTCCCAATCTAAATATTTTTTGGCTCATTCCAACCCACTAAAAGTAGGAATAGATGATTAGAAATCCCCCTCCTCCAAAATATAATTCATCGAGTAATTCCAGCCTCTTGTCATTATGTTTAAAGAAAAAGAATCATAAACCAATAGGATTTTTAGCTCTGATACCAAGATGATACGGCAACAGAAGGTTTAAGGAAGAGAATCACCTATTTGTGTGGTTGATCATTGGAAGAGGGTGAACGACAGGTGGCTTCTTCAAAGAAGATGGGGCGGTTGATCAGCAATTGAGGAGAACGACCGACAAATCAATAGATTTGATCATCAAAAGTTCCCAAGTTAAATAGTATTCGAATGGCTGAAGGAGTGGAGATCGATCGGTTGGTAGAAAGCTTCTATTTGCCGCAAAAACACTTAAGGGATATTAAGAATGTCCCTTCCAAAGATGATGATAAAAATCCCCATGAATAAATAATAATATCCAATTGAACTAGATTGGCCGAAAATATAAGAAGTCACAACTTGCATCTTCGTATGGAGAACTCTGCCAATATAATCCTTTTTGAAAAGTTGAATACCTCTTCACACATTCTTCCTCCAAGGAACAAGAACACAGATGCTAATAAGAAAGATTATACAACTTACAAATAACCTCAATTTGTGATATCACACTACAAGGACTTTGGTTAGAATACACTAAATGTGAATAAGGAATCACTCAGAATTCTAAGGTATTAAAACAAAGGCTTTTTTATTCAAATTCAACTTCCTTAAACACTTATAGTAGGTGGCTTTATATAGCCAATTACAAACTATAGAATAGGAAATAACTAAATAGGAAACAAGATACTAAATGGGCTATCACCTAACACATTTGACTGATTACTATAACATACTTTAGGCAACTTAACTAAAAGTAAATTACTTATTTGATTCTTGTTCTCTTCTTCTCCAAGTTTTGATGGCTTTTATCAACTATTCTAATGGACTACGAGTCCATTCCATTATTAATCAAGTTTTCAAGATTAGTATAAAGAAATTCAAAGTCAAGCAAAGGTGGAAGTTCAAGAGCAATGGAAGAGAAATGGATAGACTTTCAAAAAAATGTCTTCCTTTTGACCTCCGACGTGTATTTGACTATTTTGGCATTCCAAATGATGTTATGTCCAAATGTGTGCTTCATAAAGATTGTATCTGACTTCCTAAGCTTTCTAGCATGAGTTGGATCTCTAAATTTGGACTTCATTTGCTAAGTCAATAGCCCATGGAACAGAGAGCAAAAGTTAAAGAAAGTCCAATTGTCCAAACTTGGTGAACAAAGAAAAACAAGATATGGAAACCATCCAAGTAAACGATTTTAACAAGGAATAGTTGCAAAAATACCTCTATACTTAGAGAAGAAAAAAAGAAGATATTAATTAAATAATCTTTTAGTTAATTAACCTAATTTTTATTAAGTAGAAAATCGGACAACTTATTCTATGAGCTGATTAGGGTTATTATTAATTAATTACATTATTATTATTTTATGCTTTGTAAAACGCTATATAAAACCACCTAATGCTTATGTTTAAGACAACTTGAGTTTGAATACAAAATAGCTTTTGCTAATGTCGAAATTTGAGTGATTGTTTTTCAAACACTTTAGTGAGTTACATCCAAAGTTCTTCTTGTGTGAGTCATATCACAAGATGGAGCTCACTTAGGCTTAAGTGGGTTTTCTTATTGGAATCCATATCCCTAATCCTTGGAGGAAGGTTGTGAGAAGTGGTGTCCAACCATCCATCAAGTCTCCATTCGAAAAGTCATCAAAAGGGAAGTGCAAGCTGTACTACTTTCTATTTCCAACCACTTATTTTATTTTCAATATATCTCATAATTCTTGAAGGATATTTCCAAAGTTCTTGTAGGGTTATTTTCCTTATTCATTCAAGCTGACGTGGTTTAAATTTCAGCTCAAAAGGATCTAAGACGAAGAAGTTATGAACGTTCAAAGTTCACTTTCCAAAACTGAAATTCTGATAATTTAAGGAAAGTGTAGATTAGGTTGCCTAACGCAACCGAATCCTGTTACCGCAATTCAACCAAAATGAATCTGTCATATTTTGCCATTTTTTGGATGCAATGGTCAACCAAATCTATCGACCACAACTTGACCACAAGGCTAGAAAATAGCTAACTTCTGTTGATTAACACACTTCAACAATTATCCTACTTCTTTAACCAATTGTTCAACACTTCTTCCACATATATTCAGGTTATATTTTAATCATCTTCGATTGGAGCATAATTTGGTATCAGAGCTAAAACATCCTACTAATTCATGATATTTTTTTACGTGTAATATCCCAGAAATTTATCTGGATATAATGCCCAATTGATAGATTACAAAAGACCAATGGACAAAAGCATACATGTTTCATCTATGAAGTCCAAATTAAAGACTCATTAAATGGCAAGTCAAGGGCCATGATGATGTTAGGAATTATGGAGGATCCAATGGAGGCCCAAGGTAGGTTTAGATTGAAGAAAAAAGGGCTAAAATGAAAGATGGCCAAAACAGCCCATAGGCTAGCCCAGCACGCGCGCCACCCGACAGCGTGCGCCGATCCAACAGTGCGCCCGCTGACAGCGTGCGCCACCTCAATATCACGTCTGCCAACCGACAGCTCTGCCCACCTGTCTTGACCACGCGCCTGCTTGCTTTGACAACGTGCTCACCAGCGCTGATCGGTTGACTACCGCGCCCACCGCCGACCAGACATGTCTTCAGCGTGTCTTCCACCATTTTCCATGCCTAAATTTGAATTTTATCAATTCTTTTGTAATTTTATAATGTCTCTATGTCCCTTTGAGTTGCTTATAAATAGATGGACAAGCCTTCAATGAAAATCACAACTTACAACTAGGAATTTGAGAGCATTTTTGCTTAAAGAGTGATTTTCTTCTTGAGTTCTCTTTGAGGACTTGATCTTCTTCAATTGCTTGCTTGAAGAGATCAAACTTGATAGCCTTGGTTCAACCAGCACGTTTGGTTTGGGCCAAGCTCCTCTCTTTGATAGTTTGGTTCTTATCTCTCTATAGATAATGGATCGAATTCCTAATTCATTTGAATCTCCAAGGCGTCTTGTGAACATTCTGCATTATTGTCGGGTCTTGAGGAGGAGTTACTCGAGAATCGGGAGAAGTTATACATGAGAAATTCTACCGTTGCAAAATTATACAAAAGGTAAGAAATAGGATGTGGTGGCCAGTGGAGGCCCTGCATCACGGGATTTGTGTTTTTCATTACTTTCAATTGTTATTAGAAATATTGTTGGAATTAATCGTATAAATTAATGATAAAGACATGTTGAAAATATTATGGAACCTATCGTTAAAATAATGTCAACATAATTACATAAATTCTTTTGTGATTCATGCACGAAATAAGAAAGAAAATGCATGAAAGGAAAAAGAAATAAAAATATATAAACTACCTTAATTGCATATATGAATTGTTGTACTGTCGTTAATTCCATTGTATTGTTATGAACTATACATGCATCACAATAAGTGTAACGACCCGGTTTTTATTTACTTTAATATGGCGTGAAATTTAAAATTTTCTTCCTTTATAAAACCCGATCGTTAAAACTTTTTACTTAAAATATTTATCAATTGCAGCAGAAGTAATAAAATCCTTTTATAAAACGTAGCAGAATTAAAACAAAGCTTTAAAGAATATTAAGCAATTTACAAACCCTTTTACAAATAATTTACTTTTAAATTCTTTAGCCAGCCTGTAATGCATGATCATACAATGCATTACAGAAGAGAGCTGTATCTCTTTGGGAAGTCTGGGTGGAATACTCCCTAGGGTCATGTGGCCTAACCAGTCACTCCGACAAGGAGATATATCCATCAGGGGTGTTCCACATGCTGGTATCCTCACTTTTGTTAAAGACGTTGGAGGTTTCAGAATGGGGTAAAGGTGAACCTTAGATTCCACATAGCTAACTGTCATCTCACTGCTCCCTGTGTGGGAGTATCCTACCGTATGGAATGTCACCGATCACCCGAACCCCCACACGCCTATTTACATACATTAATTATGTCATGCGATATGTTCGTGAATACATACAATCCTAGATGATGATATAAATGTCTAGTCAACAAGTCATTAAAAGAACCTAAATCTAGTAAACAAACAACATACAATCATAATTCTTGCGATGTAGGGTCCGAAGACCAAAGCACAGTAAGTATCAACTTACCCTGTAGTCCTTAGCGCATTTCTGAATTTAACGTTATCCTTCTTTCTTTAATACCTTCAAAATCATTAAATAATTCATCATTAAAAATCACATATTATCAACCTTACCTTTACGACTCATTTTTAGCATAAGGCAACCCACTAAATCATTATTCTCAACAATTCTTCTTCACTTTACCGTTGATCATTTTCGTATACCATTGTCAGCATGAATCACGCTAGTATGCATTAAATACTGTAACCCAACATAACCCCACTACCAAGCATAAAGACCTCAACAACAACAATCCCAGAATAGCATTCCATGACAAGACAAATACGCCCCAATCAATATATCCATATCGACTAAAAACCAACAATAAAGTCCAAACATGATTCACATAATATCAACCACATGCCAAAACATCTCCAAGCCTAAATAGAGTACACCACCAAGCTTTAATCCAACATACAACATACTTTCATTTCACCAATAAAAAGGCAGTAGCAAAACTAGAGCACTGTCTTCACAACATTCATCAAAGAAGCACTCTTTTATCCATTCTTTTATCTCACATCAATTATCCTTTAACAAAAGCAACAATAGAACTAGACATATCCAAGGCAGCAATAAATTACAGAGTTGAACTAAACTAACAGCAGTGCATAACATCCAAACATCTGAGAAGATGATTATCATACAAAAGACACCTGAAAAGACCAAGGAAAAGGAGTTACTTCCACACCTTCATCTCTACCAGTTTTTCTCACGCACCCGACAACTCCTTCTTCACATACAGCTCTCGGTCCATCCACAGAGAGCACTCACCAGCCAATTCTTAAACAAAACAGAACCAGTGGGTAATCAACCCACAAGACCTAATATAAGTTGGAAGTTCATAATCAGTCAATGAAATCCTAAAACCAACTCTTACCCTTAACGGAATGCCACTCCAGCAATTTCCTCAATGCTGAAGTCCAGAGCAACGTCAACACCACACACATCACAGAATGAAATACTCGCACCTTCACGTTTCCATCTCTCGGTCTTCAACACTGCACAGAGCTCGTCCCTGCCATCGACTTATAGATAGGAAGAGGAGACCACTTCAAGGAGGGTGGTCTAATGGCCAAACTCCACGTTGGAAGTGTGTTATCATCTCGGGAGAGGTTTTTGTAGAAAACCTACCAGATAAAGGGCAGCAATTGACCGGTTTAGACCAAATCAAAGACCAAGCCCATCGAGAACCAACACACTCTAGCCCTGGCTAATTCTTCCCCACCATTCTGGCCATCGCATTCTCTAATTTTGACTACCAAAATGTCCAATTCGGAAGGTCATGGAGGAGAAATAGAAACACAATTGTTGACTTACCACGGCCAGGAGTTTGCAGCTCGCGGGAGTTTTTCATTCCCGCAACACGGGCGCACCACCGAGCCCTAGCACACGCAAATGACACCAGAAGATCACCACAAGCCAGAGTCGCATGTCGGCGCCATCCCGAGCCGTCATCGCCTGAGCCGATGCCCGTTCTCTCTCTCTTTCCCTCTTTGCGTTTTTCCTTCCTGTGTCCCGATCTCTCTCCCTCTCTCTGTTCTTCTCTCTCTCAAATGGCCAACGGCCATTTTTTATTTTTGTTTTGAAAATGTAAACTAAACTGGTTTGAATTGAATCGGTTTGATTCCAACTTCAACCGGTTTTCTTCTCCTATTCTCTTATTTCTTCTTTATTTCAATTTCCCTAATTTTATTTAATTGATCCATTTTCATTTGATCTATTTCATTAATTTAATTCTCCCAATTATTTACTCTTTTATATTAAATCCTCTTCTTTCCCTTTATTTAATTCTTCCACTCCTTAATTATTCCAATTTAATCTCATTATTTATTTCCCTCTAAATTAATTATTTCAATGTTATCCCATAATTTATAATCTAACAATTACGTCCTTGGTTATACCCCGATAATTTATTTGACTAATCCAATTACTTTCCAATTTATCATTTTTAAATTCTGATATAAAAGTCGGAATATTACAATAGGGCTTATGAAACTATTGCCATATGCATAACATGTTAATAAATGAACCAATAAACGTAAATAAGTGTATCAGATCGGTGGTGACACCCCTAATGGATGAAGCTCCTCATCGGAGTGACGGTTAAGCCACAACATGGTATAATGGATCCAACCTCCCTAGATGATTAAAAGATCTCATACATTTGGACTGTTAAGTGAAACTAAAATATCATGTAGAGGGAATAGGTTCTTCTCTAAAAACGACTGCATACGCATTGCATAGCATGTGCATACATTCTATTTCTTGTTGAGCCTCGGCTCATTGTATTACCCGTGATGCAGGTAAATAGTATTAATGACAAAGGGGAATGCATTGCCAGATGAAATCTTGAGTTATTAACTGGAGAAGACTTGATGAGTTATGGCTCAAATAAAATTTGTTATCTTAAATTATGATTTCATTCGATAAATGATTTGTATAATATGGACTATATTTTAAATGGTTTAAAATCATGATTTGAATTTATTCCGCTAAATTACTCTGATTTCCTACTTCACAATACATTTTGAAAAGGTTTAAAGAAAATTTTAAATTTTCCATAAAATTGAAATAAAGAAAATTGATTTTTATAAACGGGGCGTTACAGACAAGGTCACGAAACTACTCAAGGAGTTATTTTTTGGACGAGGAGAATTCACCACCATCTTCTCCCAAGGTATCCATCCCGCCGTTCAATGGTTCAAGCAATGGTCACATTTATAATGAGTGGGTGGGAAAAGTAGAAAGAATATTTAAGTGCTAGAAATTTTTAGAACTAAGGAAGGTGCAACTAATAGCACTCGGGTTCACGAAATATGCAAGCATATGGTGGAACAAGATTAGTACGAAGAGGACGGAATCATGCGAAGAGATCCAGACTTGGATTCTATTAAAGAGATTCATGAGTAAGGAGTTCGTTCCAAGCCATTACAAGTAAGAACTCTATCATCAATTGCAAAGCCTCAAGCATGGATCCTCCACCGTCGATGATTTTATATCTAAGTTTGAAGCTTTACAAACAAAGTGTAATGTGCAAGAGCCGAAAGATGAAACAATATCAAGGTTCATCCTAAGACTTCACAATGACATTGGAAGCATGATAGAACCATGGCCTTATGATACATTTGAAGATGTAATCAAGATGACTCTAATATTTGAGAGACGAAAGTATGCTTTACACTCACCACCACCACCCCCAAGGTATTAAAATTCTTTCGAAAGTCAACAATCTCAACTTGCTAAAATTAGTGCCTTGTTACAACAACTTGAAGCAAAAATATTGAGCACCCTGATTTTACCAGCACAAAGTCGTGATGAGAAATTAGCAAGCGAAGTAGATTGTCCTGAGGAACAAGTATCCAAACCCAAAGAAGGCCAAGATGATTCCTTCACAACAACAATACAGAAGGAACCACAAGAGAATTGTCGTGAGGAACAAATTGTGCATAGCCAAAGTTTCAACAATGACAAGGTTTGCTCTTTATTTGTTAAGGATGAAATTTGTGCTAACATGCTTCCTTTGATCATGGTTAAAGGGCTTAGATTGGAGTTATTAATGCATGGTATCTCTTACAAACTATGGTGGCACATTGACAAAGATCAAAATAATCATGGCTAATGTTTAATCACAAGAAAGTGTTGTCCTTTAATCAAAGATGGAAAGATCGACGACAACTTGCCTTCCATGGATTTTAAGGAATGTTTAAGTTAGTTGAGTGCCAAAGAAGACATTAAGGTAAACCGATCTTGGACTAATTTTTCTTATGGAAGTTTTACTAATATATTGATATGTGATATGGCAAGTACAAGTAATCCTTTTTGGAAATTATCATGGCATGCGCATGATGAGTATTCTAATTGCCTTTCTAATATAATGCATTTAAAGATAGTGGAAGGATAGTCAAGTTAATCCCAGTTTCAACCAAGGCAAGTTGCAAAGAATCATGATGTATTAAAGAAAAATCGGTTGAAGATTCTTATGCTCATGACAAAGAGGTATGCCCCATTGGATAAATTGCTTGGATATTTAGAGTTGGATGGAATAAAGTAATATTTGGTTATGTTTATGGTAATATGGAAAAAGTTGATTTAGTTGAATATAATTGCTATTTTTGGATTATGGAAACATATTGCATCTTGTGGATAACCTTACTATTGTATGAAGACATTAAATTGATCATATGGAAAAAATCTTATGGCAATAGGATTATTGAAATATCTACTAGTTGTTTATTTTGTGATTTCAAAAACTACTTGCCTATTTGTGCATCATTATCCAAGAATAAATTGTTGGATTATATTCCTTATATGACCAATTGCAAAAGTGGAAAGAAGAAGCTAGTGGCCAATGCTTCAATTCAAAGATTGTGTTTCCAAAAATGGCAAGACAACTCATGGAAGTCAAAAATCACTCCTAAGGAAAGTGTTTGTTGGATTCCTAAGAAGCCATATCAAGAAAAAGGTAACTCAAGATTATATGAAAGCATCACTCCTAAGGAAACTATTTTTATAGAAATCATTCAATTACAAGGGGGCATCCATGACATTCCTAAGCAAGTGTTCGATTATGGAAAAGGGTTTGTGAATATCTTATTATTACTAGTTTACCACATCATACAAGGGTTATTTCCTTATTTCATTCATGGATATTTCAAAGTCAATAAAAATATCAAGGCCTAAGAAACATCTCCTTATTTGACTTAGGAATATTTTGAAAAGATTACTCTATGATCACATATTCTTAAAAGGTGTTCTCAACATTTATTTATGGTAACTATTATTGTGGCCAACATTATTTATGATAACACAAGATATGATTCAAGGTCGAATCCTTTTCAACCCCGAGAGGATGATGGACTACGAGTCCATTCCCTTATTAATCAAGTTTCCAAGATTAGTATGAAGAAATTCAAGGTTAAGCATAGGTGGAAATTCAAGAGCAATGGGAGAGAAATGGAAAGACTTTCCAAAAACCATCTTCCTTTTGACCTCTGACATGTATTTGACTATTGTGGCATTTCAAACAATGTAATTTCAAAATGTCAGCTTCATGAAAATTCAATCTGACTTCTTAAGCTTTCTATCATGAGTTAGATTGCTAAATTTGGACTTCATTTGCTATATCCAAAGCCCAAGGAAAAGAGAGTAAAAGTTAAGGAAAATCCAATTGTCCAAACTTGGAGAGCAAGGAAAAACAAGATATGGAAACCATCCAAGTGGACGATTTCAATAAGGAATAGCTGCCAAAAGACCTCTAGACTTGGAAAGAAGAAAGAAAGATATTAATTAAATAATCTCTTAGTTAATTAACATAATTTCTATTAAGTGAAAAATTGGACAACTTATTCTATGAGCCAATTAAGGCTATTATTGCTTGATTAGTTTATTATTATTTTATGCTTTGTAAAAGGCTATATAAAGCCACCTAATGCTTATGTTTAAGACAAATTGAGTTTGATTACAATATAGCTTTTGCCAATTTCGAAATTTGAGTGATTCATTTTTCAAATACTTTGGTGAGTTACATCCAAAGTTCTTCTTGTGTGAGTCACATCACAAGACAAAGCTCACTTAAGCTTAAGTGGGTTTTCTCATTGGCATCCACAGCCATAATTCTTGAAGGAAGGTTGTGAGAAGTGGTGTCCAACCATCCATCAAGTCTCCATCTGCAAAGTCATAAAAAGGGAAGTGCAAGGTGTCCTACTTTTTATTTCTAACCACTTATCTTGTTTATAGCATATCTCATAATTTTTGAAGGATATTTTCAAAGTTTTTGAAGGGTTCTTTTCCTTATTCATTCAAGGTAATGTAGTCCAAATTTTAGCTCAAAAGAATCTAAGACGAAGAAGTTATGCACGTTCAAAGTTCACTTTCCATAACTAAAATTCTGATAATTTAAGAAAAGTGGAGCTTAGGTCCCCTAACGCAACCTAATCCTGCGACTGCAATTCGACAGAATCAAATCTATCATATTTTTCCATTTTGTGAACACAACGCTCAACCAAATCTCGTGACCGCAGCTTGATTGCAAGGCCAGAAAACAGCCACCTTTTGGTTTATTAACACACTTTAACAATTATCCTACTTCTTCAACCAATTGTTCAACATTTCTTCCACATATTTTCTGGTTATATTATAATCCCCTTCGACTGGTGCATCATATTCCTTCTCCATGCTCGACCACTTGGATGGTTTCCATATCAATGCAATATTTCGCTTTCCTATTGTCTTCATGCTTGGCCACTTGGGCTGGTTTTCATAATTCAACATGCTTTGGCCTTTCCTTGATCCCCAAGAAATAGTATGTCTTTGGCCCTAGCCCTTATGCTTGGGCCTTTTATGGAGTCAGCAATTGAGCAACCAAGATCCACTTTAAAGCTCTCTTTTATAGTTGGTTGTCTTTAGCTCCTTTTGAAAGAAGTTGGGCTTCAACTAGAAATTGCTCTATGTTCATAGAATTTTTGGCATATAAAACAAACTCCAATTTCAATGAAACACCCCATACTAGAAAGTCCAAGATGTCATATACAATCTTCATGAAGAACACTTTCTAATATAAAATATTCTAGAATGCTAAAAATGTCAAATACTCATCGAAGGCCAGATTGTAGGTGGATTTGTGAAGTCCACCAAATCTTCTACACTTGTTCTTGAAGTTCCACATATGCTTGATCTTTAATAACTCCAAGATACTTTTGGATGCTTGATGAATGTCATTTATCCTATTTCTTCTTTAAATAACTACAAAATAATCACTCAAAATATAGTTAGAGAATCTCCGTGCCTGATTGTTGGTAGATGGAATCCGTAGTCCATCACATGAACATAGCAATGTTATATCTCTTGAGCACTAGATTCATAGATAAATCTTGTGATGTAGGTGAGGATCTTAATCTAGATGAGGGAGTTATGGATTGATGATATCGAGGATGTGCTTGATGAAAATAACTATGTTTAACATTTGCGTTGTTTGGTGATTTGACCGGTGACTTACAGCTCAAGATAGAATTTTAGTGTAGCATGTGTTTAAAACAAGTTTATATATTATTTATGATTGTTTTATTGTATCATTTTGTAGTATATGTTTCACGACAATGTTTTGTAAGATATATTTTGAATGACTATTACATTAAGATGCTTGATAAAGTATGTTTGGTACTCATAAAAATGGAAAGAATAAACCTTTTATATTTAAAAAGAAAAGTCTTCCGCTACTTTAAGAGTTTTTAAAGCAATTTAAACACATTTTATAAAAAAAAAATAATAGTTAAGTTAAAGGGGTATTGCACAAGACAGACAAAAAATATAACCATTTATACTTGGATTATGACTTGAGAATCTTCAAAGTTAGAAGATTTACCTCATTCACTTGCAATCAACCTTTATATAATATCATCAACTCACATTGAACCCAATATCTCAATTTGAGATTTCAAACTTAATATGAGTAGAATTATATATAATTATAGAGAAAGTGGTGTAAATTTTTTGTTATTTATTATTTACAACGTGGATGAGAAAAATGCTACAGGCAATCATGTATGAGCTTAAGTAAGTGTCTATAAGCATACAACAGCAAGTGTCAATATGTAAGGAGGGATTTAATATATTTCATCACTCTAGTATGCGATCCACTACATCAGACTAGACTTCACAGAGTCACACCACACGACCATAATCACCGACCTTTGCTATCTAAAGAGAATTTAGGGCTTCACAACTAAGAAACACATTTAGTTGATCTCCGATTTGTTTCATGGGTAAACAAACTCCACACCTCAAAAAATAGTAATTAGGTTATGATGTCGACTAATCATATAATTTCTTCTCTCATACAGATGATGCATGTCTAATTATCTCACAAATGCATTGACAATGCATTTAATATTAATCATACGATGATTGTCCATTCCACTATTTAATTAATTTATTCACACAATAATATAATGATATCATAGTGCTATAGTGCAACTATAACGACATAGTTTTTATTTTTTAAAACGTGTCATTTTTAAAAGAGATTTATATATGAAAATCATGTAAAATTTAAAACTTTTGCATAGCAGATGACTTTTCATTATCAAAACCCTTTTAAAAAAAATAAATAGATTTATTTTCTCAAAAACCTTTTATAAAACACAGCGGAAGACTTTTGAATAAAACAAAACATTTAAGAATACATTAAATAAACCTTTACAAAACTTGCCTTAATTTAAAATCATGTTAACCTTTAAATCCTTTAGCCTAGCCAGCCACCAAGCCTACAACGCATAAATGCTCCGTCAACAGCTCCTAGCATTAACACCATATATACCTACAATACAAAACTTCAACTATGAGCATAATGCTCAATAAGTGATATAAAATTAAATATACAATGCACATGCTATGCAGCATTTAAAATCCGTATGCAGTTTTTTGTTTTTTTTTGTTTTTTGTTTCTGTTTTTTGTTTCTGTTTTCTATCTCAATGCACCTGATCTCGACATCAATCGACAACTCGCTATGTGATAAAGGCTGGACATCGATCGAGCTGCCTGATAGTTATTATTCACATCAATGCACAACAACCCCCCATCCGGTATAAGCAGCTCTGACATCGACCAAAAGCTCTGCTAGCAGTTGTAAGCATCAATGCACATCAATCGGTCTCGACATCAATCGAAGATGCACTAGCGGCCATGCACATCAATGCTTAAATGACCCCTCATACACCGTTGCCTCGGCTAGCCTGAACATCAATCGAGAACCAACTAATGAGCTCACATCTTATATCATCTCATGGAACACAATTGAGGTGATCATCGCGTTTACATTTATTTTGTTTAATTCATTTATTATATGTGTCACTTTTAATGATAAAATGTATATTCCTACAGCCCAAATGATGGTTGTCCACTTCGGATGATCAGCCCTTAAGAACATCGTACACTTAGTATGTATGAGCATCTATTCTACCATTTTCTAAAATCATGCATTAAAACCATTTTTATATCATTTTGAAAACCCTGATGCATGATGCTCGTGAATGCATACAGTTCAATATCCTCAGTATAATCCTCAAAACATGATCAATATCAAAATCCTATAAACCTCAAGCATGATCAATGTATGAATCCTTAACTGTAATACTTAAATCTAATAAACCGATCATTAAAATAACTTAATTATAATAAAAACACATCAAGCAATAATACATCCTCGAAACATGATCAATATTAACCTTCTCAATGTAAAGAACCTAATTCTAATAAACACAGTCAGCATACAAATCCTAACTCTTGCGATGTAGGTATTTGGAAAAACACAAGCATTATCATTTACCTTGCGTCCTTAAAGCATTCTAGCACTTAACGATATCCTTCTTCCTTTTTAATACCTTAAAAATCAATAACATTCATTAATAACCATAGCTCATTAACCTTTATCTATACCATTAATCCCTATTCATTGCTAATAGCATTTCGCAATTTAAACCTAACTTAATTACTTAACATCTTCTTGATTCCATATCCAAACAGAATTCCATTCTCAAAATATAAACCTTCAATTAACAGGGAGCATGAGGAAGCATCAAATTTAACAGGGTATTTAACTTGACAGCAAATACATCACCATATACACAACCCAAACATAGAACAGTAATTCCACCATCCAACAAAACTTGATAACCAAAACATTAACAAAGAACCCTAATGATATTCTTTAGCAAAACACAACAGAGAAGCGTTACCACAACAGAAACCCAACTCGAAATCATGGCAGAAATCTTAATCTTCCAATAACAGTGTAGATTCTCATCACTTAAATAGGGAGCCAACTTCCATTAACAAATCACTATCCAAAACAAGGGTCATTTAACCAATAGAGTCTAACAAACCTTAATCAAACCTCAGATAAATAACTATCAACAGTTCCATCGAGCAACAAGGAAAGTAAAACCCATTTATGGAAAACAAACCTCATCAATGGCTACCATCAGTAACGCCTAACATACAGAACTGAGATCAACAGCAATGCACAACATCCATTATCTTTTACCTCCTACCATTATTCCAGTAAAATCCATAAATAGAGACGTATGAAATCTCCTTAGCGAAAGAACACTCGAGAAGACCCGGGAGCTTTACCTTCTTTCATTTTCTCTTTCTCTTCTCCTTTATTCTTTCATAGCACTCAGCTCTTTCCAAAGACTTCCTCACTTTTTCTCTCTTCTCCTTCTCTGTTTCTTTTTCAATAGATAGCTCTCACTTTCTCTTCTTCTCTCAAATTTTATCACAGAACACTCTCAGCTTTTAGTTTCCCGCTAGAGAGCCGCACACCCTCTCTGTCTCTTGTTTTTTTCTTCTGTGAAGCATCCTCTGCAAGCCTCATATAATCCCCATAAACCCATGTCACTCATCTTAGGAATTGCCATCTGTAAAGGAGGAGTATGTGGAGGAATCACAGAAGGCATCTCCTCAGGATCTCGCACTTCCTTCTCAGCCAGAGCAACACAAAATTTGATTTTTCTGAAACTCGCATGGAACTGGTCTATCCTACGATAGACCCCTCCATTGTAGCATGATGACCTGGTTGAGCATATGCTCCACCGCTCTACCGTTAATTTTTTATTTCCTCATGCGCTCGACCTCTCTCACATAAAAACCAATTTTTTCATTCTCAAGGTCGATCATCTGCACGACCTTTCCCACATGCCAAAATGCATCCAAAACTTCTATCTTTAATCTAATTATTTATATTTTAATTAATTTTAGACTCCTTTTTAACTTAATTTTGTACCCATATTTAGTGCATTAGTGTAGCATACACAATTACAGAATACATTTCCTTTTATTAAAACATATATTCCATGAAAAATTTTTACATTATACATAGAGGAATTTATCCAAGAATTACATTCTCGCCTCCTTCATTGAATCTCTTCCTCAAAAGTTGCTCAATGTAATCACTTCCTTGATATGACAACCAAAATAGCCACTGACATCCAAAGCATAAAAGCATCCAAAACATCTTCTTGTATTATACTTTTACACTAACTTCCAAATGATTTCATTATTTCCACTTCTACGAAATACAATGACTTAGCAAAACACTAACTTACATCTAGGTCATTTGATCGTCATTTACATTTGCTGCTAGAGAAAAGCCTTCGTTCAACTTAACTTCCTTTCATTAGATAATGTGTGGCAATCCTTCCAATATGACAAACTTTATTGCATCTAAAACATCTCCTAGGCCCAACAATACACCTCCCTCATCTACATACCATCATATCCAAAGAGAAAATTCAAATAAATTGTACTCAAATTATATTCTAACGTCTTATTCTCCAAAAATATCGATTCTGCTCACAACTCCACAAAATACTTACACTCCATATTGTATCTAGTTTTATTTCACTCGTTACGTCCCTATAGATCCACTCTTCACTTGCATTCTTCATGATGGAAAATACCCATGGTACAACCATTTTCTCTTTGAAATGACGTGTCTCCTTTAGTACCCTTCTCATTTCCTTGTGATTCACCTCTCACTAAAAGGTTTTCTTGATCCCCTTTTCTCTGATTGGCCTTCCATCAACCATTGGGATTGCATTTCCTTTACTCTTTTCCTATTTCTCTCCCAAAACTTCATGACTTGAAACTCAACACATGTAACTTTCCTTTAACTTTCTCTTGCTCTTTCACCTTAGAATACTCAAACATACTTTTCACCATTCAAATCCATCCTTCCGAGCTTGTTGGACCATAAACATCTCCTTCAAAATATGGTGACTTTAATTGCTGAAACCTTTAGCACTTAAAACCATTGGGGAACCCTCAGCTGCTGGTTTCTATATCCTTCTAATTCCCTACTCCGTTCCACAATTGAATCTGACGTTCCAACACTTCTGTTAGTCTACTGATCATTTCATCTCTCTGATCATCGTCCCATCTTGTTTCTTTTACCATTTTTTCTATTCAACTAATAGAGTCTATTAAAACTTCATCCATTAGCAAACTAAACCCAAATCCTCAACAACATCCTTGTGCATAACATACAACTTCATTTTCTAAGCCCAAGCAACTCTCTTCATTCACCTTACATTCCTCATCCTTTATTTAATCCTTTGCAACTTAGGCAACCTTGCCTACTCAAAACCCAAGCAATTCTAGTATTACCTATCTTTTATCATATTTATCATTCAACTTTATCAAAAGAAACACAATTGTTCACATCAGACACAGCCATCCAGACACAACAATATTCAATTTACATTAACTTTTCACATTCATTACCAAAATGTATACAATACAACTCCACATTGCTTTCAACGTACTTACATATATAGCCTAATCCTAATACAGATGAATTACAACATCCCTTCATAGCTTACATCTCTAGACATCTTCTGGCAAAATGACCCATGTTTCCACATTTAAAGTATTGAAGGGATCTAGGAAGGCATTCTCCCTCGTGACTCTTGTCACACTTTGGGCATTGATCTCATTGTTGGCTTCCTTCTTCAAAGCATTGCTTTACACCACTGGACATGCCCCCTTCTTCTCATGAGCGTGGATTAAATTTTTAACATAATCATTTTGCTTTGCAAAGCAATTTTCTACTTCTTCAATGTCAAGAGCCTTTGACACAATCTTCGAGTATGACACATCTTGAGAACTCGATATCCTAACATCTCTATAAATCTCTGTTTTAAGTCTTTGCACAAAATGGTGTATCTTATGCTCATTATTGTTTACTAGATGAGGGGCAAACCATGACAATGCTTCAAACTTATGCACATACTCCGTAACTGTTCCCTCCTTTCAAAGCCAAGTAAATTCTACCAATTTACTTGTCCATGTTGTGTAGTTAAAATACTTGTCATAAAAGATTGTCTTGAACTCTATCCATGTCATCGTAGTCACATCCTTGGCTATCTTGATTCAGTCCAACCAAAATCTCGCATCCTTGACCAACATAAACATGGCACATGCAACCATTTCCACTTCTCTTATCTTAGCATATGCAAACATGTCCTCCATAGTTTTGATCCACTCTTCAGCACTGGTTGGATCAGTGATATCTCCATCAAATTGAGGTGGTCGCCCTACCACTCTTGCATTTCCATGTTCAATTCTTTCCATAAGTCTCTCCAAGTGATGAGATTGTTGTTCCACTAAATAAGACAATCGATTAATGGTCTCTTCTACACTACTCATCACTCCTTCTTGCCCAACTCTTCCTCGTCCTCTAGCCATGATATCCTTTCAATCACAAAATAAAATACATAAATTAGAAAACAAATCTATTAACATACTTATAGTTAATGGAGTATTTCTACATTGAGACTTGTGATGGTCGGTAGTATATAGAACTGATTTTATAACTCTGGTGCTCTTATACCAATTGTAACAACCCAATTTTCCTTTCTTAAAATATGTCATTTTTAAAATAGATTTATTTATGAAAATCATGTAAAATTTAAAACTTTTGCGTAGCAGAAGCCTTTTTATTATCAAAACTGCTTTAAAACAATAAATAGAATTCTTTTCTTAAAAGCCTTTTACAAAACATAGCAGAAGACTTTTGAATAAAACAAAACATTTAAGAATACATTAAATAAATCTTTATAGAACTTTTCTTAATTTAAAATCCTATTAACCTTTAAATCCTTTGGCCAAGCCAACCACCAAGCCTGCAACGCACAAATGCTCCGTCAACTGCTCATAGCCTTGACGCCACATATACCTACACTACAAAACTTAAACTATAAGCCTAATGCTCAGTAAGTGATATAAAAGAAAACATACAATGCACATGCTATGCAGCTTTTAAAATCTGTATGCAGTTTTCTATGTGATAAAGGCTCAACATCGATCGAACCGCTTGATAGTTATTATGCACATCAATGCACAATGACCCACATCCGTTATAAGTATCTCTGGAATCAACCGAAAGCTTAGCGATTCTACACATCAACGCACATCAATCGATCACGACATCAATCGAAGATGCACTAGCGGTTGTGCACATCAACGCTTAAATAGCGTCACATACACCGTTGCCTTTACCAGCCTGGACATCAATCGATAACCAACTAACGAACTCACATCCCATATCATCTCGTGGCACACACCTGAGGAGGCCAACCCGTTTACATTTATTCCATTTGTTATCTATTTCACTTTCAATGATAAAATAGATATTCCTACAACCCAAATGATGGTTGTCTGCTTTGGGTGATTAACCCTCGAGAACACCATACTCTTAATATGTGTGATCATCCATTCTACCATCTACTAAAACCATGTATGAAAACCATTTTGGTATCACTTTAAAAACCTTGAAGCATGAATGCTCGTGAAATCATACAGTTCTATATCCTCAGTATAATCCTCAAAGCATGATTAGTATCAAAATCTTATAATCCTCAAGCATGATCAATATCTGAATCCTTAACTATAATACTTATATCTAATAAAAACATATCAAGCAATAATACATCCTCAAAACATGATCAATATTAATCTGCTAAATGTAAAGAACCCAATTCTAATAAAAAAAAAGTCAACATACAAATCATAACTCTTGTGATGTAGGTCTTTCGGCAATACACAATTAGTATCACTTACCCCGCGTCCTTAAAGCATTTTAGCACTTAACGTTATCCTTCTTCCTTTTCAATACCTTCAAAATCAATAACATTTAATCATTAATAACCATAGCTCATTAACCTTTATATATACAATTATTCCCTATTCATTGCTAATAGCATTTCACAATTTAAACACAACTTAATTACTTAACAGCTTCTCGACTCCATATCCCAACAGAATTCAATTCACAAAATATAAACCTTCAATTAACAGGGAGCATGAGGAAGCATCCTATTTAACAGGGTATTCAACTTGACAGTGAAATACATCACCATATACAAAACCCAAACATACAGCAGTAATTCCACCATCCAACAGAACTCAATAACCAAAAAATGAGCATAGAACCCTATGATATTCTTTAGTAAAACACAACATAGAAGAGTTACCACAACAAAAACCCAACTCGAAAACATGGCATAAATCTTAATCTTCCAATAATAGTGTGCATAAATTCTCATCACTTATATAGGGAGCCAATTTCCATTAACAAATAACTATCCAAAATAGGGGTCATTCAACCAATAAAGCCTAACATATCATAATCAAACCGCAGATACATAACCATCAACAGTTCCATCGAGTAGCAAGGAAAATAAAACCCAATTGCGGACAGCAAAACCTCATCAATGGCTACCATCAGTAACACCCAACATATAGAACCGAGATCAACAGCAAAGCACAACATCCATTAATCTTTTACCTCCTACCATTATTCCAGTAAAATCCATAAACAGAGATGAAGGAAATCTCCTTATCAGAAGGACACTTGAGAAGTCCCGAGAGCTCCACTTTCTTTCTCTTTCTCTGCTCTTTTCTTCTTTCGCAGCCCTCAGCTCTCTCAAGAGGCTTCCTCTCTTTTAATCTTTTCTCCTTCTCTGTTTCTTTTTCTCTAGATAGCTCTCCCTTTCTTTTCTTCTCTCAAATTTTCTCACAAAACACTCTCGACTCTCAGCTTCCCTCTAGAGAGCCTCACGCCCTCTCTATCTCTTTTCTTTCTTCTGAGAAGCGTCCCCCTTAAGCCTCATACAATCCTCATAATCCCACCTAACTCATATTTAGAATTGCCATATGTAAAGAAAAACGTGGAGGAATCACATAAGACATCTCCTTGGGATCACACATTTTCTTCTTAGTCGAAGCAACACAAAACTAGGTTTTTCTACAACACACGTGGGACCGGTCAATCCTAGGATCGACTACTCCACCGTAGCATGATGTCTCGATCGAGCATATGTTTGACCGCTTTGCCATTAATTTTGATTTTCTCACACCCTTGCTCAACCTCTCTTGCATGAAAAACTAATTTTTTCATTCTCAAGGTTGATCACCTGCACGACCTTTCCCACATGCCAAAATGCTTCCAAAACTGCTATCTTCAATCAAATTATTTATATCTTAATTAATTTAAGACTCCTTATCAACTTAATTTTATACTCATATTTATCCATATTTATTGCATTAGTGTACCACACACTATTACGGAACGTATTTCCTTCTATCAAAATGTATATTCCACGAAAATCTTTGCATTATACATAAAGAGATTTATCAAGTTATTCAACAACACTGTAACATCCCTCATTTTTAAAATGCGTAAAAATTAAAACTTTCTTTTCGTAAAAACATCAGAGTCTTTTTCTTCGTAAAATTTGATCGATAAAACCTTTTCTTTTACTTTTACCCATTTTCGTTCATCTTTCTTAACTTACTTTCATAAACCATAACATTCTTTATAGGAAATGCAGCGGAATAAAAACAAAACATTAAAGCATAAGAAATAAGTTACAAAACTCTTTTTCAAATACTTTTCCTTTAATTCTTTAACCTAGCGAGCCACAAGATCCACCCGTGCAATCCGCCCATCAACTGTCTTTAACCTGTTCATCTGTTGCTCGTTCATACCTACATCACAAGACCTAAACTAATGAGCCTAATGCTTAGTAAGTGATAAGATGAAATAAAATGCAGTGCATGACCATACGATGCAATTTAATCCAGAGTACATACATGACAAACACCGTGGGACATGAGGAAGCTATGGCCAAGTAATTACATATAACATCTCATGTGCTTTCTCATGTCGTATGTACTTTTTGTTCGGAGAACATTGGGGATTTCAGTACGAGAGACAATGAATACCTATCCCCATGTCTTTAACCTAATTTCTATCTCATCGTTTCATTTATATTTTCATTTTCATTCATTGTAACTCATGGGGTATCCTTGCCATCTCGAACTCCCACACGCCCTTTACATATTTTATTATGTCATACAATATGCACGTGGATTCATACAACCCTATATGCAATAATGTCTAATAAACATATCATTAAAAGAACCTAAATTTAGTAAACACACAACATACAATCCTAATTCTTGCAATGTAGGGTCCAAAGACCAAGGCACAGTAAGTATCACTTACCTGGCGTCCATAACGCGTTTCTGTTTCTTTTCTTCTCTTCGTACCTTTAAAATCATAACAATGATGCATTAATAACAATCCCGTAAACTTTAATACGTAATAAGTCCCATTACCAATTAAGAACACTTAATAACAATCCATAATTTCCATGGCAAAGTAGAGAACCATTTAATCCCTACTTTTGTGTCCGTAATCCTTCAAGTCTTATACCCAATAAAGACATACAAGACATCATTCACTTTTGACCAATAATTCAAGTGATAGAACCTATGCCAAGCTATTACGTCACAATAACAATCTAAACACGCTTGAATACTCACAACCAAATATTTAGTAGTTAGATCACATAACCACAATCCTATATAACCGATACTCATTGCCCATAAAACCATGAAGTTGAATATAAGCCAAGCATTAATCCACAACCCAAACAGCCCAACTTTTCATTTGACAGAACATAACAATAATATCATTAACAAAACAACTCATAACAGGGCAGTTTCCTACATGCTGAACCGTAGCATACACATTCATAATCCATCTTCCCAATGACTAATCAAACATCCAAACAATAGAGGAAGAATTACAACTTACCCTTGAATAACAGAGCACAGCCAAACAACATTCACAGACATTTCAACAGAGGTGTTATCTTAACAACTAATGAACACTACTAGTTCAAAACATAGTTTAGCCAATAATCAACGGAGAGTTCAAGCATAAAATAGACAGATTCATTCCCAGTATTTCATGAGCAGTCCAGGAAAATAAACCCATAAGCAGAAGTGAAGTTCTTCTTATCAACACCAGCATTAATCCAAAAACAGAGCATCTAATCCAAGAACCAAAACTCCAACACAGCAGAACATCGAATAATTGGTCATCAAAGGAGGTGTACCAAGGAACATAGAAGATTTACCTTTACACGGTTGCAATCCAGACAGAACCCAAGCTTTTCTTCTTCTTCTTCTTCTTCTTTCATTTATTTTTCTTCTTTTCTGGATACAAGGCATCCACGGCTTCCATCAAAGAAAGTTGTCCTCTCTCTCTCGTAACCTCTTCACTGCTTCAGTCTCACAAACTTCACCCCTTCACAGAGAGCACACCCGAGAGCAACAGAATACCCAGAACATCAACACTCGAGAAGAAGTCCTCCACCTCACACAACGCAGAGCCTGCCTGCGTTCCATTGTAGCCAGAGGCAGAGACGTACACCAAAGGAGGAAGGCTTGCACCGTTTACAGGAGAGTAGCCGCGTGGAAGAGTCCTGCCACTTAATTCCTAGACGTAACCAGTTTAGTTGGGAACTAACCGAATTTGTTCCAAACCAACTCCACCGATTCAATGTTCTGTCACACCCATTCTCCCCCTTCGGCCAATCTCATCCCTGCCATTAATCGCCGAGCATCACCAACGAATCACAACTCGACAGAAGAACTCACCTTGACGGAGCTCGTCCATTCATCCCGTGCTCGCCGGACCCGTCGGACAACATTACAGCCCGCATCGTCGCCGGCCACGGTTCGTTCGCCTGACAGCACATCAAGCCCGAGCTCGTCATTCGTCGCCGGATGTCGCCTTGTCGCCGGAGATCGTCGCCTGAGCTCCGACGCCCATAGATCGCCCGTCACGATCTCCTCTCCGTTCCCTGCCTCTCTCGTTCGCTCTCTCTCTCTCTCTCTCTCTCTCTATTTCTTTCTCTTTTTCTATTTCGTTTAAATGGCCGAGGCCATTAGGGTAATTTACCCAATTCCATTTATTAAAACCAATTTCTTTAACTTAATCCTTCGTATAATTGCTCTTCAATCTTTAATTACGTCCAACCAAAATTGGTTTATTTCATACCGAGTAATACGTCATTAGTAATATCCCGATAACTTATTCCATTAATTCAAATATCTCCAATCATTTTCTAATTTATAAATTTTAAATCTAATATAAAAATTCAGGATATTACAAACACTAAAGAATATTTAAAGAATAATAATATATTTTGAAATTTATTTCAAAACGTCAAAGTGTGAAAAAAGTCATGGCTTAATCTCACAAACCCAAGGTATAAATAACATTGGGGCATAGTTTGACCTATCCTGACGCATAAATCTCATGTTATAATGTCGTGGCATCCATTTAAGAATGTTGCAACATACTTTCTGAATAAAAATGCCAGGAAGTTATACCAAAAACGTCATGGCATTCTGTTCATCAGAACGCTAGGGCATTCATCACTTAAATGTCATGGTGTCCACATGTTACCTTACTATTTGCCACGTTTCACCATCATAACACCATGTCATTATTTCTAAAAAAGCAGAGGCGTTAGTTAAATATTGCAACCTTAATGTGCTCCAAAAATCACAAAGAGCACTTGATTAAAAATCGGCCACAATAATTTGTAATATTCCGTCCACAAAACTTCAAACGAAAATAACTCCCAATCCAGACGTGAGAACTAGTTGAAATTTGGAGGTCTACAAAACAACTCGTTCATAAACGACATTAAAAATTCAGCCCCCTAATTAGGGCTTCACCTGATCAGATTCGGCCTCTGAAATTAAAACGAATAGAACTCCGCTTGCATACGGCCTAATAACGTCAAATTTGGAGGAGTGCAGCTCAACAACACAAATAAGATCTCAGCCAAAAATCAGTTCAAAAAGGTAACACCAAGTCGTTAAAATTAAGGCACCAATCTGATGATCCAAGCAGTGAATAATCCAAAACAGATCAGTGACCAAAAAGTATTCTTCAACCAAACGAAAATAATCACTTACCAATCAATAAGAATACCATTCTAGGGCAGGAAACTCAGGATATTTGATTACCAAACAGCAAGAACAATGATTCCCTTTAAGAGTAATACAAAATAACAAGAATAACAAAGGAGTCTGTTTATCCTCCTATCGTGAGAGGGATGAGTTCATTCAGCTTGATCGCCGATCAAGCACTCTCTAAGGGATCTGATGCTTCTACTACTTCCACACCACAAAGACTCCACCAAGATGAAGATTTGGAAGAAGTAGCAACCTTTCCAACTCGGTCAAGAAGCAATCCAAGAGCTCCGAGTTCAGGCTTGCAAGGAATCGGCCGATGGGGGGGTTTGCCGCGCAGACTCACTCTCCTCAAAGTTTAGGGTTTATGATTTTCTTCAAAAGTAATCTGATTGCAAAAGGGTTCATTAGAGAGGACTAATACCACTCTAATGGAAAAATACATTTTTACAAATATACCCTAAATAGCAAATGACTAAACAGCCCTTAACAATAACACAAAAATAATAAATTTGAGTTGGGTTTTGGTCTCTGGAAAGGGGCCATTTGATGTGCCCCAAGTTCAGGAACTTGAGCCCGAGCCAGGGGTTTTTTTATTCTCTAACTTTTTTTATTTATTCTGCAGGTTTTTGAATCAAATAAAAATCATTGGAGTTGGCATTTGGGCTAATGGAGATCTTACAATCTTTGGGGAATAATTGTGAGCTGTTTTTCTACCTAGATTCTGACCTCCGACAAGTTCAAGTGGATTTTTGACAATCGGGATGACGTCTTTTCAACTTTGGTCCTTCATACCAAATATAACCAACATCCAGAGGTTTTGAACGAGCTATTGAGCATTGTATTTAGGCTCCATTTGGTATGTCACATGTCTTAGTTTCAGAGAGAAAAACTCAGACTCGAATTTTATTGTTATTGTTTTAATTAAGGGTTTGTTTAGTCATTTGCTACCTAGGGATATTTTTGTCCTTTTATGTTTTTGTTGTAAAACCTTAGGGTTTAATACCCCTTTTGGCTGGATGGAAGTTCAGTTTTGATGAATTAGAAAGAAGACTTGTCTTTTTGAAAGAGAAGCTCCGCGCGGCCTCCCTCCTCTCGGCCTTCCTCTCTTCAACCCGAACTTGCTGCTCTTTGTGGCGTTTCTTGAGCAAGTTGGAAGGGTTGCTACCTCTTCCAAGCATCACTCTAGTGGCATATATGTAGTGTGGAGGTAGGAGAAACGCTAGACCCCACGGAGAGTGTTTAATCCGTGATTAAGCTGATTATTCCGATCTTCTTACGTTATGAGGGCAAATCGGACTCCATGGTTTCCTTTGGTATTTTCGAAGAATATTGTTGGTAAGACCCAGTTTTTCTGGATCTATTCTCTTTATATTTGGTGGTCATCATTGGTGTTTTGAGATATAGGCATCGTTCTTTGTGAAGTTGGTGATATGCTGGACATTTTGTTGACCGCAAAATCTGTTTTTTTTGTGCAATCTGTTTACTGCAGTTGATTGTTAATATGTTTTGAAGCCCTTGCGTGGGTTTTCTTGATTTTATTTCTTCTAGAGATTTATTCTTTGTTGAGTAACGAAGCTGCCTGTCAATTTTGGGAATTATTGGAGTTTTATAGAGTGAGATCTCGTTGTTTTATTGCTGGTCGCTGAATCTATCTTGTGAATCATTGATCAGTCCGATTGTGGGTCTATTTTGGGGTTCTTGCGTTTGTTATATTGACTATGTGTCTTCTGAAGAATTGTTCTGTAATGTGCTGGGTTGCTACTGTCCCAATTTGGCATTCATTGGACTTATGAAATTTGAGTTAATTCTATTTTAGCGTTGCTGGTTCGAAAAAATTACAGTTGTCGGAATAGATTTCTATTTTGTGCTCTTAGTGATTCTTGGATCTTATCATTTGGTATCAGAGCCTAAGTGGCTTCTTAGTGTAACTCTGTGATTTTCGATTTTCTATTTTGTGCTGGGTTTCTAACAAAGTGGCTTCTTAGTGTAAAGAAGAGGGTAAAGAAGACATCAACACGTGGGTGTTGATGAAGAAATACTTAAGGAGAAAATTTGCTCCATCCACAATGAGATTTTCCAAAAATCAACAACATGAACGCTAGGAGCTAAAGGCCATCTGCAGTAAGGCTATTCAAATAATTGATAGCATGAAAGAGAATCTGGCGATGAAGCAAGTATCTAAGTGTTCTACTACTTTGAAAATCGAAAGCCATATTGAGGTTGTAAAGGTTTCTGAAAGGGTAGATGAGCAAATTGAAGTTTGGAGTTTAGGGATACATGCCATTGGCCCGACTCCACCCTCAAGGCTTTGTTCCCAAGCCTTTTGGGGATCGAACCCTCACCCTGGAACTGGTCATACTGTAGGTGATGTGCGATGTCGCCATCCCACATCGGATTTGGAATAACTGGACTGGTCGCACTTAAGTGGGTAGTGGCCCTCTCCTCGCAGGACAAATTTTCAGGCTTGGGCTCTCTTTGGAGGGTCTGCCTTGAAGAACAAAGTCGTGCGGGTGGTGTCGGGCTGGGCCATGTATCCCTTCGGGGTGGTGTCGGGCTCGGTCATGTATTCCAAAGCGGACAATATCATGTTGGGCTGACCATAGCCCACTTGCGTTGCATCACTATGCCACTAAGATTTAGTCATAGGAGTATCGACAAATCACACTATATTTTTAACACATGATGCAATACTCATAGTATCGTATGAAATTAAAAATTGAACAATGGATGAGCCTCCAAAGTGTTCGAGTAATTTTCTCAGTCATTCTTTGATAAGCGTTAGAGTTCATTGTGATTTTTCTTTGTTTTTAATTTGCAAGAGTCATTGTACTCCGAGCAATAGGTTCACGTGGGAGGATTTTCTATTCATTGTCAATCACCATAGATCATCATTGCTGCTTTCCATGCTCACTGTCAAGTCATTTCGATTGGGATTGCTAAGAGAGTGTCTTTTGCAACGTTGGATTTTTTGCTAAAGATAAAAATTGTTGAAAATCCTTGAGATTTTTGGAAGATTTTTGGGAGATTAAATTTGATGATTTGTGACTGATTTGAAATTGTGAAATATCTAAATAATGGATATTTTTTATTGTCAAAATTCAAATTAGGTATCAATTTTATGATATCTGCAATGATTTTGGTGATGAAATTTGATTTGATTTTGGAGTTGATATGTTATCCCAAAAATATCTTGAATCTTTTGAGATATCTTTAAAAATCTTGTGATATCTATGATTTTTAGCTTCAATTTTTTTAGATAAATATTTTATTGAAGCACAAATTTTGGGTTAATTAATTTGTTCAACAATGTGTTTTTTGGCCATGAGATCTTTGAATTAGATTTTTCACTTTTGGATCGAGATTCAATATTTCGTTATGTTAAGATAACAATAGTGAAATTTTAAATGATTTTGAAGGACATATTTGATATGGCTGGTCAAGAGGTGATATATAATCACATAGATTTAGATGACACTTTGTGGAATTTGAAGATGTCATCATATGGTATAAGTATTTCTTAAACTTGGTCAGCATTAGCTGCTAAATTTACCATTGAAGATTTTTACAGTTTTGTGATTTGTATATTTATTTGGACGAGTAGGTGAGCCATTATTGTGGATTTTCTTTTAGGGTATGGAAGATGAATACATGAAGATTTGAAAATTAGTTCCTTGTAGCAAAATTTGTTTCGAGATGGAAAATTTCAGAATTAAGGGTTTTGAATTCGTTTTTTAGGTCGGGCTGATAAGCGTGTGTTATGGATTTCTTACATTGAATTCATGTCAAAGTGGAGATTGTTAGAGTTCGGTGTAGCTAGAATTCTAATTGGCTGAGTTAGTGGGTTCACATTATGGATCTCATTTAGGGTTTTGTTTTCTCTGTAAATTCATGTAAGTTAGAGTCGCAAAATTCACAATTGTATTTCGATGCTCGTAGTAGATTTGTTTATCTACCCTTAATTTTTTCCCAAAATGATTTTTTGATGTAAATTGGTGTCTCACATTTTTTTTTTCCTGGTTGTCATTGGATTTATAACAATAACAAAGAGAATTAAACTTTAATTTTGACTGCCAAGGGTATGAAAAACAACAATACAAAATTATACCAATGGGAACTTTTGATCCCATCCAAACCACTGTAGGTTGTAATTATTTTGTAACAAATGAAGGACACTTTAAAATATAATATAAAATTGTACACTGCTAAGCACTTTCCAGGTCGCAAATATTTAGACAAATTATCGAATTTTGTCTAATCAAATTCTAAAAAACACAAATACTTTGTTTGAGCTTTTTGGTTTAAGACATCGCGTGCTAGTGAATATGTTATTGAAACCCTAATGTGGAGAAATTATTGTGTTCGAGTTACTTTTACACGTGATGTTTATGATGAAATATAATTTAAAATGTGATTATAAGTATATACGAAATTAAAATAACACAAAATGTTTCACTTATATTTATTACAATTGTATTATTCCTCTATTTTTTTTAGGGAAATTAACAAAAAAAAAATATCTAAATTATGAAATCAGTGATAAGTCAAATATTAAACTAAGTTCACTAACAAAAAAAAATTCTGAACTATGGAAAATAAATGACGTAAATCTTGCAATCACATTTTCCGTTAAAAAATGTCTCATGGATGTTTGCGCAACCCGCGGATGTCCAATTATGCCCTTTTACATAAAAGCAGATGTCGGTACTTATATGACAAACTTTTATGTATACCTAATTACACAGAAGTAGACATTCGTATTAAAATGCATGGGTATCTACAGCGGAAGCATTAGTGTTTGTGGATGTGAGGTGTAATATGCAAAACAAAACACATGGCGGATTGTGATTAGTGGATAATGTAAGTAGATAGCCGCGGTGGAAACATTGGTTTTCGCGGATGTGAGATGGGATCCACAAAATGAGATACATGGCAGATTGTAATTGCGCAGACAATGTAAGTGAAAGTGTTGGTGTCCGCAGATGTGAGGTGGAATCCAAAAGATGAGGTACATGTCAGATTATGATTGACGAACAATATAAGCGGATATTTATGGCAGAAGCATTCGTGTCTGCGAATGCCAAGTCGAATTTGCAAAATGAGGTACATTGCAGATAATGATTGACGGACAATGTAAGTAGATATTTGTAGCAGAAGCATTAGTGTCCGCATATGTGAGGTGGAATCAGAAACAAGAGGTACTTGGCAGATTGTGATTGGCGGATAGTGTAAGTGGATATCCACAAAGAAAGCATTGGTGTCCGCGAATGTGAAGTGGAATCAACAAAATGAGATACGTGGCGGATTGTGATTGTCAGAAAATGTGAGCAGATAGATATTTATAACAGACAAACTTCACATCGTAGAAAAAATTCACTCCACAGACAAACTTCACTATGTGAATTCCACCTTATAACCAGAACTCAAGATCATACGTAAATTTTCAAATTTTTATCTGGAATGTCATAAACCATTGGTGTAATACCCTGATTTCCCATAATAGAATTAATAAGGATGATTAGAAAATTAATTGGATATATAATAAGATTATTTGGATAATTATTCAAGATCTATTTGATGGAGATTATTAGAATTGATTAAGGATTAATTGGAAATAAATTAAAAAGGGAATCGATTGATTAAAGAGATGGATAAATTAAATGGAATTAAAATAGAAAGAATAAAATAAAATAAGAAAAAAACGCTGCTTTTTGAAAAAAAAAAGAAGAAAATATGGCAAAGACAGGATTCACGTGGGAGCGGTCACCATACTGTCGACCGGTTTCACGTGGTTCAGCGGCCCGAGGAGATAATTGAAAACTCCATGTTGTGATGCCTCCACGTCTTCACCCTTTTACAGATGGCAGCTCCTAGGGTGTTTGGTGAGATATGTTGAGATGTGTGAAGATGATAAGGGGCATATTTGGGAAGAAAGAAATGAAAGGAGATGAGCAGAGTGCTCTCTAGAGCTGAAGGAAAAGCCGAGAGAAGAAATATAAAGGGAGAGTTTGTGAGAATTTTTGACGCACCACAGGATGCAATAATCAAGGACAGTCAGGGGTGCTAGCCCGATACACCAAAAACAGAATAATCAACTTCAAACAACAATATCTCACAATGCAGGTAGACAATCAATCCTAAATTTGCAGGGGTGGAAGAACTCACACAGGTCAAGGTTCATAAAAAAATTCACTGTCCAAATCGCAATAGAACGAGACTTATGCAAGCAACAAAAAAAGCTATTCGGAAAGGAAACCAACAAAAATCAGAATCGACTATCTTCAAATAACGTTGCACAATATCAAGGGTTCAATTACAAATTTCACAAACTCGTGACGAATTCAGGATAATCTAGAAACAGTCTCAATTCTAAAATTCCAGACGCAAACAATAAGCAAAACAACAACAACATCCACGCACTTACAAGCAAGTCCGCAAGCTTCACAAACTGAGAGTTGCGACTTCGATGGACCTTCTTGCAAAGGCCACTTTAATCTGTTTTCCTTCTTCTTCTGACCCTCCTCTCTTGAAGAACACCTCAAGGAAAGGTGTTGGGAAAACTCAATATAAGATCCTTCCTCTGAGATTGAAAAATAACAGTGAGGAAGGAAATTCTTGGAATTGAGTCTTTGGGTTACCTAGACAAGAACTTTAATTGTGTTTTAGGAGAGAACTCCAAAAATAAAAAAGTAGCTGCAGCTCTAAGATTGTCAAAAACTCGTTTAAGACATCATTAAGGAAGGCTACATACCTCCTTAATGGATGCCCTAAGAAAAAATTACAAACAAACCCTTCTAAACAAAAAATGGGCGTGAGGACTCCGCTAACAAGCTAGTCGAGGGCACAAAAAGTCCAACTTATTATCCAACATAATTCTAAAAAAAGAAAAACCAATAATCCAGTATTTCAACCAAGCACAAATCCAATAAACATGTCACGACATAAAAGGAACATATTTCTATTTGGGGAACCTAATTAGCCTCGGCAAAGTGATCATCCATGAGCTCTTAGGTTTCTAGCTCTAGTCGAGGGTTTACACCAATGTGCCAAGTGAGCATATGTAAAACCCGAGAAATTTAAAGATAATAAATTTTACATGTAAATTTTTTGCGTTAAAAATCAAATATAACGTTGAAAAGTTGAACTAAATTATCGGGTAGCGACCATGTGTGAAATTTTAGTCAATTCGTCAAAACGGTGAAATTGAATTTTTGCCGAGTGATCAAATAAATTAAGAAAGGAAGTTAAAAAATTAATTGAAGCGATAAACATTGTTGGATAATGTTTAGAATGAGCTGTGATTTTGGAAATAAGTTAATTGGTATATGATTTATATATTAAATGAAACGAGGAGTTAATAAAATAAAATAAATAGGATATGATTTAGATGGAGAAAGAAGTGCTGGCAGAATTGGAGAAACAAAGAGGAATATTAAGAATAAATGAAATAATGGGAATAAAGTGGGGAAAGAAAAAGAGCATCAGACTTGCGAAAGGGAAATGAATAAATGAAAGTAGAAAATGAAATTTTAAAAGGAGAAGGGAGAGAAACAGCAGCTGCGGGTAGCATTTTGGGGAGAGAAAATAGGGTTTCTCCTCATTCTCTTCGGCCGTCAGAGAGAGAAGGGGAGACGGGGAGACGCGAAGACGGAACTCGGCGACGACCTTTGTCCGAGCATTTCTGCGAGCGGGCGAGGAACGAATCTGACGGCAGCTAAGGGTGAACGATTGTTGGTCGCGGGCAACGGTGAGACTGCGACGAGGAACGTTTCAGAGGGCTGAGCAATTTCCGTCATTTATCCGATTAAGGTGAGGACAACATATGATTTTTGGAAATTTTGTTTACTGACTCTGCTTTGATGGAAAACTTTGAGGACTGCTCTGTTTTGCCACGGTTGTGACCGATGGATTTGGTTCTTATTTTTTGTTCCCGTTTATATACATTGTTATGCTGTTGATTTGGTTGGGTTCCTGTGATTTTGACCGTGGCCAAACTATTCTGTTTTAGGGTTACCGTTTTCATAGTAAAGTGTTCAAGGGCATTTTGTTGTTGATGAGTTTAACCCCCTGTTGATAGCACTCAATGATAGACTGAGACTGTTGTGTTATTTGTTTATGCTACGGTTTGGGCAAAGAGACCCTAGGAGGGCGTGTTGGTCAGTGTTTGAAAATGGGTATAGAAGGCTTACCCTAGTTGTTGAATTTTCGTGATGACACTGCTGGTTTAAGAGATGACTTTGACCTTGTGGTTACTGCACAGATTTGGGGGATTGTGGTGGATCTTTTTATTTAAATCCTATATTGGGGAAATTTGTGCTTGTAAGTGGGGTTTAAATCACAGGTTAGTTGATTTGATGGAAGGATTGTTTATATAATGGATAGAATATTTATTATTCACTATTGGAAATTGTCATGGACTTTTAAGAGAGGGTTGACTGTGATTATTTTTATGAATTAAGGGTGTACACAGTAATGAAGTTCTAGAAATTGTAGTTTGGTAATTTGTTTGCTACTGATTTGCAGTGTGGAAATTATTTGGGTTGAAATATTGAATTGGTGCAATGGAACACGAGGAGTTGGTTCTGTTTTGGACTTTGATTTATTTGAGGGATTCTATAGGAGGTTGTGATAATGAGTGGGGTATCAATAGACGTTTAACTTAAACCTAGTGTAGAATCTTCAAATTATTCATTGACATGTATTTATGAGATTTTTCCATATTTAACATATTTTAGGTTCGTACGAGTTTGAGAACGTCGAGCCAGCACCCGCAGTTGCTGCTCCTTTGGATACGAGGAGAGATTGCCGTCGAGGTAGGGGTTTTATACCTACTTGCTTTGCATATCCCATACCATCTATCTTTTTCAAAAACTAATATTTTGTGGTTTATCACAAATGCGTAAAAATCGACGGGGACTGCTCGACAGCACGTCTGATTTTATTATATCTATGTATGCGAGTTTTATATGTTTAGATTCTATGCATAGTTTTCTTGGTATGTGATATCTGTTTTGGGGTGATGAATCCTCTTAGCACTCTAGACGACCGCGGCGTTAGAGTATCATGAGGCATCCCTGGTACGTCTTGTGCTATAAAGAGACGAATGCTTGTACGCAATATCTAATAATTATTGGATTGGGAAGGTGATGACGCTTTCTTGGGTTTGAACTCGTAAACCTGGCTTGGATGTACTTTTATTCAAGTTGTCGGCGCTGAGCTATGCTCATCGGCAAACTTGAGATTGAGTTATCGGCGCTGAGTTTTGGCTTGTCGGTAAACTCAACGAGGTCATTTGAGTTGTGTCGGTGCTGAGCTTTGGCTCGTCGGCAGGACTAGGGTTTATCTTAATACGAGTTTGTTAGCGTTGAGCTATGCTCGTTAGCAACTCGAGAGGTGATTTGAGTTGTGTCGGCGCTGAGCTTTGGCTCGTCGGCAAGACTAGGGTTTATCTCAATACGAGTTGTCGGTGCTGAGCTTTGGCTCATTGGCAAACTCGGGATGTGATTTGAGTTGTGTCAACGCTGAGCTTTGGCTCGTCGGCTGGACTTGGGTGATGATACGGGTTGGGTCAGCACTGAACTTCACTCGTCGACAAAACCCGAGGTGATGAGCCAGGTCTACGAACCGTCGTTGCTTTTCTCTGTACGATTGATCGGAGAAGTCTATGAGCGACCTCCCTTTTCAGTGGGGATGATTTTTAGTGTGAAATCGACGAGAGTAATTTTGAGTATGCAGCGGTGTTTTCTATGATATATCGTCGGGGCCCTTTGAGGCTGGTTTTTCTTAAAAAGGATGTAAGTGAATTTGAAAACGTTTTGATAAAAATGCATAGCCCCTAAAACGAAAAACAAGTTTGGAAAAACAAGTTTTCTCACGCGTTTGGTGGTGAGTATAAGTTTCCTACTGAGCTAGTCACTCACCCCTTCGACTATATTTTTCCCAGGTAGAGATAGGAATACTTAGAGCTTGGACACATTAGACTTGTGGAGTTCTAACTTTGGGTTGCAGCAGACTTGTATCGTTTCCTTAAGCTTAATTATATTTTTCACTGGTAAGAACAAATGGTTTTTGTAATATTTTATTGTTTAGGATTTTGGATGTATGGACATGGATGCACAATTTTTTTTGGACAATTAAGTTTATTATTCCGCAATTATTATTAATTTAACTTTTGTAATCACTGCTTGGACCGTGACCCATCACTTATGGGTTGCGGCTGGATAATTTTTACAAGTCTTCCACTAATTTCAACTAGCCTTAGGTTGGGCGATCAGGTCGTTTGACCCGATGTTTCTGTCCGACCCCCCTTGGGGTCGTGATAGCATATGCTTTGGTGCCTCCTTATCAACAAGCTTTGGTTCATCTTCAATACCTTCAAGGGAAGCTTCTCTTACAAAATAACAATTGGTTAGGAAAGTAATGAGCCTCTTGGCTCGGGTCCGGGTGATAGGTCCTTGTGCTGAATCATCCTCCCAGAGTGATTGAGGATTTGACTTCAAATCCGAGGCTTGACCACCTTCCTTTTCATCATCTCCCAAGTATGGTGATAAATCTTGCACATTAAAAGTAGAGGAAACTCCATAGTCGTCCAGAAGCTCCAATCAAAAGGTATTGTTGTTGATCCCTTTGAGTACTTTGAAAGGGTCATCCGCCCGTGGGAGTAAATTGCACTTCCTTTGTTGAGGGAACCTTTCTTTTCATAAGTGCAACCAAAATAAATGCCCTTCTTCAAAAACCACTTCCTTATAGTCCGATTGGCTTGCCGAGCATAAGTTTCATTCTTTGTTGCAATGGCTTTACTCACTCTGTAACGACTCGGATTTTCGTAATTTCTTTAAAATGCGTGAAAATCTGAAATTTCTTTCTTTTTGAAACAAAACGTATCAGAGTGCGTTTAATCAAATCGCTACTGACTCTTTCTTTAAATTTGTTATGAAAAACCAATTGATAAAATGTGCGGAAGCGTTGTAAAACCTTTCATCTAAAACATAGCGAATTTATCAAAACTTTGTGGAAGAGTAAATAAATCATTTAAAGAAGAAATACTAAACAAATGAATATTGCGTTTGAGAAAAGAAAACTAAATGATGAATTACAAATTCCTTTACAACCTTTTTTTTTTTTTTTTCTTTAGCTTGGCCAGCCTCGATCTCGTACATGCAAATCTTCAATCTCTGCTTTAGATTATCTCTTTGTTATCTGTTCGTCGTTTGTACCTACACCACAAGTAAAACGTGAGCCTAATGGCTCAGTAAGGAAATGAGGAAAATAATTATGCATATCTCTCTTTAATTCTTCTTGGAATGAGGGCCACCCAAACCAATCCTTTCATTACGTTCATTCGTTGTTCGTTTGTTCGTTTATTTGTTCGTTACTCGTACTTCGAGCTGGAGATTGGGGGTTGTTCTTTGAGATGGCCTAGTTAATCGGCTTCTAACCTCCTTTGTGCATGCTGGCGTATCCCGGCTTCAGGGTATCCCGCCTTCAAGGTCCTTCTCTTCTGGCGTATCCCGGCTTCAGGGTTTCTACCCTTCCGGCGTATTCCGCCAGAGGGTTTCTTCGGTGATGGGTGTATCCCGCCCATCCCGAACATTCTTTTCTTAGCATTCGTCTCCTTTTTGGCGTATCCCGCCTTCAAGGGTCCTCCCCTTTCGGCGTATCCCGCCTTTAGGGTTTCTTCCCTTCTGGCGTATCCCGCCGGAGGGTTTCTTCGGTGATGGGCATATCCCACCCATCCCGAACATTTTTGTTCTTAGAGTTTTTTCTCACTCATGCATGCGTGTGTACCACCCCAAAGTGGCACTCCCTACGAGTTTTTATTAACATGATACATAGTACGTTAACGGAAATTGAAATGCCCATTGAAGTAAAAGTACTATAATTGAACTCGCGTATAAATAACAATAATTAAAAGCATACATAAATACAGGGAACAATTATGATATGGAATTAAAGCAACGAGTGAACAAGATGAGACAATGAAGTAACATACGACAAATTACAATTAACTAAACATGCTCATTGAACTAAGCGAGGAAAAACATGGAAACTTGCTGTAGACGACGAATAATGGAAACATGCTTATAAATTGGAAATCCTTATTCTAATTGGTTAAGCATACTAATTGAACATATTAATCACAAGCTTATTGCATGGCCTATCTTAATTAGATGTCATGCGAATATTAATATAGTTTAATTACATGCTCGACTAATTTGTTATCATGCTCAAATTAACTAATTTAGTTAAGCTAATTAACATGCTCATACATTACTAATTAATATTTAAACATGCTAGTTAATTTGCATACTTAACTAAATTGATTTGCTTAAATAATAATTAACATGCTTGAAAGAAGATTACGATTTACATGGTAAGCTAATTTACATGCTTGGAATAATATAAAATACAGGTTAAGTAATTTACATGCTAATATCGCTCTAATTAATTACATGCTCAAGTTTATAATTAGTTATTCTAGTCGATTTACATGATCAAATAAAGTATAATTAAGTTATCGACTATCATTGTCTAAGTAAGTTAACATGCTTGAGTACAATTAATAAATGCTAGTTTAGTCAATCTAAACATGCTGGATAATTGAACATACTAATTGGTTTAATTTAACATGCTAATTATGCTTAAGTGTCAATCAAATCTACTTATTTACTCTAATAATTAACATACTTGAGTTTGCTCTATTTAATTTACATGCTCAATTACTATATACAATTATTGTTAAACTACAATGAGTTGATTAGTTAATTAAACACATTCATTCTAATTATCACAGTCAATTAAACATGCTAGAATTAAGAATGTAGTTATTTCTAGTTAACACTATCACTAATCATGCTTAGATTCTATCGTTACAATAAAAACTTTCCACAGCAAGAAAACAATTGAAATGACAGGGCAAAATCATGGAAACTAACAGCTCGTTCTTACTTATCACATCATTCAACACTAACATCATTAAGCATTTCATTCATCATTCATCTTTGTTCATTCGTCATTCATTATCGTTAAGCATTCATGGAAATCACAATTACAATAAGGGCAACAAGCTGACTATAAGCAATTTCAGTAAGGCAATAAATTAACTATAAGGAAAGTCCACATAACAACTAGCCATCATCTACAGCAAAGAAATCAATGAAGGAATACACAATAGAAATCTATCCCAACAGTTTAACACTCTTCTAACACAGAGCAACATTAAGGATATTCATAGAGCATTTTACAGAGCATTAACGAGACAAACAATATACTTATCATCTAGCATTTTAAGAAAAAATACTCTAAACTCACACACCAATACTTGTGGTGTAGGGCCTCAATGGCCAAAACACCCATTTTCCTAACCTCGAACTTTATCGCGTGCTAGCGTTTAGTTGTCATTCTTCTTGCTTCCTCTTTTCAATACCTTCACGATCAAAATGTCTATCATTAAAATCACAACTTATAAACTTCCTTATCCTTAATTATGTAGAAATTCTAGGAATTCATTGACACCTAAAGCGGAACTTAACGTATCCGAACGTCATATTAAACTCCCACAATATCCGAAAACATCGCTAGTATGCTCAGCAACCATTATCGATTACAGAAACTGTTTCTAACCCATCTTATAACATTCCCATCTTCAGCAACCATCACAAACAATTTATCCAATTATACATGGCATATGCTTAATCTCACAACCAACATTACAATTCCACTTCATAACAGCAACCATAAACCATTAAATCAACAACAAACAGAGGGCTAAACCCAACAGGTTTGTGCTTTCGAAGGTAACCAACAGAGCACAACTCCAATTTTTATTCTATTTCTTCATTACATATCAACCAAGCATGTTTGTGCTTTCGAAAGTAACCAACAGAGCATAACTCCAATTTTGATTCTATTTCTTCATTACTTATCAGCCAAGCAATATTCTATAATGTTCTGCACATAAAAAAGTTTCCAGAATACCAATCCGAGTGACAAAACCACAAACAGAGAATGATCATTCAATAACAATGAGCGTTTATCCGTAACAAATACTACAGAGTCTTAAATCCTTCAAAATCCATGTGAACATCCTTTATCTATTTATCTTTAGCATAAAAAATTCATCGAACAGAGTGCACTAAGAATAGAACAGGGAAGGAAACATACCACTGAAGATCGGCCAACCCCCAGAGAGAGCTCCTAGCCTCCATTCTTCTTCTGCTGCTCACGATCCAGCTCTAGAGGGCAATTCCAACTCATTCATAAAAAATTTCCATAATTAACTCAAGCACCACATGAAAACAACGGATTCAAGGAGGAAATCTTACCCTTCTCGGACTCCAGCAGAAACA